>CACRXP010000802.1:58666-151728 GCA_902702965.1 Spirometra erinaceieuropaei
AAATGACAAGCTCCGACAAAGTAGGAAATCCCATAAGAGCACGTGGGACATGAAGGTGACAACATTACCTGCAATGTTATTTCCGCCTGTGTTCACAGAAAAGGAATAGCGAAATGAAAGTAGAGCTTTTTATAAGAAGTGCTCTGAGCAGAAAAAATAATTTTCACACACATTTTTCTGGATGTTGCTGCAGTTTCAGAAGTTCGTCATTGGTGCTGCCAATGTGCTGTTTTGCTTCTCACTCACTGTTTGGCGTCGTTAAACGTGAAAAACACGATACCGGCGTCATGATTTAGTAAATTAAATATATCTCCTCCTGTGAAGGAATGATGTGTGCAAAAGGAAATAATTCATTCAAGGCCCACTAAGGGTTTTTTTTAACATAATGCGCATTTAAAGGACCCTGCAGTTTATCTCCTCATTTGAACAAAGTGGCATTAAACGTAAGCTTGCGTAATGTTCAAGGCCGACGTTGTGTCTGCTACATTATAGCAATTATTCGAGTTACAACGAGGTAACAACATCCAAGGTTTTGGGGTCGCCCAAGTGTGTGCAGCATTGTAAACTTGGATATCCTACGAAAAATGGGTAGGCAAGCAGCCATACGCTACTGCTGACTTAATAACGTGCATGACGGTAAACACGTGTCCGGAAATTGCCCCAACAGCAATCAATAAAAAACTTTCAGTATTCTTAACCTTTCTTTTCGGACGATGCAGCCTAAAGAACGTGTTATGTAATCGAGGAGAGCATACTGCCTAGTACAATAAATTTGCCTAACCTGTACCGTCGATTCTATGCCTTATAAAAAAATTAGTGGACGATATTGACGCACGTGCAGGCCGCCAAAGTAATACATAAATCCAGAATCAACTGCGCTAGGTGCGTCTGTGCGCATGCTTGTGTTTCTGGTCCCAGCTGCTGGTGGTCAGGGTTAGGATTGGCTGAATGATGGCACAATAAGCCCGAGACAGTACTGTATCAATTAACCCGCATTCTCTGTCGTCCCTCCTTGCTGCTATTATGACTTGGCCGACTTCGACCTGGTAACTGGTTGCCTGTTCGTGACCCTTGCCACCCATGTGGCGCTTGTTTGCCTTGTGAAGCCAATAGATCGGTGTGCGCCCTTTCCTGATTGAATAAATATCCGATCTGCAGCGACAGAGAATGACAGGTGGCGAGACATTGATAAAGTTCGGTTCAATGAGCTGCTTATGACCCATCTGGTAGATCCCAATGGTGGACCGACTGCGCCAGGTGCGTCTGTGCGCATGTTTGTATTTCTGGTTCCAGTCGGTGGTGGTCAGGATTATGATTGGCTGAACGAAAGCACAATAAACCCGAAACAGTACTGTATCAATCTACCCGCCTTCTCTGGCGCCCATTCTTGCACACAAGTCCAGAAAGGACAAATTATTAGTGTCTTAATCCCAACACTTGTCCCTAATATAAAATTGAATCTTTGCCTTAATTTCGAGCCTAACTCCATGCTTAGCCCCAACACTGCAGTTGACACTAATCCCTACCCTAACCGCAAAATTTATCCTAACTTGCATAGCTTTTAACCGTACGTCTAGGCGTAAAACCTTGTCTTAACCTTTCTCTGACCCTAACCTTAAAACTAACCTTAATTTCACTGGAAGATGGCTCAAAGACACCGGTATTAAGGGCGGTTGTTATTACCATATCCTGCTTGGGGATCCAGCCAAGTCAGCCCTATCTTGGCATCTAGGCGTAGCTTCTCACCCCCGTTTACAACAAAAGCTTGATCAGGATCCCCAACAAAAACAACAATAACAACAACAGTAGAAGGCGGCAGGGATCGCAGTTAACGCAACATGAGCCGATAAATGAACCGGCCACCTCAACCCAAATGATGGCATTGGTTATGAGTACGCATTCCTGGTAACGTCTGTCAGAATCCGATGTGGCCCCGTGTTGGTCCAGTTCATCGAACGGGTAGAAGAATGCTCCCGAGTCCTCACTCCAACAACTACGCCTAAAATAAAACTAAATCGCTACCCTAATCTTGACCTTAAAACTCCTGGTCACTCATTTGCCACTACTCTCGTGTGCTGTCGAAGCCAAACAACGCGATCTCCGTCGCTGATTGGCTACAAGTACACAAACGGGACACCGCCCCTGCGGACGCGACTTTTAACAGACAGTACAGAGGCAAAAACAACACAACACCTTTTTGGTGATAGCGAAACCCAGAAGGCACCGCACTTGACGCTCATCTCTGTCACAAGCATACAGCCAACCTACTGCGACCTGCCCTGTGTACAGAATAAACCTGTCCTCACAACTTCCTGATCTCTGTTCCTAGTCTGCGCAAAATTATTGTATGTGGTTTTTACTGATCTTTTAGCCTTGACCACTACAAGTTCAGCGTAGTGAAGTGATAAATGGAGATCAAAGTAGAATGAAGACTGGGCCCAAAATCTGCTAAAGGCAGAGAAACAGTTGATTAATTCCTAAAAAGACAGAAGTGGCATAACCGCATAGCGGTCAGAGGTCGTGAGCAGCCTGCGTGCCGAGCACTGCCGCCCCTTGCATGGTGGTCAAGATGATGATTTCTGTTGTTTGCCCCGGAGGAAAGCGAAAAGTAATAAACAGCTACTGACGCAGGCACTGAAAAGAGGGTGGGAACGACTGAACTTACAGTGAGTGACCGATCTCACGAAATGTTGGCCGAAATTCCGAAATGTGTTTTCGATTTGAAAGGTTTACTTAGATGGGCTTGTAATACTAATTATCTTATGGCCTAATCCAACAATGATTCTGACTGGCCAGGATATCCGTTTCGAATGCACTACTTTTCGATCCCCTGCAAAAACCAGAGTCGGTAAAAATGACTACTTAATTAGCATTCAATTTTTCGCATTGTTATTGGGTGGTCGACTTAATGTTCGATGCTTAAAGACAGGGTATATTTGGAAGGTAAAAAGATTTTCGATTTCCGAATAATTTTAAGCCAGATCAGGCGTTGCATTAGCCTTTAGCGATTTCATTCTACAAGGCGCATGCTTTCCGTGTGAAAAAGATAATTTATTTCTCTATGTCTTTAAGAAGATACAATTTAGAGTTCATGAAACTCTGCAATGAGTGCGGACTACGTTATACATTTCACGAGGAGCAATATCAACAGACAAGTGCGATGCTGTATAAATATGCATTGCACAGTCTTAAAAATCACATAATCAAAAATTCTTTTAAACCTAAATAGACCCCGACGTTAAGTATAGAAATACAGTCGGCGTGATCTACCACCAAATGAGTAGAAGAAAGCATATTTTTGTGCATTTTTTAGAAAAAATATATTTAAATTTATAAGACCCCGACAACCAATGCGAAAAAAAGGATTGCTAAATAAGTAGTCAATATTTTGCCGACTGTGGTTTCTGCAGGAGATCGAAAAGAAGTGCATACAAAAGTCGACATCCTGGCCAGTCCGAAACATCGTTGGATTAGGCCACAAGATAATTGGTATTACAAGCTCAACTACGTAATTCATCCAAATCAAAAACGCATTTCAGAATTTCGGCCAACATTTCATGAGATTGGTCACTCACTGTAGATCTAACTCTCAATCTACTGGATTTATCCAAAGCCACCGGCAATGTAGGCAGCTCCTCTTCTCATTTCCTGCACCACAAAAGGCTGGTCATCTTTACCATGTGTAATTTCGGTAACAATTTCGTGAATTAACACATCTTCTGTACACATATGCATGCACTAGCACTGCCCGCTATGCCCTCAGACCCCGTTAAATAGGGCGCCCTGCCTATTTTACATTATGCCGTCAGTAGTTAAAATGAGAAACATATATTCCTCAAAATCGCTGAACATACTAAGAATGTAAACATCAAAGCAATGCCTTCACTTTAACCGCGTGTTAGATACGCGAACAAAACCTGTGTTCTTAATTAGCGGAGGTCATTCCTACTTATCTACACATGTGTTGTATTAGCAGTTTGATACTCTCATAACCTGAACGCAAAGATTAGCCCGCGGACACTCCTATCAGGTTAGATTGCTTTCTTTCCGTAGGCGATACAGTTGGCTATACGACTGCCCAGCGCCTATGGTGTAAAACCAGCAATATACGGCAAGTATCTGGACCCTTAGGATCACTAAGTAATCACTGCCCGCCAGAGTCGGGTTAGGAATAAAAGACTACTATTCACTAATCATCTAGATTGGGAGACTGTGTGCTCTCTGAACAGCAGAACTGAGAGGCATATGCACACGCGTAGGCGAACAATACAGTAGTTTTATGAAGCCCACTTATATTACAGGGAATGTGGTATGATCTGTGGTCTACATGCGCAATGAAGAATATCAATAGAGATGTGCTCCAGGTTCATACATGTATGAATACAATACAAAAAACGCTACTTAACTATTTATAGTAGCATGGCGACTGTAATAAACCGTTAATACAAGGTATCGAGACGGCAGCGACTGCATGGCATTCTGGGGCGTATTACAATATTGATCCAGCATCCTCTTGAATAATCTGGCATAAAAACATCATCAGGCAAATCAATCCAAGCCCTAATAGCTTCGTTTGATAGGAAGAATTCCGAGTGTCCACCTTGGAAACAGTTGCACGTAGTTAGTGTGAATTATCTTGCCGGTTGTTCGTAATTGATAACCCGAATAAGTCTTGATGCAGGAGACGGTAGAGCCAGTAGTCCCTAGGGTGCCTGTTACTCAAAGTAAAGGAATCGAGATTAGCTTTTCACGTTTTGTAATCCTGCGAGCACTGTCGAGTCACAAGTTTGGTCGTCCGCCGGTGAACATTTTCGAGTATGCTGCGGTCTTAAGTGCCCCAGGATCTCCATGCTTAAACCGCCAACTCCAGGTGCGGCCGCATGAAAGCTCAAAATTCAGCGAAGGACAAAAACACGCGTCTGACAAGGTTCAGAATTTTCAACACGAAATTTGTCTACCACAACAACGCGTGACGGGGTTCGGCTTGTATTTTATAGAAAGCATGAAGAAAGGAGTATAATTAGGTTTTAAAAAAGTTTCTAATTATGAGACTTTTTAAGATCGCGATATGTCCATTCACATAGCATCGTACCTGGGCGTTTACCACTGCTCCTCATTAAATGTTCAACATAATCCGCATCCATTGCAAAATTTTATGTACTCTCTATGATATCTCTTTATTGGCATAGAAAAATACCTGATTTTCTTTACGCAGAACGCATGCACCTTGAAGAGTGAAATAACTAAGCGCTAATGCAACGAATGATCAGGCTCCAAATAATTACGCAAATTGGAAACCTTTTTAAAACCTAATTATAATCCTTTCTTAAGTATAAAATATATCGAAGACGTGATTCTCTATTGACTGACTAAAAGAAAGCATATTTTTATCAGGTTAGCAAAAGTAAGAGATCCGGGTCGGTAATCTGAGGAGAATGAATTGCTTACCGGATCAGGGGACTTTTCTGGCTGACGTTTCGAAGAGTCAGCCAGAAAAGTCCCCTGATCCGGTGAGCAATTCATTCTCCTCAGATTACCGACCCGGATCTCTTACTTTTGCTAATCTGAACTCAAGTTTTGAGCCCTCAGTGCTCCGTGCAGCGCGCCGTTGGGAGAAATTCGCCCTACGGACCGCGTCAACACAAGCACAACTGCACTTTCTTCATCGCTGCCTTGATCAACAATTGATTCCAAAATGTGTCACCTATAAGACGCCTGTGAATTCAACCTTGGCAAGGGAGATCTTGGCGCGACACGGCAGAAGAATGACTAGAGGACTTATACATGATTGCCATCAAAGACTGCAACGTTACAGCCTAGAAATTGCTCAATCTAAATCATATTTTGAGGCAACTACTGGTGAAGCATCGAAGGACATTGAGGAAACCATTCTCAATCATGTTCGAAAGGTACGAGCCAAAAAGGACAAAAAATTATCAGTTAAATTGGCCACTCTTCGGAACGTCAGCCAGAAAAGTCTCCTGATCCGGTGAGCAATTCATTCTCCGCATATTTTTATTAATGGCTTCTTCAAAATATATTAGAATTTGCAAGACCATCGAAAATCAATGGGAAAAATACATGATACTTAATTAGTCATTTTTACCGAGTACGCTTTCTACAGGAGATTGAATAGACGTGCATTTAAAAACCGACATCCCGCCGAGTCCGAAATGTTATAGGAGTATGCCTTAAGATAGTCAGTATTACAACCGCAACCAAGTAATCCTTCCTAATCGAAAACACATTTCAGAATTTCAGCCAACATTTCATGAGATAGGTCACTCACTGTAGATATATATGTTGATTGAAGCAAAATGCACGTTCCCGGATAAAACTGAGATATATGTAGACTGAATGCTATAACCGACAAAGACCAAGCACCGTTAAGCCTAAAAATTCGCTCATATGCTCATATTAATTTACAGAGGAATCTAGTGGTTTGTTATTGCCCTGAATAAAAACCGTGAAATGAACCATACATCGGACAAGCAAGGATGCATTTCCAAATTAACGATATATTAAGTGACAACGGCACTTTTAATACATTTTATTTTTCTGCCTTTGTTCCAGGGCTATATAAATCTCAGCCTACGGAATGTCTTCACTGGTTAGCACCGCTGTGTTATCAGTCAGAGTATACTTTTAGTGTGATGTTGATTATTTGAAATGCATAAGTGCATACTGTGAGATGACCAAACATATCAGTCATTTCGGAAACATTTACGCTTGCTGTGCCGGAATCGCAATTTTGGCCATTGGATTTGATCCCATCATTCCGACCCCGTCGCAGTTTCTTCATATTTTTAAAATTGTCATTTTTCTTAACGGCCTACAAAACGCTGTCTATTTGAATATACACCCGTCTTTACCATGCAAATAAAATCATTTGCTTGGCTCAGGACTTAGAGTTTGCGCCTGTTTTCACTGGAAGGAAAAATAAAAAAATGAGAAGCACGAAGAGAGACGAAATGCCAATTTCGAGGTAAATGTATATGTGAAACAAGCTGGTCGAGGAATAAACCAGTCCGTTTACTGTTCTAAGATTTCAAACTCCTGCCGGAATCCATCGCCAGGGATGGAAACAACAAGAGGGCAAGCGACGATCGGATGCGGTTATCTAGCCCCATCTGTATTAGTTCATTTCCACTGGTCTGCGAAAAACAATCTGAGAAAAATGCTTCTCTAAATAGTATGACGTTTTCTTTTAATATTTCATTACCCTTTTATGCTGTTTTATATTTGGTGACTAAGTTTGTCTTCATGTTATTACTAGGGCTTATAAAATTTCGTAATTTTATATATGTGCATGGGGATGAATTTCATAGGCAGCTTAAATGCATGCATATAATGATTTGCATTTTGCGGTGCTTATTTATCTCGTAATAAAGTTTTCTTCCTAAGATAAAGATACCCTTTCATCGGGTACGTATTCTAAAGACCACCTTACTCGAGTTCGTAATACGGTGTTTTTGTGCATATTTTCCACAAAATGTATTCGACCTCAAGTGGAAATTTTAACTCTGCTGCGAAAACCAGAAGTACACTCATTGTCATCTTTGAGGAATACGCACTTTGCAAGCGGTCCTAAAGGAGTCAGTTCTAGAACAAGCGCCTTAAAGGGACTGAAAACGATTTGGATTATTTTCTACGATACCGCACGTTGCGACCCTACTTTTGCTAAAATACTGACCAAATGGCCTTTAATGTTCTGCTTGGAAAAATCGAATGCTTTCGAATTTTACCAGCATGCTGCATGAGGTGGATTTGCAGTGAGAAAACCTTCATGCTTGAAAACATGCGTAAGAAATAGCTGACTGCCGTATGATCTTACTTTCCTAGAACAGACAGTATAATAAAGTCTGCTTTTTACACCTTTGATCATCGCGTATCACATTCATGTCTTCCAGTATTGCGTTGTCTCAATGAAAGGATAGGTTAAAAATAAAGTTACATGATGATTGCTTCGTGAATCAGTTTATAATAGGAAGTAATGCTATTGCATACTCAGTGATAATTACTAGTTTATCATTTGAAGATTAGCTTTGCTTGACAAGAGGTCCGCTGATTCTGACGCATTAACCTGAGGGCAAATTGTTAGCGGATGGAATGGAAGTATTTAACCACCATCGCGATAATTAACACAGAAACTAAAACCTAAGCAGTCCACTTGCTTTAGATCCTGCATTTCTCCAGGCACATAGTCCTTCCTTTGGATTCAGAGAAATTGACGATGAGATGTAACAACAGGCTATAAAATTAGCTAACGGGCGTTCTTTCGTTCATGCGACCACAAACACTTACGAGCGGTGGAGAATGTTAGAAGAATAAACTGTACTTCAAACTTAATTCATTTATCTTTGGCGAAAGAAAACTCATCCAACACCTCAGTTCACCGATCCCAAGGCCCACCAAGTTTATGTCCAAATTCTCTTCCAGATTTCATGGACAAAATCGCAGTTTATGGGACTTTCTGTGGCACTCTCGCATGCAGTAAGAGTCCGGATCAAGGAACCATAAACAGCCATTCGTATCGCTTATTTAAATGACTACCCAATCAGCCTTTTTGATGAAACGGCCATTTGATTCCGCCTGGATGACTATTTGCGGCTAAACAGGGGAGGGGTAGGATGGGGATGGTGTCTGACGAGTATGTGTCCGTGTTCTGGTGCTGAAACGCGATGTAGGGGGTATCACTCAAATGCGGGGTTTCTCTTTACACAGAGGAGCCTCAGCGCATGTAAAAACGCTGAATACGAGCCTAAGACCGTCGCAAGTAATAACTGACGCAGAAACCTGGAGTGCCTCGCCAATACCTAACAGACGATTCCAATGCCTCATTGACGTGTACCCGATGGACGCTGTCAACAAATTGAGTCACAATTACACTAAAGATGAACTTCCCCACTTTGGTTAAGTCAGGGAGGATAGTGCACTCACATTCATTTGGATAGATGCCTAGTCGTTCGACCAATACAAGCTACCCCATAAGAGCAGGTGAAGGCTTACGTGCGGAGTAAAGAGACTAGAATAGATATTCCATGCTTAACTACAAGGCGTGCAGTTACAGAAATATTCAATGGCAATACGTCAATGAAGGACTATTGGCCTCGTCTAATTGCTTCTACTCAAATTTTAATAAAGACGCAGCAGAATTTTCAGTCGATTATTTCGGCTTGCTTAAAACAGTCAGAATAAGTCACAATATCAAAATTGCGTTCATTTTGAGAATGAGTTGCGTTAACGTTACCGTCGAATTAAGACCATGCTGAGTAATATGTAGGAAAGAAGTGCCCAAGAGAGCATTGTTCGTGCTTAAGTCTCGATTTTATGATGAGGATCTCAGAGCATAAAAAGAAATCGTGAGAGAAGGTGTGACAACTAGATGCGACTAACTTCATTCTTCCATCTAAAACGAGAAATCTGATGTTGCTTAGCAAAAATCCATGCAAGAGCGCAGCTCATGTATGGCGATTATCAGCAGAAATTAAGATTTATTTTACACCAGAAAGAATGAATTGATAGCTTTTTTAGCTTAGTCCAGTTTCGAAAAGAGGAAAAGCATCGTTTTTTAACTGCACAAGGTCTTGAGGAAGAGCGTGCACGCGAAATATCTCAAAGCGAAAGCAGTAAGATAAGATTTACGTTTTTAGTTTGCCGCCCGTACCAAAAAGTACTAATCACTGTTGCCTGAAATCTCTATTAGATTGGATACCTACGGTAACACGGGGTGTGTTTAAGTACGTTGACTACATAAAAATCCGTAGGAAACTTTCAGGTGTCTGTGAATTTTTTTTTGAAAATCTGGACCAGATGAAGTGAGGGCTTCATTTATTCGAAAGAAGATAATCCTTCGTAAACACGCTTTGAGGCCTATGACGCATGGACTTGCTGAAGTAACTTCAGCACCTAAAAAGCAAAACCTTTATTATCACAGTGAACTATATTTCACTGCCTCCACAATTTGATGCTAATTAATTCTGTTCGCAGAAAACTGCCTCGCCAAGCAAGTTGCAAAGTTATCAATCAATGTCTTAACTGCATATAGTCATGCCTTCTCTTTATTTTCGAGTGGAACATGCGTAGGCACAGAAAGACCAATGTCACTTCCCAGAGCGATGTGTGGATGACCTGTTCGGGTTGTCTTTTGCAGGTCTGAGCTTACGGTGTGTTACCTATTTCCCAGCCAATAACTGCCATCGCCGGCTTCCAATCAACCGCTTGCGATTCATATTGTTTGCCAGTTTGAAAAAAGGAGGAGGGGTCATTCTACAGATTATCACCTACTTTCAGGACAAATATAACAGTATATTGTCTAAAGTATCTTTAAAGAACCCGCTTAGGCGTCGTTTAGCGAAGTAGATGCTATAAAAAAACTTTGGAAAACGAGTTGCAACGAGCGGGAAAGAAACCTTAATCTCGGAACAAGGTTAAATTGCCTTCAGAGAGTCCGCAAGTTTTTTTAATCTAGTAAACGCCATTAAAAATCGCATTGTATAGTTGATCATTCTAATGTACCCGTACCATCTAAAATATGACTTACAATCGGTCGATAGGTGGTAGTTCAACCGGCGTACCCGACGACGGCAATCGCATGCTCCACAGCAAGTTAAGACCGGCGATTTCCTCTGCAGTGATAATGGGCTATCGCAGCATCTACTGCGCTGTCTACATCCCATCATGCTGCAAAGGCTCCGAGGTTCCTGATCTTGACAGAGTAGACGCTTGCATTCCTTGAGGTCCTGTTGATATTACTACAACCGACACTGTATCCGAGCAAGTTATGTGTGCCGACCACCCGATACGTCAAATAAAGACTAACGTATAGACTTGTTTGTGAATGTTTGTAAACCTTCGCGTCTTATTAACACTTAAAAATTATATGAAAGGCTAAGTGGTCAGCAGAAATGTGCTCTTTATAAATTCTTGACGGGTCACTTAATTCGTATGGGGACGGGGTACAAGTAAATTATATGAGTGTTAAAAATCCATTACAGTTTATTCTTATGCAATTTGTGAGGAGGAACAGCAAAATTAGACAGTTAGTTAGGATGCGGTGTGGCTTAGGGGGAGGGGAGTGGATGTCGCGGAGGAGAGGATGCAGTTTTCAGTCAACGTTTCATGAGATCGGTCACTTATCATATTTTTTTAATGAAAACGTAGATGTTTCCAAAATATGTACTCTTTGATCTTACTGATAAACGTCACCCAAATTGAGCGTATTAGGGAAAATATTCCGGCGGTAATATCGAAATTCAGAAAAAACACAGCTGCAAAAGCGCGAAAATGTAACTTGGCAATTAAATGTGATTGCTGTAGGAATTTTCTTTATTAAATCGAGGTAAAGACTCAGCTATATCAGGTCCATCGCAGTACATTTCCGTCACCGAAATGTTCAAGATTTTGATCAGAGTATTTAGCAGCATATGTTATAAAAATGCCGAACAGTGTTGTAATTTTCGCCATTAATTGACAAACGGTCTAAAGAACTTAATGCATAATTTACCCAATGACCGACTTAGCGTATTAATCATACTCAACATCCGATTGCGGTAAGTGTTGACCAAGACAATAGTAAAAGAGAATGTCATGCAGAAATTGCCTCTGTCATGTCTACTTCGTGAAGCAGTCAGTGGACGTCGTCATCAGCGACAGCTTAACACCTGAAAGGAATTGCGTGAAAAGAATACTTACCATTAACTGCAATCACGCTGTGCTTTGATCGATCAACCTGAATAAGCTACATGGTAGTATAAACGCCCGACTCTAGACGTACGAACATTTGGTAAGTCTTTCGAAGCCGAACATACGGCTGTTTTTCTAGCAATATTTCCAGCGTGGTTCTTTTCTGTACCGAGAGGGTAAAAGCAAAAGATCTGGAAGTTTGTCCAGACTTGCTTCCTTGATGCCGTTAAAAGTTGCCTACATTGGTGTACGTACTACCGTGCTGATAAGCAGCCAAAAACTGGTTTGATAGTTCTTCCCATCCCCTTTCTGCGTCATTTCGGTTTTGGTGCATGCAAAACAAAATGCCGTCAAATTCGTAGGTCCGAGAATATTTATAATATGTCAGGAAGTGCCTCGGTAGAGGATATAATACCCTTTACTGTAGTCAAACGACATATATTTCCCCGAAAATGTGATAGTGAAATATATTCTGAGGTTCACCAAGACCATCCGATTAGACGGTGGCAGTTAGAATTAAAAATGTTTGCTTGTATTATCCCGGTAGCATGCACATCTTCGCTGGTGATCGAGCCTTTTATCCAGTGTGTCCTTTCTTTTTGGTCGGAAAAATTTCAAAGTCACTGCTGGGTTTATAATTGATGCCGTTGATATCTTGATTGGTCTTTTTTTCCAAAAGTAAAACGTATTCGATGGACTAAATTGCGATGTAAGGAGAGCACAATGTAATTTCAACCAGCGTTTTGAAGGCTTATTTCACGTTGAAACAGATAGAGACTATGGTGCCGGCGCAATTCACGGTTGTAAGGAAAGACACATTTTGTGTAATTCTAACGGAGAAAAATCCTAACTGAACGCTGAGTTCTAGAAAAACTTTAACAAATTGTACGCCGATTCTTACTCAGATGGTTGCTGAATTGTTTTAGCGAATAGTTGACTTAAAGTAAAAAGAAAAATTGGCGTCTGTTGCGGAAACTACTTTTTATTTCCCCTCCACCTCTTCCGTTCCACATGCTAATTCGCTTATAGCACTTCATAAATTGTTTTGACAAGTTTCCTGAAGGAAACTAGTCGGATAACGTTTTTGTGTATTAACCGACGTACGTGTTTTAATGTTTTCCATATAAGAGCTGTTGTTATATCTGCCTACATTTGAGAGAACGGTATGCGGGGTATGATTAACCTTGACCGATTTTTATTGGACGTGTGAAATAAATAGTGCATGCGTTGAACTTTTGGATATTTTAAATGTTCTCGTGTATCTTTCTAGTGCTGTTAGCGGTTCAGGAATTTCACCCAAGTTTAGTACTCCTGACAAGTATGATCCAGATTTGCATTAGTGCGGTCTTAATAAACTACAGTAACATGAAATGGGGTCGCTGGCTCATGATCAATAAGCGGCCTGGGCTTAAACGCCTCACCTGTGATGAAGACAGGCGTAGTTCCGCTTAATTTAAAAATTGCGGGATTTACTTCGCCTTGTAAGCCGCCAGTTCTGACGAAAATACACCCTCATGATGTGAATATATCGCCAACAGCTCCTGGTGCCCTGTGAAGTTATCTCGCTGCCTACCTCTTTTCGCTAGGCACAATCGTCTACGTGTTTTGACCCGTGTAGATCGACCAATTCTTGCACGATAAAGCCTACGAAGTTAGCTGATGTGTGTTGCGTTGCAACTGAATTCGCACACCTCACCCAACTTAGGAGCAATGAATAATTGTCGAAATTTGTCAAGCTCTATTTCGTCACATCAGAGGATTCTGGTTGGATGCCGGATTTGTTTAAAAAAACAAGACCCGAAATGAATCGTTTGAAATTGCAAACCACAACCAGTGTTTTATATTCGGGGTTCTGATTCACGCAGAGAAATGGTCGCCAGCAATTTTTTAAATTATTGTTTACCAGTAGTGAATGTCAAAATCGGGACGAAAAACTGTCTCAAATAGAAATATGACATGTCACTAGAGATTTTTGTGAAAAAACAAGCACATACTTTAGGTCAAAGTGGAAATATGGGCATATGCTGTCCCCTGAAGGAACAAATCTTACACATTTCGGCGCGAAGCGCACAAGACAAAAACGGTAATTTTAGTTGAATAGAGACGCCATATGGCACACCAAAGTGTAGACTGATGTCCACAACGTCGTCATTCACTACGAATGGCTCTCTCATAATGAATGGCGTTGATCTTACGCATGGTCGCTTCGAAGTGTACGGTCACCGTGGTCTTTTCGTAAGTGAGTCAATGTGGAGGTGAGTTTTCACTCAGGTCAAAAGGTCTGAAGGTGTGAGCTATGTCAGTATTAGCAAACCATGGCGCTCACGGCCTGGTATGCGCTGGCAGTTCTCTGACACCTGATTCTTTGCCGGTGGATGCATCTATGATCCCAATGAGTATGCAGATGGCAGACATGGCTGTCCAATCATCCTGGTCCTCCCGGCTCCTGTCAAAGTGCTGTTGCTGTGAGTGAAAAATCTTTGTCAAGCATATGTTGCCGACCAGGGAGCGTGGTGTGGAGCGCCAAAGTGCGGGCTCGATCGTACCAGTCACCTGTGCCCACCCCCTTCACCTCCGGTCTTCTTGACTTCGTCTTGAAAGCGGCTCCGGACGAGGGGAGGGGGAAAAAGAGAGTGCGAACAATGTTGCACAAGTCCACTATCACTAAAGACTTATCCACGCTCAAGTCACCGTGCCTGCTACGACTTGCCTTGTGGCCCATAAGGGCCACCGTCGGAATCGACGGTCAAACTGTCGAACTGTCAGCCTGAGACTTTCAGAGTCAACTTCTAACGGGTTGCAAAAGATTTTTAACGTCAAACTGCCTTCCTTCTATTGCTGTATTCATTCGAATAGCTCAAATACAGTTCGAAATGTTCGTTTTTTGGATAGCATCCTGATTTGCAGGAAAGTACTCAAATGATTTGCAGTGCTTGGGCAAAAAAGGAGGGAATGTTGAGACAAAATATGGATATGAGCCTTTCCTAAAAAGCTAATTTTGCTAGTTTAAAGGTTTAATTTGCTTTTTGTTTTTGAAAGTGCTTAATCGTTGGAAAAATTCAAAAATGAAGTAATAGGTAATTTGCAAGTTAACATAAACATTTTTTCATTGGACAATTACAAAAGATAGGCGCTGCTTACGAGAACTTTAATGAAACATTAACCATTTCGCGAAAAAATGCCAACTGAAAAGTCATTGGAAAACTATGCTTGGTTCCCAAATTTCAAATGGATTGGTGGCGTTAAAAACTCATTTTGATCTGTTTGCTGTTGCGCGTCTGATTTAATTTCAAAATACCGCATTTCCATTCACTATCCGGCTGTCATTATTAGAACAAAATATCGCTGAGGTGAATAAACATTCCATTTCTCCAACTAGCCGGCGTAAGAAGCGAAATTCAAGCATTGGTATTTGTGTACGTTTTCTGTTTACTCCTTCAAGTAGCTTTGTACTCAGATAAACGGCATTGCTACTTTAATACTCTCCGTGTTAGAAGCAATCTGTGACTCTACTTTAACCGATCAACATAAGCGTTTACCGATATCAAAGCACCTCCGATTCTAAAAATATGTAAACTCTAATTGCTCTCAGACAGAGTACGCGCATATTTGGCTTGAAGTCAAGCTCATTAACATTGTTGAAATTCCAGACGACAAATGATGACCTAAACCATTTCCCCAAAGTCATATTTTTGACTTTAGAGGTAGATATTCTGGCAAATTCATGCCGCATACGTTCGAAGTCCATTTTATGCTCGCGTTCGGAAAATAAAAATTAAACTTCAATCAAGTGCTTTGAGTTTGGCAACTTTTTCTTAGTAATTGATTTTCAGACTCTTTAAAGGTCAAAATAAACCAAATTAAAGAATCTCTTCGGAATCGTTAGATGCGTTTTGAGAGTAAATCAACCTCACCACAGGAACGTTAGTAAACATCAGAGCATCAGAATGCAAGCGAAACTGCCCCTAGTCATGCGCTATATGCAGCTCTGTCTTATCCTGCAGCCCATTGGTGTTGCTGATTTCTGATGACCGGCCAGGGCTGCCGCAAGTGCATTCCAGACCTTCAATTTTTGACACGCTGATCGGCGCAATGCTTTAGCGCTACACTACCCAAATAAACTTCCATCATTTCTGCTTAAGGAACAAAAGGGATAAGCGTTAATCCCAAACTCACAATCCACCATAATCCTCCTGACGGATAGATTGTCTCCCTGGCGGATTATTCTCAACTAAAAACGCATTTCATAATTTTCGCCTAGAATTTAATATGACAAGTCCCTGGCTGTAAATCCAATAGAGCGGTAAATTTATGTATACTTTGAAAATACGAATTGCGATTGATTACAAGGGTAATTAACGATAAATTTTGCGATGACCTATTTGGCCGTCAAATGCAAGACCGCATAAGTGCCACTCGGGAAAAATTTACTGTTAGATTTTTATCGTTTGTACAATGAAGAAAATGACAGACACATAATTTGCCATGATTTTGACAATTCATTCAAACGCAGATGTCAAATCCTTTAAGGAAATTAAGTTGCCACAGTTTTTTGTGGAAATCTACCCAGCCCCGCACAAGATTTGTATTCGTCCGACCCAAATGGTAACAGAACAAGGACACATTGGTTGTAACAACTTAAATCTGGGACTGCACTATGCACGAGCTGTTCTCATTGTATTAATTTCACAGCCAAATTTCAAATTTTAGCAGCATTAGTCAATCACTCTTTTAAAAAATTACCAATCAAGAATTTTTGAGTCTCGAGATAGCCGGCAAATTAAAAACACACATTTCATGCTGAAATTAATATTTCTGCGTATTTGTGCATTTTTGTAGGACGAATAAGGCAACCATGAATGAGAGAACATGTTTTTTTGCATTCGCTTTTGTTCTCGCCAGAAATTTAAGCATAAAAAATTATCTGAATGATACCAGGCGATGTCGTTTAAATGCAATGTTAGTTGTCAACTTTAAAATCATTCCCGTTACATCCAAAAGAAAAGTCCTTATTCAATGCGTATGTAGCAGGTAGACGGGTATTAAGCTAGCTAGATCGTCAGTCGCGGTGAAAATTCAGAACAGCTAGAAGACATCTATTGGTGCCTGCAAACATATTTTTACGCCCGCTTAAAACAATGAACGATTTCTTTGAGATGCTCGGTTAAAAGCCGCCTATGTCTGTGTGCGCTGGTGCAAAAGCATGCTACCGCTCACGTTTTACTATTTTGACATCGTTGAACGTTTACAGAGAGCTAGAATAAATTTCATGGCATTATTGACAAAGACAAGGAAGACTGGAATGGTCGTTTCTGGCTTATTAGCCATTTTCAGCCAGCCTTACCGAACTCCGAAGTGTGGAACACCCGAGGTTTGAACTCGCGACCTCTAACCGCTGGGCTGCGAGCCCGTTGCCCTTTCGGTTTCGATCGGGGATTTACAATGCTAGGGGGCGCTCACCAATTAATCTCACCAATTAATTGCATTTTAAAAATAAATTCCCGCATGGAGAGTAGTCAACTTCGCTTAACATTGACGCAGGGCATGCTCTAAATGCTCAAATTCGATAACAGTAGATAGTGCTTTACAAGAAATTTAGAGTACCAATTGGCTCATGCTTACGAACGGTAAAGTTAATTAACAAAGGTTATATCATTAAGTTTAATTCCTATGTATTGAGTATAACTTTACCAAAATACAGCATTCTTATCAACAGTGAGAACTCGCTGAGGTGATTCCTTTTAGTCAAAGTGTAATTTAATGATAGTTATTTTCGTAACATTGATTTAGTACTTTATGTTAACTTCACCGCACTCAGTAAGGTTTCTTTTAAAAACTGTAGCATTTTTAAGCAAACAAATGCAGCAGCTCGAGCTTCAGTACCTATTGCGGCGAATGTCTCATTTAATTAAAGCTGGCTTGCATACTCGAACATAAAAAGTAGAGTGTATGCTCCTACTGCATTTTAACAGTGCGTTGAACTAGTGCCCACATTATTTGGGCCAATTGGGTGTCAAAGGCTTTTTGAAATGCTGGGCCGTTTGGCACGCCAACTAATATCCGTGGCATTTTGGTGACGGAAGAAAGGACGACGATTTCATTTTAATGCGCATGTGTTTCTTAATTAGTTATTCGAGGACTCGTTGAGCACGTTATGCGTAGGGCATCTCTGCACCCTCCTAAAGGCTGACAAGCAGCAAACGCAGAGAGGTTTTCTGTTCAACAGGCCACATGAATTCAAACATATCTAATTTACTGTTGACGTAAAATATCACGACAATTTTCCGTCCCTACGGACTTTGTATTTTTATTAGACAAACAGTTTATTGTGAGAACTAGTTTTAGAGAATTACACTCGATGGCAATATGCATAAACAGCAAGGATACTTGAGTGAACACTGTATGATGGGGCAGCAAGAACGTCATATTACTTCGAGCGAAACCTCATCGAGCTTAATTACTGCTTCACAACATGGCGCAATCGTCGGTTATGTGAGGGGTGAGGGGGTAGAAGAGTAAATGGCGTCGGGGCAACAATGGTACCAGATGGATGCATGAAGTCCCCGTTAGCCAGCTGGCAATTTAAGTCACGTATTAGTTTTTCAGACCTCACTGGGTGATTCGGAGATAATATTTAACTTAAAGCCACTGGGCACTGTAATTCAGGGCTCGCCTTTTACATTTTGTCCGTTGCACAAAATTGCCAAGCCTTGAGTGTCGCCACTGCCTTGAGTAAAAGAAATAGACAACTATGAAAAAGTTTTGAAAATACATCAGAATGCATAATCTTGCGGCATATTTACATAATTGACTACATCGTTCCTTGACTCGCTTTTTAAAGCTGTGACGTTCGCTGTGCACCAAAACAGCTGGTTTAACTCCACAATAGGAACAACTTACTCATAAACTTTGCCTGCGGATTTGTATCCCCTCACTTGAATTTGATAGGGTATCAAAGCTTAATCCCGGATTTTCAGGTTAAATCTTTACGTATCAGTGAGACTGAGCCATATCACATTTGAGTTCGTGGCGAAATTGAAGTCGAATATTCGCTTGAATGTGCACGAGTTCATTGTGTAAGAAGGCGACCGTTTCAGCCCTGGGGCAGTTTGGCTGGCTAACGCAACGGTAATTTAACAAAATAAAGTGCAAATCTCCTGGGTTTGAAGGATCGACCAGATCTAGTAAAAATTGCATAAACGGTCCTAAATTGTCAGACGGTCGCCTGTCACTAAAACATTTGCTAACTTATGCGTCACGCAGGGAAACAGCCGGTGAACGGATGCTGTGAGCCTGGTACGCATATTTTCTGTTTTACCGTCTTCTGTCGCACTCTGTTTGCACTGTTGATAGAGGTCAATCGTGCTTATCATCCGACGCGCAATCATACGTTTATGTCGCAAAAAATGTTAGTTCAGCTCTTGAGGAAGTCAGCTTTTTAACTATGCAGGTAAACAAGTTACAAATAGGCAGCGCGAATTTTAAAAACATGACAACAACTAATGTAGGATTCAAACGAAATTATAGAAGACAGCGTCGACGAATGTAATAAGAAAGGCTTATTTACAGTATATTTCAGTAAAGGACATGCTTAATAAACGGGCGAAGGTGCTAGCAGAGTTTAAAATAGAGTTCGCTGTATTAAATCAATGTAGCAAGACGGGAAAGGACGCGCGATCTAATATGTAGGATTTCTCTTCTGCTAGGTGAGCTTGGCGTTCTTCCCGAACGACTTGTGCGTGCACAAGGTTGGTTTGACTTGACTTACTGCTGCGGTCTCTACTACTGCGAGTATTTGAAGAAGCCTAGCGTTTCTTGTTAACACTTTATAATGGAGAATAACAGAATTTAGACGACAATTTAAATGTTGGTTGGTCTACTCTCACTGTTATTTCAGCTAATAAGGCCCCAGCTTTTACTGGTCAAATCTAGTAAGCACTAAGTCAGTCGATAATATTGGTAGCAAATATGATATTTGTTATAGAATGATGCAAAATTAACGAAGTTTAGCAGGAATTTAGGAGACTTAAGTCACATTAAGACTTTGACTATTAAAAGGCCTCTTTACGCCCACTTCAAAAACGGATCTTTGTAAAAAATGACTACGCATTTTTGTCAGATTTTAGATGCCACTATCAATCCAAACTTATTTTCTAAAAAGTTGTGATATATTTTCATTTTCCTTTTGTCATATGATACCAAATTTTGTTAACTTCGAATTTCACACTTGAGGAAAGAATGTAATTGGGTTTTGTTAATGTTCAACATCATGAGGATTTTAAGCCAGTGAGATGCTCATTCAGGAACACATCATACATCTGCACTTAATAATGTTGCTTGTAAAGAATACGAAAAACGTTAATGAAACCAAAACAACATCTTCTTAATTGCTTGTAGAAGTGTAAAATTTACCGTGCTAGAAAAATATACAGCATGTTGTTAGAAACCTATGGATTTTATTTTCATGGCAGGTCGCGTCAAAAATTATCCACGAATCGAAAAATCATTATTCATAAACAAACCTCACTCTACGTTCAGGCTTAAACTGAAAAGGAGACGTAATTTTCTACGAAAGACTAGACAAAAAACATTGTTATGCACATTTTCTGAAGAAAAAACTTGGATATATTAAAGAAATCATAATAATTAAAAAAAATTATTAATTAAAGAGCATTTTTTAAGTGCACTTTTTGCGGTAGATGCAAGCCTGATCTTATGACGGCCGATAATCTACTGTGATTAAAATGTGATTGAATTTAGCTTTCAAATCTTTAATATTCAAATTTCGCATAAGGTCATATTTCGATTGGATACAAATATCAGAAATGCAGTTAGTATTTCACAAAAAGGTGCATTTATTATACGTCATTTTTGCCTGATAATGTGTAGTTATGTACACAGGGACAAAAGATACGAAACCGAATTGACATTGATTCAGTCGGAATTCATCATCAGCCGGCTGACGCAACATCCGTCAATTTAAGTTGACAATGGCTGGCCCTGAAACGACATATTCATATGAAAACTATCAATTTGACTTCAAGATTATTGTTATACGAAAGAAACGGAACCTAATTTAAAACAGACATTAACAGCAGAATTATTGAGTGCTAACAATGTTTGCCATGACATGACAACTGAAACTTTGTTTTTGCATAAAACAAATAACATGAAGCATAAAGAAGCCTTTACTGTTTACTGAACACTTATTAAAAAAGTGAAAACGACATTTTAAAGAGAAAACCTTAGAAAGAATAGCACAAAAAACAAGGATATTTCGCAATATGATCAGGATAAGAGGCTGAACTCTGGATAACTCGCTCAAATTTTTAGTAATTTTTCGTCTATATTATCTACCTTGCATAATTATCTGTGAACATCTCTGATGATGGAATCGAGTAAGGATCCGAAACGTCCGGCCAATAAATTGTTTGATTGCATCTTTGTCTTCTGAATACTCATTGTGCCTAAAACCTAGTGCGCGGGGAGATGTTTTTTGATATTTCAAATTGCAGAGCGGCGTTGCGTGCTCAAAGATGACATTTTTGTGACTTTTTATGCGGTTTTTGGTTTTTCAAAAAGGAACAGAAACCGCGTCAAAGCAATCTCATAGAGCAATGCGTGAACTAAGTCGACAGTCGCACGATTTCCGTCACATAACAGTTTTCAACCCATCTTCTAAGCACTAGGTATGTCAATTTATAAGTTACGTAACAGTCGCTGGTGCCTGATATACTGTCATACCTTGAATAAATAATCAGACGGTTTATTTTTCTCTCGGAGTGGGTCGTTCAGTCTGCTGAAAGATTCTTGAGGAATAAAAGACACCTGCAGTAGGTGGGTTAACTCATAAAATATCAATCGAATTTATGAAATACGTTTTCGTTTAAAAAAGACTATTTAAGCTAAATTTTAAAAATAACCATTATGCAGAATACTTCTGCAATGTTTCATTTGCCTTAATAAGCCGATTTTCGAAGGAACATCTGGCCGACAATTGTGTGTAGCCTGGACTGGGCAATGCGAAGGAGAGGTTCCTGTCTTACGGGATCGGTGGGAAGGGGGGGTTTTAGGGTGGGGTATATGGGGAACCCATCAAAGAGTAAGAAAGAAAAGTAAAAAAAGAGGTTTCGAAAGTAAATAATAAAGTTTTTGTGGGGTGAAAATGTGCCGAAAATTCAAAAAGGAAGCCATAACCAATGAGAGCAATATACCCAGGGCCAAGGCCATTCGGCTGAAGGTGCTCCAGACAATACTGCCACTGTTGATGAATCCTGGTGAAATTCCAACGACAAGCAGGGCGGTAGAAAGTGAACCCGAAGAACGGTAAGTATGAATGTAAAATACGGAGGACGGAGAGGAAGGAAGCCGTATTTATTAATTTGTTCAATAATTACCAAACGTTTCCCACTTATGGAAGGGTGACAGCAAAGACGAAACGTAAGGCCGCTCCGCAAACTAATAATCCATCGGAGTTTTGAAGGAATATTTCCCCGGAATGAATTTGAAGCAAGCAAGGACAGCAGAATTTAATGGTACCACAAAATTTCGCGACCGCTTCTCAACTGCTGCCGGTATCTTCGAGTATTAGTTAGAGCACGAACTACTCGGTTATTGCGCTACCTGGAGGCAGCCTATATACGGCGGGAGAAACCCGACCTATGTAAACAGTTTGACCACGTGGTCAACCTCAGCTTGCCCTGGTAGTCCCGAGCCCCTTTTGTATTCCGAAATCCCTCGGCATGCCTAGTTCCCCATTTCATTCCCATGTTGCATTTTGAAGTTACCATTTTATCGATTAGTCTACGCGCAGTAAACGTTGACCTTGCTGTCTTACATCGATTTTTTCTGTCGAAATTCAAACCTTGGTACCTTTCTCACTTGTTATTTCTGTTATGCAACGACCGGCAGCAGTTGAGAAGCGGTCGCGAAATTTTGTGGTATCATTAACTTCTGCTGTCCTTGCTTGCTTCAAATCCATCGGAGATTGAACAGATACTGGATATTATCCAGTCCCCATATTTAGTGCAATATTTACAAGCTAAACGAGTCCTGGCGACGAAAGTCAGATGTCGCTGTCGTAAACCGATGCCGTTGCGAATATTGCGTCCGCACACAGACGGGTTTGCCTTCAGGTACACGAAAATATTAATATAATGCATTGCCTAGGTGTAACAAATGTGATACTAAAAGGGCACTGAGAACTGGTTCGGTGTTTTAGTATAGTCGCCGTACTTTATCGAAGGTCCCATGTGGCTCAGGCCTATCCAGTCTCAGAAGAGCACTCGGAAACAGAGATATTTAGCAGCTGACCGGAAAGTTAAGCAGTGAGATGTTAACGATGTTGTACACATAGTTCAATAATAGCAGCCAGTGGAATAACAGCCAGGAAGAACAACTGAACGGCCAGGCAATCGACATTTTGGCCACTGAAAACTGGTACAACGGAAACAGTTTGTACTTCTTTCATACTCCGCACTGAAATAATGAATCCCTTACTATACCTCTGAACCTTTTTTTCCCTTTTGTCCCATAACCCCTGCCGAAAATGCGTCAACTGGGATTGAAATCGTAGTATTTGAAGGGATTGATAGAAAACCTATGAACACCCTAACTGCCGACCATAACCAATCCGAAGGCTACTTCGTAAGTACGCTGACCGTCAAACCGATGAATGATGTAAGTATAACAGGAAAGCCAAACCTACTGGTCACCGCAAGGCGACCAAACCGCCCAACCACACGGGCGTACGAAATCGGCCGAAGCGCAAGGAGAAAGCGATCGAAAGAGACCGCAAAGAAACCCCGAGGGCCGGGTAGATACCTAAGCCCGTTAAAGTGCAAGGCAAGGCCGAACCCCTATGCTTGAGTAGCGGTTCCAAGCCGGCTGCGGTTGGATGTAGGGAGGGCAAATGAGCCGTACGGCAGGCAAAGAAAGCAAACGGCAAGCGGCCCTAGAAGACCGCACAGGAAGCCAGCAACCGGGTTTAACGTCTGTACGGCTAAGCCATGAGGGACTAGTGTAGCCCCTGAAGTATGTAGAAAGGACAGGTGCACTGACGGGGCAGACCTGCACCGATTAAGTGCACCCAACGCCCAGGCACCTAGCCAACTCACGCGGTAGCCGCATGGAACGCGGTATGGGAGGCCCCCCCTGCGATCGAATACAACCGGGCTGTTTCTTAAAGGGGGGTAGGTGAAGGGTAGCGATCTGTTAACACGACTGAAGCAGCAAAGGTTAAGTCTTTCGCCTTTTACTAAAGATTTCCGCGTGGGGGGTGAAATGCAATGGGCTCATATGGACAGTCTTGCAGCGCCTCGTTCTCGGGGCGGTTAAAGTGAAGAAATTCATCCTGACAGAGCCTCTAAGCCAAATCAAGCAAACATAGCTGGAGTACCCAGTCGTAGTAATGTAGCAAGCGCGCTAAGTAGCCGGTGAGCGGAAATGTGAACGTGAGCAATAACACGAAGGAATTTACAGCATAACCGCCCTTCCTTCGCCCAATTGGCAGCTGTAAGTATATGCGGGCGGTATGGCAATGGCAACACAGCAGCAGACAAGGTATACCAAAGCGAGGTCGAATACATTACACCCTGCGCGGCCGACACGCCTGAAATATGTAACTTAGTAAAAGCACGCCTATTGATAGGAAGCAAGTACGTCAACAATGTTGATTCATAATCCCAGGCTACTCGGAATTGTCTCGCCGAACATCTTTTTGGATGCATGCAACTATAATCTGTACATATTCCCTACTTATATGGAATACATTATCTGGTTGATTTTAGATGCCCTCGAAAATTCAATCAAATTTCATGGAAATCTGAATAAAAATAATCATTTTTAAATTATTCGTAGACAATTTTGTTTTCTTTCAATTATTTACTCGAGAACACGGATTATTTCAATTTTTTAAGAAATTTCCAATTTTGAATAATTTTTAAACTCCGTTTGTTGTTACACTTACATAAAGGGAGTCCAAACAACAAGCTTCACATTTTCTGCGTACGAAAACTCGTAAATGTTTTTAATGTGCAAAACAGCGCAGTATTTGAGCTTTTTCAGATTAAGCAGTTGATTCCAGCCATACTATTAACATTGCAAACAAAACCAGTTAATGCAGAGACCTGACGTTTTATGAACTCTCATCTCATGATATTAAAAGGTCTTACTATAAGGAACAAATTAAAATATAAATTAGAACATTATTTCGAATAAGGAATTAAAAAAGGGGATACTCTCTTATAAAATGGTAACAGAATAAATATTTTAATGCATGTTCCTCATAAAATAAGGTTTGAAATTCAAGCTCGAGGAAGACCAATCAGAAAAACGCATGCTAATTAAGTATTCCTTTTTTACATAATTTTGTTCCTGCAGGCGGCCCGAAAAACGTTCATTCAAAGCCGGCGTAATGGAACAATTGTTTTAAGAAAGAATTTCGCTGCAGCATAATAGGTTTAACAATGCGACTAAAGTAATGTTTTGAAACGAAAGTACATTTCAGAATTTTGGGTTGACATTCCATGAGTCAGGCTACTTCTGTAGAAAGTGAGGCAGATAAGATAATGATATCGTTTGCGTTATCTCCTTATTTACCTTCGTTCCAGCCGGCCATAACATCAGAACTACTGACCAGCTTCTACAGGAAAACAAAGGAGAGTTTCACAACGATTTCCACAAGCGCAGACCTAACGATCGTGTTTAGGGGCGACATTAGGGAACAACCTTGGGTTCCTCTGACCGGCTTGAAAGACTGTTCTTCCCCAAAATTTGTGGGCGAGGAATGCCGACAAAACATTTGTTTTAATCAAGAAAGACGACTTTCAGGACTTAAGGGTCTTACTGAATCGACTACTCTTTGGCATTTAATTTTCAACGGAAGAAGAAAACAGCAAACGGTTACCCTTTCTTGACACAAATGTTACAAGGACTGCTAATTGGGGGATAAGAACTATGATATACCAACAAGTAATGAATACTAAACGCATCACCGCATTACAGAAAAACCATCTTATCGGCCAAAAAGGCAATTGTGTCAAACATTTCTTAAAACGAGTTCAAAAGTACTAGAGCGAAGACTATGGGAGAAGGTAGAAAGCGAAACACCCACATTCCCTATTCGCAGGTAATGGTAACACATGACCCTGCATATTTGAATTCCAAAGAAAGCCTACCCGTGAACGATGCAACAGTGGAAAGCCGACCTTTTGGCTGGCAATACCCTTGTGAGGGATATTTAATAAGCGAAAGCTAGAATTCTAAACTCCTTTGGACTAAAGGTGTTTCCCAAACCGGAATCTACTATCAAAGCGCAGATAATGAAGCCAAAAATCGGCTACAGGCAACGGAACGTCAGTAGTGGCTTGGTTGCAGTGCAAGGTAAGTTGGTGAAGTGTGAAAGAGCATGAGTACCAGCTTTAAGTCTTCGCGAGGACAAACAATCACTGTAATATGGCTACATACAACAGGCGAAGCACATTTTCGACTTTGGGAAGTCAACCGTCACCGAAAAAGCCAATGACAAGATGGACAGACTGGTGCTCGAACGTTGGTCTTCAGTTAGGACAATAGCTGGTGATCTTTATTTGGGCTACCAGGCTCTTCTAACAGCGCTCCGGTGAGTCCGAAATTAGCTCTTCCATCAGTTGTCTTCTTCATAGCAGGAGAAGGAGCCAGATGGAGCACCGATCGACCGGCGCACTCAATCAGACGAACGGTCTTAGCGCATGCGATGGCACCTTATCAACCCATCAGGTAGTGCTGTGATTAACCACGGACATATGGGCGCCGCGGAGACTAAGACAACCGAGAAGGGGACAAAGGTCACACGAGTGCGCGAACGGTCGCTCAGGAAAAGACCAAGGCCAACCTTCAGCCAGGAGGCAGGGGGGGGGGGTTTCGCGCGTCAGCCATATCCTATTTACAAGACAGGCGACGAGGCAGAGCAATTCTGGGCTAGCCGGAACGGACACTGCGCCAACCTGATGACTATAACACGGAAGTTACCGAAACTTCCACACAAGTACAGTAAATTCTATGGAATTGCCTCCTGTTCTTCTTCGTATATTTTTTGGTGATGCTGACCGAGATAATTTATCTGAACTCAAGCATACAGAGGCAAGTATTTAGAAGTAAGAGGACCTACAAGGACAAACAAAAATAAAATAACCGTCGTGAGTAGGCCATAGGTCACTCCTCGTGGTCCTGACTCATCTATGTTTGCAGCTCTATAATTTCCCCGGAAATTTATGGTCTAATGTCATTTTATGAATATTAAGCGGTTTTTCAACATTGATTGATAGACCTCCACCCAAATAGTCATATCGAAATTAAGTATAAACCTATAAATCTCATATATACTGATTTCCTGCACAGTAGCGAGGAATTCCTGAGGAAATCTAGGGAGTCCACTAGAACCCTAGCAGTTGAGCCGTTTAGCGGCATAAGAGTGGTGAATCACGTGTGAGGAATTATGAATAGTACCTGCCTTGTTCAGTAAGGGATATCGTGCTATCTCATCCAATGAGATAATTTACATTTACCGGTGGAGAAGCTCCTTCTATACCATTGGAGTTTGCCCGGTAGAGGTGGGCGTGCGTTTGCAAGGTGTGTTTGCCAACATTATTTCGTGAATGGTCTTATTCATCATTTACTTCCACATATGTTTTGTGTCTTAACAACATTCTTTTGATGTCTGAGTGAACGATGTTCCTGTGCATTATTCAGGAACGTGTCACAATCCTAATTTAGGAAGGTTTTGCCACACACATTACGAAGTTTGGCTTGTCCTGCTGACTCACGGCCATTCAATTTCACACAGTCGAAACTGCCCATGCGGCACTTGGAGACATCCCTTCTTGAGCTGATTTAACACGAATCAATCGGACAAGAATTTTTCTTGCTCCACGTAGCCACAAAATACAGTAGGCGAGTTTATTCATAAAATGGCAACCGACTTTTCGAAATGCGTTCTCGTTTGGAAAAGAGTAATTAAGGAGGGTTATAAACTAATCTTCACGTAGAAAAACTCAATAATACGTCAGAAGCCTCAAGAAGCCGGCCGGCGAATTAACTGATTTCCGACTGCATGCAAGAACGATGCTCTGCAAAAAGACTACTCACGTAGCATGCAACTTTGTCTTTTATTTTATATGCCCTCAAATGCAATTAAATCTTATTGAATTATTTCATAAAATTATTTATTCTCTTGCTTATACGGTAGGTAATTATTTCTTATCTCGATTTTATACACGAAAGGAGAGCATGATTCTGTTTTAAAAAGCTTTTTATTGTGAGATATTTTAAAACAGTGAAATGGCCCTTCATAAAACGTCGCGTCTCTGAATTCACCGATCTGGCAACTTAAGTTGAAAATATTGCTCAAATTCCCTGTATAGCTTTCTGAACCCCATATGGTCCTCTTTTAATTCCGCAAAGAAATGCATGGTTTTCTGCACAGAGGAAATATACGGCTTGTAGTTTTACAACCCTGAATGCAAGCGTAAAACAGGCCAGGCTCGAAATTATGCGAGACGTTGATAAGTTTCAAAAAGCAAAATTACACCTTCCCCTTAAGTAAAAGTGGGAAGAAAACGTAATTTTTAAGCAAAAAAGCAAAATAATGAATATCGTTATGCACTTTTTCCATGAATTAAAATTAAATTTTTGAGGGCATCAAAAATCAATGCAAAAAAGAATGCTATTTAAGCAGCCATTTTTCGCCGACTTTGGCTTCTTTTAGAGGTGACACCTTGCGGTATGTTAATCATCATAGAATTATGACGCATATTTAGTTTGTTTAACAACCCTACTTAATTAATCTTTCGAAAAATAGAGCGCATTTTTTAGAATTTCAGTTGACATTTCGGGAGTTAGCCAGCCTGCAGTAGCAAAAGCATCTTGCCTTTCGCTCTCTCAGGCATTGCCGGACGGATGCAGTCAACAACAGTCCATTCATCGCCGCCTGGGAGAGCAATTCGAAATGACAAACAGGACGTTTCTCATTCTGTTTTACGCGCTCTTCTTCTGATAATCAAATTTTTATTTAGTGATTGCGGCGCTCTATGTACACCTTCCATCTCGACTCAACAGATAATTTCTAGGATTTCAGCTCTCCCCGAAGAGATATGGATTAGGCAAGTGAATGTACGGTAAGTCAGGTACTGCCGCGTTCATTTCCTCGCGTTCAACTGCAAATAGTCATCGAAGAGGAATTAAACGACTGCTTCACCACGAAAGCTGAGTACTTAGTCCAAAAAGGGGCCATATGAAACAGGATCTTGCAGAATGCGAAAAATGCCACACTGAATTTCGCAAACTGCGATTTTTTGTGGAATGGTATTTAGATATAAGCTCAACGGGCCTTGGGAATTATGAACCGGGATGCTGGACGTAACTGTTTTTGTCAGAGAGAAATTAATTATGAGCGAATTCTAGTTGTACTATTCTGATATCCAATTCCATTCGCAGGTGCTTGTGGTTGCACGAAAGAACCGGCGCCTGTCAGTTAGTTTTAAAGCCTGTTGTTACATGGCATCATGACTTCTGTTGAATCCCAAGGTAAGTCTTTGTACTCGGGAAAATGCACAATCCAAATCAGGTGAGCTTTTTAGGTTTTCTTTTCTGTGTTAATTAATTCACTGGAGATAAAATGTTGCCACTTGTTCAGCAAACTAACTCCTGGCAGAGGGATGCGGTAGATGCCGTGGGTTTTTTGCTTGTTCGACCGATTCTGCAACATCTTTCTCACCGTGATTGCTTTTCGAGAACGAGCAATAAAAACTATAACAACGAATCAGCAACTAGGAACTCTAACTAATTCGCCAAACTGACTTCCAGAAGATACCGTTAAATGGTCTACATATTCTCCTTCTCCAGTCCGCTGAAGACGATTTCGTAGAAAGCTTTGCGAATAAGCATGCAGCCTACGGGCTCTCCGGGGACAAAATGCGTGCTCAATGACCATCATTACAATCTGGCTGAGGAATTACATTGTAAATTTTCGATAGTCAGGCTTTTGTGATGCTTTTATTGATCATTTGATTAGCTCGTACATAAGGATGCAAGAACGTTTGTCGTGAACAGAAGTATCATTTGCAGACCCTGAGCACTATGACCTTTGATTTGAAATCCGAATTCGGACATCATCTGAGTAAGAATTTTAGTTTATACAATTGCATGTGCCCTTCACCGAGGGCATGTCTGCATTGGTTTTTTAAGTTGAACGGAAGCCGGCGATGGCGGTTATTGGCTGCGAAACAGAATTCTAGTTTGAACGGCATGGTGTAAAGGTGCCATTAAAGTCACAGGCTCTATGCACAGAGGGGTTGCAAATTAGAAGTTTCGAATGCGAGAGGATAGGATGCTGGGGACAAAAAGGCAAAGCAAACACAAGCGATAGGCCAGCGTGGCCTTTACAATGCCTGACATGTTTTATTATAAATGATTCTTCCATTTGTTTCCAATTTTTAAGGCGTTTGTCGAACGCTACGCTGAACCGCTTAATAGTTCTTTTCCGTTCCCTCAAAATGGGCGAACCAATAATTAGATGTTAATTCACAAACTTTATTTGAGAATGGTTCGAAACGTAAGTCGTTATATTTCTCTCTTTATTGTGAACTGTACGCCAGCGACTAGTAATGTGAGCTTTACTTGTGGCTTATTAAATAGCACATAATGCGCTCATAAATAATTTGCAGGAAGCAAATCGCCTCGTAACACATTACAGCATTTCTTGCTATCCTGCATCGCTGACTGGACCATTATGAATATTTTGCCGAGTTCAGACACTTTGTGTGAACAAGATCTATTTAAAGGTTTGCCTTATCGTTAGCAAGTTAGCAATCGTGTTTTTGGCTGAGTTCAGATTTTCAATAACATCACACACAGCTTCATTGATATATTTTTATGTCAGCAGTTGAAGGCTGATGTATCATATGATACTCAATACAGTTCACACTAAGTGCGTAGGCAGATGTTGTTCTTTGATTTGGACTGACGTTGCGTGCTTACAGATAACATTATTGCGTCTTTCTTGCGGTTTTTGCTGATTCAGAAGAGAAACACAAAAAGTGTCAAAGCATCCCCATAAAACAGTGCGTGAGTTGAGCCAACACTCACGTGATTTCCGTCACATAACAATTTTAATCCCATCTTCTTGCCACTAGGTGCGTCAATGTCTGATTGATGCAACAGTCCCTGGTGCATTTACGCCAGATTTGCCCACAGTTCAGTCATACCTGGAAAAACATAATGCAACCCTTGTTTTCCCCACTAGGTATATCATATGCATACCAATTTTTCTCGAAAGCAGTGGATGATCTAATGATGAGTAGAAGTTAATTACTCATGTGGAATACATGGGGCGATTGTTGAATAGGAATTCACCATAATTTATCTTTCATTTGCAGTCTCTAATATAGCCATTTATTTCACACTATCAGCGGACGAAATTTCATGGCCTGTGCATTTAAGCAAAGCGATTGACACGTTTGTTTTTACGGGCGTGGTATCTGCGTGCGGTCGTCGCATTGTCAGTCTCAAATATCTTGAAAGGTTAACTAAATGGAGCCGTGAACCATTTTCCATATAAAATAGCACTTTTAATTTAGCTGAGACTAAATTCTGATTTTCCTCGTTTACGTTTGATTTACGAAAATATCTTTTACCTCCTAATAGAACATGATATTCTGCATGTAATTCGAGAATTTTTAAGAGAAATTCTTCTGGCCTATTTAAATTTAAAAAAAACATAAATGCACTCTTCTTCAGATTTTCATTCTTACCAAAACGCACGAATGCACATGAAAATAAAGCGACTTTTTGGTGTCTAATTAGATGGTTTTCTGAGGAAACGGCCCATGTGGATGATACGCTTGGCAGCCACGGTGGTCATACCGAATTTTAGCAAGCCTTTTCTGAAATGCACACCCATAGCACATGCCAATATTTGGGCTTCCATTGACAGACCCACTTACAGCGCAGGTCACACTAACTGCCATCGAAACCGCCGTCCATGCTCTTTGTAGGGTTAAATCCCAATCAACTCTTTGCTGTCGTCTACGGGTTCTGGTTAGATTTGGCTCCGTCCATGCGTGTCTCTTGCGCTGTCTTCTACTCCGGTCTTCTTAAATACAGAACGTGAATAATCTCATGAAATCTGAAAACTGAATCTGAAAAGAGAAATTTGGACGCCTTTTACGCTGCCCATTTTGTTCGCTCACCCACATCCTTCGTAAAATATTCATTTATTGTTCAAATATTATGTTTGCGCAATCATATAAAGTGAAATATTAGTAAGTTGTAGCAACAATAGACATTGGAATATATTCGGGCAATTTCCTATGCTACTACCTGCCTAGACTCCAGTTACGCATCTTACAGACTTTTTTATTGAAAGAACGGTAATTTACCTACAAGAGGTTTACTAAACAGATTAAGCTGGACTAGAAGTTTTATTTCATGGTTGGCGTTGACGATGGTTATCAGTCTTCTAATAAAAAGCTTATTTTAAGAAAACAATAAGTTTTATCAATTCCTTAATGACAAATAAGCAGACCTGTGTGAATTTGAGCCCTAAAATGCAATATTAACGCAGATTGAGATTATCTCATTTAAGTGGGTTGATATTTTTTTGCAGTTTGGAAATTTCTACCTGATGTCACAAAGATAACCACCAGCGAATCGTCATTTTTCGCTTTTATCATATGACACACTACATTTCTAGTATTTAAGCTTCCGTACATACTTTTTTTAGCAATACAACTAGCAAAAAACTTTTAACTTCATCAAAATATTAGTATATGTATGGGCTCCCTGCCATGCATTCATTATCAAAGAAAGGAGTCTAAAAGCGAGCAAAAACTATGTAAATGGCCTCAATGTGTAGAGATAGACATGTTCTGGTGTTTACGGCAGAAAAATATTAGTATTGCTTAGGAACATGAAAGAAACCGTCAAACGTTTCAAATGTCTACTTGGCCTTGCCGAGCGAAAATGCAAATAACACAGAAATCCGTCGACGTAGCGCAGTAATAAAGCAGTTTTTAAGGAGGTGACTTATTACGAAAAGTTTTTTTATTGGGTCAAGGCATATACTTTGGTGAATTTCGTTGGGGACAGTCATTTTTCTTCAGAATGAAATGTGATGTTTGAATGAGTCTTCAAATATGACCCAAACAAATATCTTTGTGAAATGAAGCGTCTAAACACTCACTTATTCGGTAAATGTCTTCAAAAAAATCTTATTTTACAATTCACAACAGACAGGTAATTGAGAATCTGTCTTTATGGGCGATCAAAGGAAATCATTGAAACTCATGAAGCATTCAGCAATATTTCGAGGCCAATCTAAAACTCAACGTAATTCAAAACGAAACAAAATTAAAAATTAATTTAAAGGCAGAAAAGTTCTTTCTTGAGACTTAAAATGGTATTTTTACGAGCAGGTCTGTCAGTTCTATTTACACTTATAAGGCACCAACCGGCCTTATAGCATATCACCTTATGAAGACTTTTAATCCTTCGACGTCCCCACCGATAACATTGAGCAAAATCCAGCTTCTCTTGCAGAACCCCATTTCGTTTACTTCAAACGACGCCAAAGTAACACGGAATGTAGGCAGTTGTCAAACCGTCATATATAATGTCTCACTACTTATTAAACAAAATTTAAGTGTAAACTTCACTAAAACGCTGTTATAAGACGTGATTCTATGTCCATTTTCATATTTCCTACGTGTTTGGTATGAGAATAGATACTATACATATAAAACAAACTTTCCTTAATAAGAGCCATTTACAACGATTTTGGGATAGTGAGCTTTTCAAAATAAATTGACATTTTTAAACAACGGAACACTAACTCCTTCATGTTTTTAACTTCTTTAAACGTGAAATAGACATTTTTTATGATATCCATTTAACGGGTTTAAAGCGAAAAGATTACGGCGCTTCGTCTGGGAAGTCATGTAGATGGTAGATGGCCTACGTCGCTGAAGGTCAGACAGTTACTGGGAGAAAAATTTATTAAACTCGTAGAACTCAATAGGGGCATTTTAAATCGGGCAGTTTAAGCGCTGGTCTACACTGAGATCCAGCCCTTACTCCGAATGGGTTATTATCGTAAGGTTTCTAATGCTTGATCGTTCAGGTTAGTCGAATATCATTTTCTATCAAAACAATTTCAGATTTTTGGGCTTGTTTTACGCATTAAAAACCCAAAAACAAGTAATTATTTTTTTCGGAGTCATGGCTAAAACTTTTTTTTCAGGCCAATAGTAGGTCATTTTTCGATCAGGGTGAATTTCTATTTTCTACTTGCTCAAATGTTCAAATGTCGAACCGTTCAAACAGCTGAACAGTTGGGGTTCACTATTGTGCATGAGAACGCGGCTGCGATTAGTTATTTCGTGTTCTACCCATTCCTTTGTATCTTCGCACCAAAATGGATTACTGCAACTATGTGGATCTTTTGAAGTTCAGTTACGTTGGTTGTTTTGCTTAGTATCACGCGCAAGGGCACAGATCGAAGGACATGCATTACTCCTGGACTCACTGCGTGTGAACTGCATATTGATAGGTTGTCAGTGGATATATATATTTATATGTGTGTGTGATTAACTTATGGTCAAATTCACTTCCGCGATGTCCGTCTCTCTAATACGTTAAACTGCCGTGTTTCCTACAATGCGACCGTTCTCTACGCTCTGCGCATTTTTGCTTATCTACTTGACCCACGCGTGCCGTCGAGAAGAACGTGAGCAAATTTTATCAGTTTCATCTTTACTAAGTTTCGTATGATTTTGTTTTCACTGTGTACTGCATCAATGAGAATTGAAACTTGGTCATTACAAATTACTACTTAAAAAGATTAACCTTGACCGTCGTATGTCTTACTAAAATTTTAATTCGTTTTGGAATGGAAACTAAAAAGACAAGATAAGTTTAGCCACTGGTAGTTAATTAACATATTGGAAACAGGCTCACTTCGCTGAAGTATTAAAAATTCAACTATGCGCGGCAACAGTGCCCATGACTCGTACTACTAACTGTGAAGCAAAAATTCTTGACGTACAACAATAACGGTATAAAAGATAAAAAGACCAATTCATAGATAATTAGAACTTCCAATGTTCAAGATCAGCATTGCGGAGATGAGTGCCGTAACATAAGTAAAGGCGCCTCGTATCTTGTTATTTCCAAGTTTGGCTCCACATACAACCTTCGCAATAGTTCAGTGTGGGTTAAACTAATTTAAATTAATGACATTGAGGTTTCACTTTAGTTCCCTTGTACAAATCAACACTTTAATAATTTAATACATTCCCCGGCATTTGCCGAATTCTCAAAGCCTGTTTACGACGAGGAATGACTACTTACACGTGACTGTTCGTATGAAAGTTTGTACAAGATAAGAATAAAATATATCAGGAACGTCGAATGATCGACTTTTAATTAGCAAAAAAACACAGCAAGATTTTAAACCGATTAGTGATTTTGTATGTATAAAGACATGTTACCTACGACAGGAATCGCAAGAGCTTCTTTGATTTGCACATTTTATACGTAAACACGCGTACTCAATGCAATGTTTAACACAACACATATTAATTAGTAATCTCTGTGACCACAACATGATGCTCACGTAACTAGAATATGAAAATGTATAAGTTAACCAGCGCCGAAAATATACGCCATTTGAACTGCAAAACTGAGGAACAACTGTGACTACAAGTAGGCGCGCATTTTTTTCAAGATCCTGTCTTGACTGCAGTACCTTAAGATTTATGCATTATAATAAATAGGCGACCTGGCCCATTTAGTCGTTCCTGATGAAAGGCTTATTTCTGAATTTCGGTCTATATTTAATTAGATAGGCCAGACATCGCATAAGAAGTATAAATATCGCTAGTCGGTAAAGGTAATGCGTTACTCATACAGGCATTGTGTATAAATCGCGTAATGATAAGTTGTCAATGAATATATATATGCTTAGCTAATGGTCAAATTCACTTCCGCGATGTCCGTCTCTCTAGTACGCCAAACTGCAGTGATCCCTACAATGCGACAGTTCTTTTTGCTCTGTGAATTTTTGCTTATCCACTTGACCCACGCGTAACGCTAAAAAGAACGTGAGCAAATTTCATCAGTTTCATTTTTACTCTGTTTCGTATGGTTTTTTTTAACTGCGTACTGCATCAGTGAGAATCGCAACTTGGTCATTCCAAATCTTAACTTAAAATATTAACATATGCAGACGTAGTTCTTTAAAAAGTTAGTTGGTTCCGCTGTGGAATTTGATCAGTCAAGATACGTTTAGTCACTGCTATTAAATTGCCATATTGGAGACAAGATCACATCGCTGAAGTATTGGAAATTTAAGTATGCGCGGCAACTGTGCCTATGATTCGCACTACTTGCTGTAAAACGGAAATTCCTGTCGTACTAAAATAATAGAACAAAAGATATTAAGGAGACGAGTTTATAAATTATTAGAATTTTCAATGATCAAAATCAGCATAATGGAGATGGTTGCCAAAAATAAACCCAGGCGCTTTGTATCCCATAGTTTCAAAGTCTGGCTGAATATTTAACATACAACACAAACTGATAGGACTGCAGGATGAATTCGAGCAGAAGGTGGGACTTTTGCTGGAGAATGCGTTGGTTCAAAATAGTCTGCATTTTCAATATCTTATAAGGCCCGGTCAGATTTGCACGTTTCAAAATAAAGTTAAAGATCAAGATTGATTTTTTAGTCCCTCACTCCTGTTAAGAGCTAATAACATACAGAAGGTGGACTAACTCATAAAAGTTAAACGGAAATTCTGAAGAGAATTTTTGTTTTGAAAAAACTACAGCTTGTCATCATGCATCACAAATCTACAATAACTTAATAACCACAGGATGCCGACATTCAAAGGGATCTATTTCCGACTGCATGCAAAAACCATACATTGCAAAATGACCACTTACAGTAGATGTGCTAACTCATGAAATGTCTAACAAAATTTTGAAATGCGTTGTAGTTTCGAAAAGATAAATTAAATAGTGTTGTAAAAGTAATCATGATGCAGCATAAATCTATAATGATCCAATTACCTCAGGGTGTCGGTTTTCGAAAGAACTTATACTCGGCTGCATGCAAAATCTATACTCTGCAAAAAATGACCACTTAATTAGCATGCAATGTTCTCATTGATTTTCGATGCCCTCGAAAATTGAATTATATTTCCTGGAAAACATGCATAAAGATATTCATTCTTTTACTTATTCGGTAGAAAATCACGTCTTCTTCTAATTTCATACTCAAAAGAAGAGTATAATTGGGTTTTAAAAAATTTTCTAATGGTGAGATTTTTTAATAGCGTTAAATGGCCGTTCATGAAACGTCATGTATCTGCATTTACGAATGTGGCTTGTAAAGTTTACAATATTTCTCAAATCCACTGCTTAATTTTATGAACCTTATTTAGTCTCCTCTTAACACTGTAGAGAAATGCAGGGTTTTCCGTATACGGAAAATATATGGCTTGTAGTTTTGAAACCCTGAATGCAAGTGTAACAGCAGGTCGGGTTCAAATAATTCGGGGATTGGAAAAGTTCTTAAAAACCGAAGTATACTCTTTTTTGAGTATGAAATTGGAAGAGAATGTGATTTTTTACTGAATAAGTAAAAGAATGAATATTTTTATGCATGTTTTCCATGAAATATAATTCAATTTTCAAGGGCATCGAAAATCAATGAGAAAAGTGCATACTACTTAAGTAGTCGTTTTTTGCAGAGTACAGATCTTGCATGCAGCCGAAATTAAGTACTTTCGAAAGCCGACACCCCGAGGTAACTGGATCATTATAGATTTATGCTGCACCATGATTACTTTTACAACACTATTTAATTTATCTTTTCAAAACTACAACGCATTTCGAAATTTTGGTAGACATTTCACGAGTTAGCACACCTACTGTAAGTAGCATAAATTGTTGTTAATGATTTTAGAGAACTAACATGGAAAGTAAAGTTATTGGAAAGAATACATAAAGATATTTTTCTTTTACTCATTCGGTAGGAAATAACGTCATTCTCTAAAAGTATACTCATTAGAAGCGTTTTATGTAATTTTAGAACTTCTTTTCAATCTACGAATAATTTACAACCGGACCTGCCGTAACGCGTGCATTCAGCGTTTTTAATCCACAAGCCGAATAGTTACTTTGTAGGGAGATCGAAATATTTCTCTTCGGTATTAGGGGGAGACTTTAAGGGGCACAGAAATTTAGCACTGGACTCGAACCCTATTGTTTACTTTGAAAGCCACATTGATCAACATAGACACATGATATTTTATGAGCGGCAATCATGAGTAGTTACAAATCTTAACGTTAGATGTTTCTGATAAGCGCGTTATACACTTCTTTTGGGTATGAAGTTGGAAGTATACGTATGTGTCTGTGAGATAAGTTAAACTGAACTATTTATATGCATTTTTTTCATGAAAACTCTTTTAAGTTTAAAGGCCATAAAATATTAAATAGAAAAACGCCTACTTCGTTGCGGTCATTTTTTACAGAATATATTGCTGGGCGTGCAGCCAAAAGGAATTTTTTGAAAACTGGCATCTTGACGTAATTCAATAGCTATAGAATTATACCCCATGATTATATCTTTAACTTCAATACTTAATTGATCTTTTTGAAACGAAAACGCATTTCAGGATTCCGGTTCACATTACATGGGCCAGCCCCCTACTGTACAATTAGAATATTTGAAACACAAACCCATGACTGCAAAAAACCACGATATAAAGAAGCCTGATTTATGAAATCTAGAGGGCGAAGTATTGACGAATTGAAACTAATTAAGAGGTAGCATCGAAGTTATTCTTCTATTACAACCAACCGCCGTCGTCTTAGAGTAAGAATGAGATTAAACGTTTGGGCGGTTTCGTCGGTCATTTTGTGTGTATTCGCAATTGCTCCAATTTAAAGAAGGTCTTCAGAAATACTCAGGAATCAATGGCAGTTTTAAAAGTGACGCGAATCTCTCTCCAAAAGGCAAAACAGAAAATCGATTTCGCATTTCCCGCAGACAATATTTATATCACGACACTAATTTTTCAGTGCACGGTTTTTTATGTGATCCGCGGTGAAATGTGTTTTGAAAAAGACTTCAAGGCCTAAAAAGGCTAAAATGCACAGCTCTTGTCATCGGCCTGCCTGGTTTGATTATATGAGCTTTGAATGTGCATAGTCATTGCTCATACAGCTGTGGGTTGTTATCCCAGCAAGGCCAGTTTGACTTTAAATGCTTTTAAAATGCAATTACAACAATGCATATTGAAAGAAAATAAAACTTCAAATGGCCAAATGACCTGTAAATTTAGTCTTTATTCTAACTTCATGCATTATATATACATAATATGCGGGGAAAGAGTTTATGTCCTAATGTTTTTTTGCCGACATTTTAGCTGATTTTAATCCAAGGGAACTTACCGCTTTCGCTCTGAGTCCCACTAAAGTGCAGCTCTACTGGAAGCCACCGGCATCTTTACCGACGGAAAAGCAACGGTTCTACGTACTGCAAAATCAGACGCGTATTAGAATGGTCAACGATACACAATTTTTAGTTGAAAACCTGACTCGGCACATTAAATACGAATTCGGTGTTCAGACGGTTCTCGCCAACCACGACTATATTAGACCCGGAGTTTTCCTAACAGCTGCTACGGATGAGCTGAGTAAGCTTTAATTTTAAGTATGCACATTTATAAATGTACGACTGTCTGTCATGTGAGAACTAAGAAACTTTCACTTATGTTTGTATATAAGAATAGTTTTAACAGCAAAAGCTTTACTTCAGGTGCTTAATGCAGTTGATGCCACAAATGGCGCATTAACCCTGATATAGCCATTGGTGGTAATTAAGCCGTGATCAGCGACTTTTTGCTGAAGGATCAGTTGATGAAACCTTCTGTTCTTGCTACTGTGATTATCGCCAAAGAACAATATGCGCTATTTCATGTGAGAGTATTGGTATTTAGCCTATCGCTGTTGTCATTGAGTAGGAAAGTATTTCACCAGGACACCTTCAATAACAAATTCATTTTATTTTTAAGGCGTTTATTTACAGGCAGAAACTATCAAAACTTTCATAGTTTGTTGAGTTTAGTGAATATGGCACACGAATATGGATAGTCCAGTTCCAGCATCGTGGCTGAGGGCTGTTTATTCTGTATCACTGTAGCCCATAACTGCAAAGTTAGCATATGACCGTTTGTATGAGTAAGAGTTAAGTCTGGTTGTAACCTAGAAAATTGCAAACAACGCTATTTAATATGTTCGAAGCGCTCAGTCACACGCTCATTGACAGGCGAGCACAGAATAATCACAGTAGAATCAAGGTTACACTAGGATAGGTTGCAAATTTTTTTAAGGAGTGTCAGATTCACAGTCATTCGAAAATGCATGCCTTTCAGTTTGTTTCAACAAAATTACTGCTAAATAAAATAAAATAAGGCACGCATTGCTACACACATGTACGCAAACTTATCGCGTGCGTACCTTAAGGCAAATGTCCGCCACCACATTTAACGACGCCCTGTGGTCTTTTTGCAACCGTTTCTGTGTAGCTGATCTCAGCCCTACCAATCTTACTGCTCTGGTAGTAAATTCCACCACCATACGGCTCTCCTGGGATCCGCCTAGAATGCAACCCAACAAAGTAACGCTTTACTTCCTACTGCAGAATGGCACACGTAAAATGATGACTTGGGGCACAAGTGTAGAACTTCAGGACTTATCTCCACACGCTAAATATGAATTCTGTCTCCAAACAATGCGTTCCAACTCCGTGCTCGTTGAACCAGGTTCCTGTGTGACAGCTGATACAGATGATATAAGTAAGTTCTATTTTTGCGCTGTATACGTGTATGACCTCCAAATAATGCTCATTAATAAATCGAGCGACTGCTGGAAATTGCTGTTCAAAATATTTTTCCTGCGATATCTTCAGTTTTCGTCCATAAAGCAGTTTAGTTGCGTAAACTGGTTATACTACAGTAGCTTAATAGTAATTTGACTGCCATTTTGGATCGATTTCCATCAATATGGCGGTGGCATTTGAACGTCTTTCTATAATGCTCAATTAGTTTAAAATGCTGTGTTACTTGGTAATTGACATTCTTTTACAATAAAATACGCTCGAAGGACACGCTAAGATTTGAACGCGATAACAACTAAAATACACTAAATGGACTCATCAGTGGAGTGCTCGCAGTTGATGACGGTTGGTTAAACGGTCATGTTTTCAAAGTGAATGGTAATAACTTGCAGAGTAGAGACTGACATTTTATGCAAAGTATAAAAATAGAAGGAGACAGACTTGTCTGCCAAGTATTATTTCTATTAAATATGATAACAAATTTAAGGGCATCGAAAATCAGTGGTACAAATGCATGCTACCTCTGTTGCATGTTTGTACAGAGTTAAGTTTTTACATTCTCTCTAGCCAGTGTCCTGAAGTTATCAAATTATTATGAAATTATCCTGCATGCTGCATAGATTTGCAACCCAACTTTATTTATCTTATCGAGTTAAAAACACACTTGGGGATTTTGGTTGACTTGTCATGAGTTGCCGCACCTACTGTATGTTGTTCTTGTGGAAGAAAGCGGACAGAAATTAAAGAGTGGGAAACATGGTGATGGTATCAGTTAAACCGTAATCAGCAGAATCGCATGTCTGGCCTCCATCGTGGAGATTATGTAGTTAGTAATCGATAAGTATTTTTAGACTTTGCGTCCTTTCTGTTAATGAATCCTTAGCCTGCCATTTCCCGACTGTGTGCGTTGAGTAGATCAGGTTTTCAAAGTTAAGAAGTTTTCGCTCTGCCAGTGAGTCCATTCGCCTCAGTCCTCATGGCCGTAACGTAGATATTTAGCCTTTAGCAAAAGATGCTGACTTCATTGTTTAGTCAAGTGGGTTTAACTTCAGAAATGCCTTTTATTATATTTATTGCCATTGTTCTATTTTTACTCCTAGACCCGAATAAATCACCCAGCGTGGGCCGCCACTTCTGGCTGTTGTTAGTCCCTATAGTTTCAGCGGTTATGCTGTACCCGTAATTTTGTCCTGTCGTTGCGAAAATAAAGCATGGGCTGTACAAGGAAATCATCAGAACTCTGTTAATTACATGGTGTACACCTGATACCCATCTCTCGATTTATATCTTAACAAAGGCCCTCATTGTTGTAACACACTCAAATTGCAATTAAATTTTCATTAGAAGTTGCTTTCGATTATTAAATTGTTTTTTTTTAAATAAATAGGTTTTGGACGGTAATAATTATAAAATCAAGACAACAGGCGGCAGAAGATTAAAACTTCTCTTCGCATTAAATATTTAGATATCAGGAGTAAACAAAGTCTTGATCGTGCCGAGCATTTAATAACAGATTCGTAAATGCTATGGATCTACTTGATCTGAATAAATAGGCAAGGTGTCTGAGTTAAAATAGAGCCGAAGAGTCCAAAAGATGTTGATACTTAATGTGATGGACATATGCATACGGAAAATATTGACGAAATTCGGGAAAAATACAAGTTAAACTAAAATATGATTTTCTAAATCTGAGAGCAACAAATTTAGTTTACGTGGTTTTGAGGACTTGTATGAGTTAAAGGTGCATGTTCACTGCAATAGTATTTAGTCGTAATCTTGAAGCATCCTGCCAAACCATGTGCATTCGAATAGCGCGCACCTTCTACAGCTTTAAATATTCCACATAGTAATCAGTGAGATCTTAGGCGGTAACCATAGACCTTTGTCTTGACACGCCCTTTATATGGTTTAAAAACGAACAACTGCAGTGTACTAAGGATATTTTTATAAGCTCCCTCCTTGACAAGCCATTGGCTTTATTCTTCAAGAAGTGTTCTGCGCACCGTTCCAGAGAATCTTGAGCGAGTGATAATATTTTGTATTGACCAAATAATATGTGACAAGACGTGATCAAGCGGATTTATAGTGGCCGCGAAATTAAAGCGCATGCATTCCACAGAAATCGAATACCTTAGCAAAAGCAGCAGCATGTTAAGCAACAGCTTTATTTAACATGAGCATCCTTTGTCATCAGAAATTTTTGTGTATAGATTAGTGTATTATTATTAAAAGCGCGGACTAATTTAACTTGCAACATCGCATCTACAACAGTTTGGTAGGGGGAAGAGGCTATATGCTTGCTTTATAAAATAAAAGACCAAATACGGAATTTCGTGATTCAATCATGATTCTAAGTTGTGCAAATTCTGCTTTGGTGCTCACCCGTTCTCAGGATAGTTGAGTACTAGACAACTTAATCGACTTATCATTTGGCGGAATATACTTTGCCCTAAATTGATGTACAAAAGATATTCTGTCGTTGAAGAGACCGATTTGCTTCTCCCTGGATGTTGTGTATAATTTGAATGTTCACATCATCTCAGGGTAATATCGGAAAGAGTGTTGTGTCTGATTGAAACATCTGCACATAAATAAAAATGCGTAAGTCAAAATAATAACGAAAAGCAAACCGATCGAGGCTTACATTAATGCATAATCTCAAATGGTGAAGATTATGTCGAAAAACACAAAAGCTGCAGACAGCCACACAAAATGGAGTGATATTAAGGGTACGCAGGGTAAGGGGATATTACAGCTCAACACCTAAGATATCATAAAATATTAAAAGAACTTAATATAATCTATAATCTGGAGGAAAGTGTAATTAAGCCATATTGTCGATATATTGGTGCTTCAGACCGTTGTCAACATAAAGAATACTCATTTGATATCCTCTGACTATTCGTTAAAGAAATCGCATTGATTTTTATCAGATTGGCAAAAGCAGGCGCACTGTGGAACGCTAGGCATCGACGTTCAGCAAGCACACAAACTCCGTGTCCATTTAGCTTACCTTTATGTAATGCGTGCTTCCTAAATGTGCTCATTGACTAGTTGAGCATTTTAACCGTTGTTCCGTAGCCTGACAAGGAGCTGTTTAGACGTCTGCACGCCACAAATCGTTATATGGCTGTCTTGTAATTTCGGGCCAAAAGGCGTCGTAGAAGCCACAATCTTTTATCGAACTTTTAAACATCTGGAGCATTCAGCGAAGCATTTCGCACTGTCTTGGTTACAATTGTTACGTTGGTTCTCTATCGGAATTCAAACCATGAAATTTGTGACTAGCGAAGACTCCCAAAATTATTTCAGCAGATATGCAGTATTCATTTTCGCTTAACATAATCCCCAGATAAATCAATCACATCGAGATAAAGACTATTGAAGTGGCTTCCTTTTGGCCGCTTGCAATGATGACTATTTATGGATCTTGGTCCGCGAAAAATATGTTTGCTTGCATCACTTGGTGGCATATCGCGCCGTCTTTACGTTTTATATTTAAAGAAAGCGAACAATTTGGTTTTGATAATCATTTTTTAAACTCAGTACATAAACTCAAAGTGTCTTTACCTTTAAATAGTTTTCAAATGGAAAACTATAAAGATCATCATAGGTGTATTTCATAAGCGGGTTTCGCAAAAACGTGTTTTCATAGGCTCATCATTAGACTAAAACAAAAAACAGAGGAAGTGAAAATATCCGAAGTTCACAGGGTCCATAGGTGATTTAGGGGTTTCAACTCTCATCGTTCCCACGCCACTCTTTTGGCGCGGTCGGTGTTTTATGTTCATTTGGTTAAGTGGGAGGATGACAAAGGTTGTGAGTGATGTTTGTAAGTCTGGTACGTTGAGCACACATCACTGCCAGCGGCGCGCATTTAGCGTCTGGCACCAATGGTGGCCACGGAAGACAAAGCGCCTGTTGCAAAGTCTTCGGAAAACATGACGCTCGTTTGGCCAGCCATATAGACACTGCTTTGGCTGTCGTTGGGAGCCGTTGACGTAGGCCTCCGGGGAACTTTTTTCGTGTCCAAATTACAACCTGCAAACCTTATTTGTCGTCGACTCGGTGATTCGTGCCGAGGAGATTTGCGGAAAAAGAACGCAAAATCGATTTGTTTTCACTTCTGCCTAGCCAGGACGGTATGCATTCAAATACTATCGTTTGCGAACGCCTCGTTCTACTGCCAATGTATCGCACCTAACAGGGGCAAGTGAAGAGTAAATACAAATTGATGTGGCTGCAATGGTAGTCAGTCTTTACTTCGCAAGGGTAGGAGGGGAGAGTTCATGAAACGTATGCGCAACTTTGTCACAGAGAACGCGCCAGCAATCGCTGACGTTAGACGTCTTCTTACTTAATTAATTGCAGCGTCTCCCTAAAAAGGTAATCGTGTAAAAAGGTCTTTCTTCTCTACAGGTGCCATGGTCGGATTTGGAGTCCGTTTCCCTATAACTCGAAGGGTAAATCTTGCTTTGTATCCGTCTTCGTGGCGTATATCGCGCAGCTGGTGGCGTTCTGTCTCTCTCTCATCTCAGGAGAGCAGATATGCGACTTCTAGATGCAAAGTCCTGAACCAAATGGGGTCCAATATTTGGAGGCCCAAAGTCGTCAACATTGATCAATTTTACTGTACAGATTTTCATTTAGAATACCCTACGCTGAATAGGACCATCCGCCTGTATGTTCAGGAGAGCATGGAGGAAGGAGATTTCGTTGTTTGCCTCAAAACTCTGCAGAAACCTTAAGCGAGATGTCTGCACTGTGAACTTTAGGACGTGGGCGTCGGTGTCAGTGGTAAGGTCTACCAGTCAGAAAATCTTGTCTGCCTATCGAAATGAGACATTAAGGTCACTCATAGTGTCCTGTAACCTTGTCTCATCGAAGTTTCAGGTGAATACATTTGAGAGGGAAGTACCGAACAATGAGCCCACCGCTATGCATTCTAGGTGCCTGTATAATTCAGCATTACAAGCAAACTGAAGCTTGCGCCTGCAACTATTCAGTAGTTGTTTTAGCGTTTTCATCGGCATGCCCAAAGATAAGTTCACGTCGCAGATAACGTCAAAATAGAAGAATATTGTTTCGGCTATCGGCATGTTGGTAAACAACGGCCCTTGGCCTAATCATAGCATTCTTTGTCCGTCAATGTTTATCTTTGCGAAAGCCTCGAAAAACCCAAATGCGCCCTTCAACCAAGGAGGGTACAAATGACATTGCCACGGCGTAATCTTTGCGATTGCCTTTGTTTCAATGTTATGATAGGGCAATTTCTCATATTCAAGATAAGACGTTTCCACAATATTGTTCAAATCCACTGCTTAATTTCATGAACCTCATATGGTCTCCTCTTAACACCGTAGAGAAATGCATGCAATATTGTTCACTTTACAAGCTACATTCGTAAATGCAGATTCATGACGTTACATGAACGGACATTTAACGGCATTAAACAATCTCACATTAAGAAACTTTTTTAGAACCGAATAATACTCTCCTTTTGACTATGAAATTGGAAGAAGACGTGAGTGTCTGCCAAATAAGTAAAAGAATGAATATTTTTATGCATGTTTTCCATGATATATAATTGAATTTTCAAGGGCATTGAAAACGAGTCATTGAATTATTTATTTCAATGCATTCTTTACGGCCCGTAAGATGTCCTTTTCTGATGCTCAGCATGATTTGCCTTCTTTCAGAAGATATTACGTGGCCAGTAAATGACTGACTGCATAGTTGGACTTGATCGCCATTTCATTCCCACAAAATTCGCTTAAAAGTTACGAATTCTTAGTATATGTTGACGACCATAATGATGGAATGGCTGACATCATCTCACCTGCGTCCAACATTTTTGGCATTCAAGCCCACTTCCTTCATTTTCTACAAGAACCGTCGATCTTTTATTATGCCATAAAACGTACGTCCGTTATACCAAAAATGGCGTAGTATCAGAAGTCATACATCGAAGAAAGAAGAGAGTATCCAATTCCATCTCTTATGGCTGGTATAAAAACCCTAATAATGTACCTAGGACGCGAAATTTTTTGAGAAGGACGTTCGAGCAGGTAAATTTGAAAAACTGCTGTAATTTAAATTAGCTAAAGCTTAAACGTTTGACAAAGGTTTTTGCCATCTGTATTTCGAATGCGCAGTTGGCATTATTTAACGCCAATATCTATATCGTGAATGATGATATGAATATTTGACTATCACTCGTTTATCTGAATTTCGCTCAAAACATGGTTATCCGTTGGCATGTCATATTCCGTTGGTAAAAATACAACACAGAGACAATGTTCAGAAGAAACCAGTTCTCTTGTGAACAATGATTTATCAGAGTTGTGAAATTAAAAAAAGCTTTGTGACTGTGCCATGCCCATACGGGGCACCCCGACAGAAATGCGTATCTGGTCTCAACTGCAGACGTTTGTTTTGCAAAAATCGTCTCTCAGAAAGCTAAAGAACCTACCATAACACGGCGATGCGATAGTTAGCAGTGTATTCACTTAAAAATTGACTACGAAGTAAATTTCTAAACAGTGGAAGTACTGAACATGTAGTGCTTACTAGTATGCGACTGCAAACAAAAAACAATGCAATCAATAAGTAACTGACTCTAAGGAGGGCGTCCGACAGACTGGCACAAAAAATCCATTGCAGCGGTCGACTGAACAAGTTATCCCGAAAATAATTAAAAGCGATTTCCCTTGTGGAAATTATGTGAAGTTCCAAGAAATGTAGCTTTGTTCGTTAGTTCCCTCTCAACTGTTCGCCTTGATAATCGAGGTGCTATTAAACAATTTTGAAAAGAAAACAGTCGGATTAAATGTTATTTCAAACATTTATTTAGAGTTATTATGGTCCTTTTGCTGTATTTTCTAGACCTGTTCAAAATTCATGATCAGCCACTCTCTAGGTGCATAGGAGACAAGCGGAAAAATGAGTTGAGAAAATTTATCTCGAAAAAGGGTTATACGAAATTGAAATTATTTGCAAGATTACAGTAAACTTAGGGAAAGAAAGAAACGCGGCTATACATAAAAGTACGACAAATGGCTTAACGCCTTTTAAATTACTATTCACTCATTCTTCCTGATTGATGAGAAAATGTTTGTGAAATTCTTCATAAGTGCCTGGCGTCTTGCTAGTGTCTAAAGCTGTACTCCGACAAACAGCATGTTTTTCCTAATCAATCTAAAATACTCAAGCTATTCGGCAAATTCGGCTTATTCAGGCGATTCACAAGTTCTTTCAAAAGATACCGGAGCAATTCCTCATGGCAGATGTAAAATAATAAAACAGTGTCTTCAGATAAATTCGCCCTATGACACGGTAGCTTTGACATCACACAGATACGAAGTCTTAAATTCTTTCATAAAGGGGCTAAATAGAAGGCAGTGAATTTCAGCCAGACATTCACCTGACTTGACAATGTTGCGTTAATCCGAGTTCCCATAGGATGATGACGGAAAGGAGATTTTGCCGGTCAAAATCAAATGCGAACTACACAAGTAATTAAGAGTGCATGGGTAGTAGTAAAACCTGAAACACGTACATGTAATAAACTTGCTTCATGCGCATTTGAGAAAAACTTTCTCGGGCAAAGCAAATTGCTCTTTCCTGAACGCGCGCACTAAAAAGCTGACAACAAAACGTTTGATATAAACCAACCTGTTCCTGGAAATATCTGCTGTGGAGCCCAAATCTAATCGAACGTAATATCATTTTTGTGAAATAATGTTTAACAATGAACAGAATATTTTCGTACACTCTGCTCGAACTACGGGTCCTATTAGATCATTTTGGTCCTACTGTGTAGGGTTATATATGCATTTTGAATTGTAGACTGAGCATAACGAAATGCGAAGTGCATAAACTAGATGAGCTAACTCATGAAATGTCAACCACAATTTTGAAATGCGTTCTCGTTTCGAAAAGATAAATTAAGTAGTGTTGTAAAACTAATCATGATGCAGCATAAGTCTATGATGATCCAGTTACCTCGGGGTGTCGGCTTTCGAAAGAACTTACTTTTGGCTGTATGCAAGATCTACACTCCACGACAAATAATTACTTATGTAGTATGCAGTTTTCTCATTTATTTTCGATGCCCTTGAAAATTCAATTATATTTTATCGAAACCATGCATAAAAATATTCATTCGTTTACTTATTCGGTAGACAATCACATCTTCTTTCAATTTCATACTCAAAAGGAGAATATAATTCGGTTCTAAAAACGTTTCTAAATGTGAGATCTTTTAAAACCGTTAAATGGCCGTTCATGAAACACCATGTATCTGCATTTACGAAGTTGGCTTGTAAAATAAACAATATTGCTCAAATCCACTGATAAATTTTAAGAACGTTATATGGTGTCCTCTTAACACCGTAGAGAAATGCATGGTTTTCCGTACACGGAAAATATACAGCTTGTAGTTTTGGAACCCTGAATGCAAGTGTGATAGCAGAGTGGGTTCAAAATTATTCGAGAATTAGAAACGTTTCTTAAAACCGAATTATACTTTTCTTTAGAGTATTAAATTGGAGGAAGACGTGATTTTCTACCGAATAAGTAAAAGAATGAATATTGTTATCGATGTTTTCCATGAAATAGAATCGATAGTCAAGGGCATCGAAATCAATGAGAAAATTACATACTATTTAAGTATTCATTTTTGCAGAGTAAAGATCATGCATGCAGTCGAAAATACGTCCTTTCGAAAGCCGACACCCTGACTTAACTGGATTATTAAAGATTTATGCTGCATCATGATCAGTTTTCCACCACTACTTAATTTATCTTTTTGAAACGAGAACACATTTCGAAATTTTGGTTGACATTTCATGAGTTACCACATCTACCGTAATTCTTGTCTTTTGTTAATTCGATTGTTGTTAGTCTACAAAATACAGCGTAAATGCCCTTCACAAGCTGTTTAGTGCTTTTTCAATGTAACAATGGTATTTGCATAAACGTCATAATATTTAATGCTTTTTCCCAAACAAATGTTTACTCACGTAGACTAATGTTGATTAGTTTATCAAAAAATGTCTTCTAGACGTACAAAAATATAGATTCCTATTAGCGATGTCAACCTCTTCGAAGTTACAGGTTTGCCTTCATGTCATCGTATTCGGACTAGCAGTGGATACGAAAGTGTCCTGAAATTGTGAATAAAACTGTCATTACCGAAGATTTCATAAGGCGTTCCACGTCATTTTTAGCTGTGCTGTCTTTATTCCCAATACTTGCTTATCTAAAGGAACTGTACGTTCACCTGAATCTACAAAACAGCCTTGATTGTCGTTTACATCTTATGCGTTCTTTTTGTATAATTGTAAACCCTGATACAAAGCGTCTTGGTTTGCAATAACTTAACATAAATAAATCCCCACTGACGAAAATTCAGTGAGTCCGGTTTACACTGAGGCCAAGAATAATATACGTAGAGAACACCCACGAACGAAATTCAGCATATTTTCGTTGACAAACCCACACTAGCGTGCCGCAATTCTAGCTGACCCTCGCGTCTTGCATACTTTCGTCATTCTTAGAATATGTGCCACAGGCGCCTGGAATAAATGCGGTGACCTGCTGTGCATCTATTCGCTCGACAAATCGGATGAGCTACATGCTCTTCAAGTAGCAATCAATACGGCGCTCATTTACTCAAAATCTCAAAGAAGCTTCACCATGAAATCCTTTTGCTGGCGACAAAAATGATTCTCATGAGAAACACAATAGAGGAGTTTTTACTGGCAACGGCCAGCTTAGGAGCCCATGGTATGTACCGTAAATCATAAGGCTCGACTTGTGGACCGTTGGCAGTGTGAAAGAAACCTATCCTACATATAGACATCTATGCAACGCACTTTCGCTTGCTGTGTCAGGTTATTTTGCTTTCAGCGCTGTCTGTTACCTTAGTTCACGTGATTTGTTCACAGAGAAGAATGAACTCGGACCATTTTCCAAATTAGTCCTCAAAATATTTTGACTGTATCTAATAAAAAGCAGAGCAGTCACTATCAGGAAAGCGTTTTTCTGGATTTCTGGTGTTTTCAAGGCACGTGGATGGTTACCAGAGATAAAAATATGTCTTTGTTGATGATAAAGTTATGCGTACATTCACCCTCTGTTTTGACTCTCAATCCATCGTTAAATGAGACATGCAATGGAGAATTTGACTCTTACCCGGTAAATTGGTTCCTTCGATACTGGCATATGGCTAAATTCACCCTAAATTTATGCAAGCATCCCATCAATACCCAGGCCTTATATAAAATACGCACTCTCTGCTATAATAATGCTTTTGTGAGGATGTATTTTGGCGATGGTACCCAACGTTGCTGCAAGTTGGGCGGTTAATCCTAAGCCAAATGTGATTAAACTCGCGTCGTCCGGTAGGGCCTCGTAGCTCAGATGGGTAGAGCGGTGGCTGTACTACCTCTGCTTTCGTGAGCGATCCCTTCTCTCATCTTAATCTGAATTGTACTACTAAGACAGTAAGGTTAACCTCACTCAATTTGCTCACTCAAAATAAGCGCTCTTGTGATACTGTAACTCATTTTGACCGTTCGGTGTAAACTAAAATAATCGACTGGAAAACCTGATGTCCCTTTACCAACAAGTAAACAGTAGGTACTGAGACGAGGCCAATATTTTTTATTGAAGTATTGCCGTAACTGCACGCCCAGTAGGTGGGGATAGACTATCTTTTTAGATCTCTTTAATTTGCACCTATGCCTTCACTTGCTCTTATGGGGTAGGTTATACTCCTCGAACGGCTAGACATCTATCCAAATGGCTGCATTCAGAGTAATGCAGTAATGAACTTCCCCTTCCATGCTCTGTGCTGAGACTACGCCTAGGCGGAGTATTTGGCCACACGGAGAGCGCACAGGTGACCACTCATCCTAACACGGGGGTCGATGCGTCAGATGGTCGAGCAGTCGGCACAACAACATCCAACGCACGTGATGAAATTGCAGCAGTTAACGGCGCGAACGTCGGCCATCAAGCAATTAACACACCACGTTCGACGATCCCACATGAAGGGGGGAGGGGCCGTGAATAGGAATGCTGTAGGATAGCGACTGCCTCTTATAGATACTGCAGCCCCTGGTGCATGAATTACCCGTATCTGCTGTTGCCTCTGATGATGGGTTCGAGCAGGGATCCAAAAGGTCGGGCTAATAAAGCTCTTGTCCCAGCGATCGTGTCTCCCTCTTTAATGCGGGATGTGTTGGCTAGACGCTCCAAGCTACTGCATCAGATAATACTTCGACGGCTGATGCTGTGACCATGTGATAAATCAACACAGCCTAGTGGTCGTATTATGCGCTTGTACATGCGCGGAGACTTCCGTGGTAAAGACAAACCCCATCATATGCGTTTGCACCCCCTACCTCGAGTTTCAGTGCCAGAACACGGTCCGATACTCGCCAGACACCCCTCACCTCCTCCCCTACCCTAGACCCCAGACAGAACTAGAAGCCGACCATTAAACAACCTTTAGCGTATTTGGCACCATATTCTCTTTTGCCCGATGTTTAGGTTTTGTTATATTGTCCTTATATTAGTGCATAAGATTGAAAGTGAGTAACAGGGCTTGAAGTCTTCACTAAATCTCTGCGAAAAACCACGCCAAACATGAGTACAGACCACACAACATGGAAAAGTATTCAGCTATATCAGCGGCTGGCTTAGTCCATTGTGAAATTGAATGATGGATGGCGCATATTCGCCACTCAACCGTCAGGCAAGTTAAACAGCCTAAAATATTGTTCTGGTATCTGCTTTGTTGGTATGGAAATTGACGTTCCCAATACAAATAGTAGTATTATTTAAATATGGAGCATATTTTGGCAACCCGTTTTCAGGTTTAATTATTGCGCAAAGAAACATCATCGAACACGGCGCTCTGATTTTTATTTCCTACTTGGCTCGGCGGTAACCGTTACCCTTGATTTGGGCTTTTGTTGAAATTCAGGCTGCGCACTGTTTCCTCGGCATCAGACATCCTGAAGTTCGGTCGCTTTTTCACTCCAATATGATTTTTATCACCTGTAACGCAGCCGTTTCTATTAGCGCTGACCTTGTAAAGCCGCCGAATTTGTTTTTTTGCAGAAAATAAATGATATACACATCGCCTAAAGCAACGTCACCTAGACTAATTTGCAAGTTCGTTTGTTAATGGCTTACCATTGAACAGTCCTTCACGTAAGCTTTTTTTTCCTACATTAGACCGCTATAGAGCCACCAGTAAAATGCTGCATGAATGCGCATACAGTCCCGAGGAAATCCCCTGTAAGACAGATGGAGGAATAAGAAGCGTGGGTGATAGGGGACAGTGCATTCTGGCGCAGTTTCGTCCCATATTCATGACTGATGCAAATCGGTTATCGTCATCGGCTTGATGTACCGTATCTTTGAAGGGAAAATTTGCACCCAAATGCAATCTGCACAGAACGGGATCTGCTTTGGTTGAAAATTTGGCATCTGTCTACTGAATTCGTCTGTGACAGCAAACAGATATCGAAATAGGAATTGGAATTCACAGTATCTACTCAACGTGTTCTGTGCATTTCCAAAATCAAACATCGGTACTCATTTGACAAAAAAGGTTTGATGGAATTTAGTGATACACCGAGCTTGTTTCAACTGCAGCCATTCAAAAATCCACACAGTATGTGACAAATTACATGCTGTTTGTAAGTGTATGCTAGTAAATTTTAGCAATATGCATTTTGTTATTGTTGTTTTCGTTTTTGTGCGCAGGTTGCATGTACCCCTAGGTGAAAACGGCCCTTGCATGTGAACAAGAATACCCCTTAAATTTTTGCCATGTTATCGAAGTCTTATAATCTCACAAGGATTTTTTAAAATTCTGAAACAATACCTTTGTAGAGGGGGCTTACCGACCATTCTTACGGATCTCACTCGTTCCGTTTTGCCTGAAGGGCTCTCTCTCGAGCCCAACCAGCAGTTGCGCAGCGGCGCATGATATAGGCAGACCCGCCCGCTTCGCTACTGCGACTGCATATGCGATACATGTCTGATGTTAGTTTTCATGGCCAGCAGAAGACTTATCCATGTCAAAATGAAAATTGTGAACAGGGCAAGATCTTGAAGGAAGACTCATTTCATATTAGTTTACAAATAAATTATTATTTTAGCTTAGACAGATCATACAAAACATTTTTAGTGTCCACTTATCTTAGTTCGGGAATAAGGGTAATGCGACTTTATTTCTGAGGTGATGATAAAGTGCCATGGCAACAGGCTTAACTGAATGCTGTCTCTTCGCATAGCTTAATCGGTTTGCCATCCTCGTCGACGTCTTAGCCATTTTTTACCTTCTGGCTCAAAACTGCCCTTGCCATATAAATACGGACGGTCGACAATCCTAAATTCCAATCTGTTGCCTCAATGAAGCACTCACTGGTAGGATGGTAGTTGGTAGCCCTGCCCACTGATTCTACAATTGTACTTACTGGCTCGATTTCAAGCTCTGTGATTACGTTCTCATTATGTCTGGGAGTGCACGCGCAGAAGCCCTGTCAGGATGACTTTCTTCTTCACTTTAACCGCCCTGAGAACAAGGCGACGCAAAAATGTCTATATAGACTCATTGTATTGCATTCCTACACGGAAATCTTTAGTAAAGGGCAAAAGATTTATCCTAGGCGGATTATGATCCATCATGCTTCTCATTATGCTTCTAATTGCATGCGCGCACTGTGTTAACTGTATCTGATTCATTTTAGAGGTACTATTCTAGGCTGCATACGACAGTTCCCAGATGTTACCTGAAGGCATAACCATCCGTGTGCTGTCGCAGTATTTGTAAGGGCATGATCTTTCGACATCTATATAAGACCCTACAGGTCAGTAGTCCTTTCTGATGGAGATACTGCATTAGGTAGGACGACTGGATTATTTCCAGGATCCGCAAATGATCTGTCGGCCTATCCACTTGCGGTCCTGCTTTCCTTCGCCTTCTAAGAGACTGGGCTCTGCAAGCAGAACAAAGTGTAATTTAATATACAGAGTGCTAATTCCTCTTTACATTATATAGTAAACCATTCACGTATAGCAAACAACTACTGCCATAGTTTTAATCCTAGATGCGGCCACAGTGATAATACACTATTATTTGCAGATTTTCTCTTCCGCCCAAAAATATTTTCCGCATTAAAGTCTTATCCCGCTTGCGTTATGCCGTCCTGCGTGCCGCTGCTTGACTCTAGTGTTCACATGTCCATTCTGTCGGTTAGAGCACTATCGCACATACTGCAGAATGACCTTAAGACACACTGCCTTCTATTGGTTGTTCGCCTTCACTTACTATTCTTTCCAAACTGGGGCAAGGATGCATTTATTCCGCATAGCGTAATAATTATCCATGCTTATTTCTATACCCTCCTTGCATATTTCACCTTATTTAATTCAGGCCTCCACTTTGCCAGGAACGTCACTTCCAGGCATACCCCACAAGCGCCATTTACGCCTCCACTTATCTGCCCCACCCACATTGCCCCTATTACCACCTGTCCCGTAAGACAGGTAGCTGGGAGTTTTCGGTACCGGGAGGGCTACCAACGACCATCTGACCCACTCACTTGTTCACCTGAAACATTTCCATTAAGCAATTAGGGAACCATAACTTGGACTGTCGCAGTGCGCACGATATATGGCAGAATTGCTAAAAGTTCGATTGTCTTCAAAAAACAACCAACAGGCGTAAGCCCGATATTGCGGGCCAGTGACAACAAGGGATTTTTGATGCATAAAGGCTGTGGAATACGCAAGCCCGATACAAGCGTTCGAACGTGGACGTTTACCGGGCAACCGAATTCTGCAGTTCTGTAAAGGCTAAGTAGTTAACTCTGCCCTACTGCGTTTGTCGAATGGGACGAGCAGTGCCGTAAGGCAGAAGCTACTCACACAGTGATGCGTAGATCTGTTATCTTAAGACGTTCGAAAAAAGTAATTATATCTGGTATTTTCCTCGGGAACAGATAATTTCCTTTGTACCAGACATAAGAACACGTTTATCGGAATGTTAAAAAGATCACTCTAAATTAGTTCTACAAAAGTACATCATTTAAATTATGAATGAAACATATAGCTCAGTATTTTATTTTTCTTTTAGGGAGAAAGTAATGCCTCAATTGTTTGCTCATTAAGGACACTCTTTATCCAACTTTTGAAATTTGAACTTGCATTATGGAATATTGGTTGCGTTAATAGAGAAATGTCTGTCACTTTTGGCCCACGTTTTCAATTTTACTGCAGTCATTCTCTATGCTTAGACCACATAGTAATACGAAAACAGGTTAATATGCTATGCGATGCTCATAGGTGTACTTAAAACACCTTGGTATTTCATGTATTCTAGGAAAGTAGCTTCAAACAGCACTCGGCATCTTCTTAGCAAAAACTCTGTCAATTAGACCTTGATGTATTCTAGATTGAGCCGCAGTGCAGATTTTTAAGCACATCGGTTTACGTGTTGCAAATTCGCTTTATGCAGTATGCAATGGAATTCAGAAGTCATCGATATTTCGAAGCAATACGGTAAAGGACATATCGTGATTATTTTAACAAAGATAGGGCGCAATATTCAGGATCGGTTAAATGAATCTCATTATATCTAAGTCACTTCGGTATGCCGATTCTAGAACTAATTCCTTTACGTCAGCCTGCATGATGCGCACTAAATAAAAAGCGTGAATTCATGCAGTTTTTTATTTAGCCACTCGGTTAAAATTGCCGTTTTTAATTCAAATAGAATTTTCTGAAAAGCATGCGCAAAATACTTAATCATTTACTCGTAAGAGGTGGCTTCGGAGTTTATTCTTGAAGAAATAAGAATTTATTATGAGAAAAAACTTTATCGCGAGGTGTTTTAAGACCGCAGTATGTGCATCTTTTAAGAATTCATTAAAACCGCTCATAAAACGCACATCAATGCTCACATCCACCACTACAAAGTATATAAGCCCTATATTTTTTCTTCTTAACAACCCATAAAAGCAACCATTTTTACTAACAACAGCTGTACACTGCCTGCAGTGTTTAAAACCTAAATGGAAGCAATAGTGCAGAACGAAATAAGACGATGTCATTTCTGCAATAATAAATGATATAAAGAGCAAGCTAATTACCAAATGAGTTGAAGAATGACTATATTTTGCTCGTTCAGTATAAAATGCATTTGAGTTTGGTAGGGCGCTGAAAAAAACCTTGAAAACGTCATATAGCTTATGCGGGCACTTTGGGCAGGCGGTTTTTGTTGACGAATAGAAAAAAGCTCTCACGAAGTCTGACGTGCCGAAGAGAGTGAACTATCCTGCAATTTTGAAGCATATTATTTAGGGTTACAATACTACCTATGCAATATTTTCTGATCGAGGGCACATTTCAGAAGTTGGGCTTGTACTCCATGACGTGGTGCTACTATTGCAACCATAGGCCCTATGCACAGAAGGGTGACCAAGTAGAACGTTCGAATGCGAGATGATAGGTGTCTGAGGATAAAAAAGACAGAGTACCTTCGTATTGACACAAGCAAAGACAAGCGAGCAGCCAGTGTAGTCTTTACAATGCATGGCACGTTTTGACATAAATAATCCCAACATATTTTTTAAATTTTAAGATCGTTTTTCAAACACTACGGGGAGCTAATTCCTAGTACTTTTGTTTTCCGTCAACATAGACGAACCCATGATTAGATGTCCATTCAGTAAAATAGTTTGAGTATGGATCGGTACGTAAGTCATTATATCTCTTTATTTGGAACAGTACGCCAGCGACTGGTGATCGGATCTTTACTTTTGTCTTATTGACGAACGCATAACGTAGTTGTAGAAAGTAATTTTCTGGAAGCAAAACGACACTCTGGTCCAATTTTAAACAATTGTGCACACCTCTTAACACATTTCACCAAACCTTGCTATAATGCATCGCAGTTAGGGCAGTTCTAAATATTTGGCCGTAGTGCAGGAAGTTTGTGAACAAGACCTGTTCAGCAATTTGCCTTATTTATAGCAAGTTAATAATCGTACCTTCGGCTGGGTTCAGATCTTCAAGAACATCAAACAGAGTTTCATTGTGTTACTCTTATGTCTGCAGTTAAAACCCTATGCATCAAAGGATACTCATTGTACCAAAGACCAAGTGTGTAAGCAGATGGTTTTCTTTGATTTTTTTAATTGCAGAACGATGTTGCGTGTTTTCAGATTACATCATTGCGACTTTTGTACGTTTATCGGTTTTATAAAAGTGGTGGACAAATCGTATCAAAACATTCCCATAGAAAAATGAGTGGGATGACTCAACACACATGATTTCCGTCACATAACAATTCGAATCCTTTCTCCGTGGCATTAGGAACGTCAGTGTCTGGTGCACTTACGCCAGATGTGCCTGCGGTACAGTTATATCTTGAAAAACAACAGTCCGTACGTTGTTTTTTTCCCACTAGGTATGTCATGCGCAGACCTATTTTCCTTCAAAACAAAAGGTAATTTCATGAACAGTAGGAATTAATATTTCACGTTGTACACATTGGACGATTGTTGAATAGGCATTCTCCTCAGTTAATCTCGCATTCTCAGGCTCTAATATAGCCAGTCATTACACACCCACAGTGGATTTCATGTCAGGGTTTGTGCATACTAACAAAACGGTTGACATATAGGCTCGTATGGCAGTGGTTGCTTCGTGAGATTGTCGGATATTCACTCTAAAATATCGAGGAAGATATACTAAATGTGATGGTGGGTCTGTGGAATTCGTTCTATGTTTATTGACATGTGTTATTCAACTGAAACTCTAAGGGCATTATTTTCCTGGTTTACGTTTGATTTACGAAAACATAATTAACCTCCTGGAAGAATATCTATGGTCCGTATGTATGTCGAGAATTGGATGAGAAATTCGTCAGACAAGGCAGACTTAAATTCACTCTTGTTTACATTTTAGTTGTTACCAAATCAAACAAAGTAGCCTGGAAATAGAGCAATTTTCTGGTGACTTACTAGATAATTTCCACCAGAAACGGTCCACGGTGAAGGCACGCCTGACCACCACGGTAGTCACATCCAATTTTAGCAGGCGTTTTCGGATATTCACACCCACGTCAATATGTAGGTTGTCAGTGGCAGAACCATTTACTGCGCAGGTCGCATCATCTCTGATCGAAACCGCCCTCCATAGTGATTTTTCGCTAAAATCCCTGTTTAATGTTTGTTGTCGACCGCGGGGTGTGGTTGTACGCCTAGGCGTGGCTCCAGCCGTGCCAGTCACCTGCGCTCTCTTCCGCCTCCGGCCGTCTTGAATATATCTTGACGTCAGATTTACGTGGGGGGAGAGGGCGCAGTAGATGCTGCGAAAATCCACCGCCACTACAAAAGAACCTACGCCGTGCCCGCTCTCACCCTGGTGTGGAACACATGGTGGGCATTGTCAGCCACGATGGTCGAAATTTTATTTTCTAGAGATTTAAATAATTGCCCAGTCCTCTTTGGGAAGGGTGGGTATGAGAACCGGCAAAGTTTGAATAAAAATTGGGCAAGGTTAATTGCACACATATGTCAAGGTAGACCTATAATCCCGTAAGCGTGATATCCATCTGACGAATTTGAAGTAGACAGTTTATAATACTTATCTTGGGCAGTCAGGTAGCTGATTCAAAATTGGTGGAGGGCCAACGTGACTGAAGGATGGACAGTTACCGTGAGACAAATTGATTAAGCTCACAGATCTCGATCGGGACTTTGTAAATCGGGCGGTTTAAACGCTGGGTTGCACTAAAACCCATCTCTTGCTCCCCGTGGGTTTGAATCCCACTGGGGTATTGGGTCAGCCAAATATCATTTTCTGTCAAAAAACAGCCCGGATTTCTGGCGTTGTTATACGAATTAGAAGGTCAAAACGAATGATTATTTTTCGTCAGATTCTCGACCAAAGTCCATTTCAACAACCCCACAGTATGTCATTAAAAGACCTCTGGGTGAAATGCTATTCTCTGCCTGCTCAAACACTTATGTGCTTAACAGCCGATCAATTGGTGCTGACAATTGTGTGTGACAATTCGGCTGCAATTAACGGCAATCTCTTTTCGCTGCTGCTGAATATTTCGTAGTTTGTCCGTTTCTTTGTGTGCTAAGCCTTTCACTGGTCAATTACAATAATACTACCCGGTGCAACCCCCTGGTAATCACGGCTTTCAGAGATAGCCAGGTTCGATCGTTGACCTGCTCTAACACGGCCTTCCTTCGCACCGTATCGTACATTCCCAGTATCCACTTCTGCTGCCTTAACTGGCCAACGTTTTACTTCCTGCGTGTAATCCTAGTCTCGTCAATTTTAACTTCGTCTGGGGGTCCACCCAGCTGCTTGACGTCCCTCAGGAGCGTCTTAGTGCAGACTTACCGCCAAATACCGTACCATTCCACTGCCGAACTGTGGTTAATGCCGAAAAAGTCTCGTACCTAACTACCCCGATGTTCTCCAGGAAGGCAAGGCAAATCTTCATTACACTCGATAACGGTAGGTGGCGTCGTTCAAAGACGGAGCCTGTTCGAGTCGCTTTTTCGTTCTGCAGCGGCTGTACCTTGGAAATAGGCTAATCAGGATATAACAGCTTACCTAAAGTCATACTCATCCGTATGTTGTCGAAGTATGCGCATCGTCATTGTCTTCTTACAACGGCATTTCACTTTCGTCGCCAGCAATCCTTCCCCTTGGAAACAATACACGAGATCTGAACTACTCATGGCAGCTTGGATTGCAGTGTACTTTGTGCATTTGGGAGTCTGCGGTTGTGCTTTACGAGGAACCTTGCTACATTATGGTAAATAAGACAAACAACAGTAAAGGCCATTAACTATGTGAGACAACCGTTAAGGCGTCTACCTACCGGCACGAACTGTGCTTAAAACCAAGTCACCTGCGTCTTTTGCCGCCTTAAACATCCTAAAACTTTGCACTTTATTTCCCTGCGTTACATACAGTTGCACAGATTGGTAGGACGTAGACAGGCGCCTCGGACTTACCGTTTCCGTGGAGTTTTGGCCTGCTTAGTACCCTATTTGCATCCTTCAGCGGTAAGCGTCATCGTTTTGGGAATTGTCTTAATGCACAATTCGCGAACTGACCTTGACAAGCTGCGCCCACTTTTGATTGGCTGTTAACTACGGGTCGTATTTCGGCCTATGCTCAACTACCCATGGAAATCCTCAAATTTTTCGCTTTCCACTGTCAGTTTTTCCGCTTCCCGAGATTGTTTGCATTTATTTGAAGTTCGTCTTGCTGCTCCCCGTTCGTTGTTTTATTTTTTTCTTGCTTTCACAATTCAACCCGCCCGTTCTAAGGCCTCATTGGTAAAACCCCTTTTACCAACCGTTCCGTAAAACAGGTTATTGGGGAATATTTTTCGCAGGTGTGCCTACCAACCCATATCCGACCCCAAAGTCTTTGGCACTTTTAAAAGGCCGCATCTTGAATATGCTGTCCAGGCTTGGAGACAATGTGCTAGAGAAGGTGCACTTGGCCTCCGGTGATTGACTGCCTCAGATTTTTGGGAGCGTATGCGCTCTCAACACCTCCCTCCATCCCAAGTCGTTCAGTACCGCTTTTGGCGTTGATTGACCTACATCGGCAGTGTTGATCGGTGTGCGCACTTCGTTCGGCGTCTTAGTTATCCATGTCGCTGTGGATACCCTGCCAGTAAACAAAACTGCGATTTCATATGTGCGGCATGAAATTGGCGTATGAACAAGTGCATGAAACGTTTTTCGCAGTTTTCGGCCTACCAAAGATTCGGCAGGAGAAAGGCCTACAGGCGACGCCGGGTTCGGTGTTGCCCTGTAGGAAAACAGGGAGGCCTGTCCTATCTAGTCCGTGGCTCCCTCCACTCCCCCCCCCACGGTCTTTCAAGAGGGCACTCTTAAACGGGTCGACAAAAGGCTCCGCCTGACCGTTAGCCTAAAAGTGGTAGGACGGGGAGCGAAGATGCTGATGCTGTGTTGGCCGCAAAAATCCTCAATTGTCGGTGATGTAACCTGGGAACCACTATGCGAAATAAGGACTGCCGGTAGGCCGTGCTTGCCAATGATGCGTCGTAGGAAGGAGATAGTGGTAGATGCGGTCGTTGGATTCAGCGGAGCAATCTCTGGCCGCTTCGAGTGGGAGTTAACCAAGATTAGGTAGCAGGCTCCGTTAAGTAGGCCAGCAAATCGATATGCACAGGTAACTAAGGCCTCTACAATGGTTGCCAGGTCATTATTGGTTGACGAGTCGGAATCCTTGTTGCTTGTTGGCTTCGGGTAAAGTGACGAACTAGATCGTCGATATCGCTGTCGGCAGCCTGCCAGTATGCAAAACCAGACTTGTATCAGGATGTGCCGCATGAAATTGGTGTAGTAGAGAAGGTCAAAGGGAAGATGGATTAACCACACGGCCCGCAATCATGAAGCGGGTATCGACCTCTGACAGCGATGCTCGGCACAGGAACAGTTGGTAAAGAGCTCCAGCGGTCTAAAGCATTTGTCTTATCAGGAGAGGCTGAATTTGCTTGGCCTATACCCTCTCTCTTATAGACAAAGAAACTGCAGTCTACTGTGGACGTTCCGGATTGTTCGCGGCCAGGGTTGCTCATTAAGAGCAGAGGACTTCATTGAGTTCGCCCGTACAAACCAACTACGCGGCCATGCATACAAAGTCGGGAATGAGCGTATGCGTTTAGACCGACGAAAGTTTTCATTCAGCCAACGGGTTGTCAGGCCGTGGAACTAGCTTCCAAGCGAGATGGTGACGCCTGACACAGTTTGTGTGTTTAAAAGAAAACTTGCTCGTCTAGTTTTCGACAGAAATCGGCTTGAACAGCATGACTATGCGCAGCCAGTTTTGTAAAATCTGTCATATACAATCTTCCGCACTAATTTACAGTGACCCTACACACTACCTTATAAGTACGATTAAATTGTGACCCAATCACATTTTAAATTCCTGCAATTTTATTTTTGAGTATGAATCTGCGAAAGCACTGTACATAAATAGGGTCATCAAGCGCTCTGCCTGTAACCCTTCAATATATACATATACATATACAATGCTTGACCAGCAGGTCTGCACGCAGGTGATGGCCGGTGGCGGACGAGATCCTGTTCAGTAGTACGTCGGATGTCCGCGGCAGTGATTTCAGATGAGAGGAGAAAGGGCGCCCGCCTGACCAAAGTCGGCAGTGAAGCAGTAACGAATGTCGAAGTGGTAACCAAGAAGAAAGGTTGTCCATGGCAAAATTCGGCTGTCTGAATAGACGGAAATGCCCTTCTTCGTACCCAGAACTGACAGCAACGGTTTATGATCTGTAGACAACATGAAGCAACGACCGTTCAGCAACTTGTCGAAGTCTATTGACGGCAAACACAAGGGTTAGTGCCTCCTGTTCTGTTTGCCTCCAATTCTTCTCCGAATGAGTTAGTTTGCGAGATGCATGCATGAGCATCTTTTCAGACACGTCAGGAAAAGTATGCGAGATGACGGCACCAACTCCGTGGGTGGAAACATCTGCAGCAACAACGGTCGGCAGTGTCGTGTGTTAGTGCATGAGCAGCAGATCTGTACTCAGTATCGGCTTTAGCTGGACGAAGGCATTTTCGCAGTCGGAAGACCAGCACAAGGGAGCATCCTTTTGCAGCAAACTGTTGAGGGGGGGCGAAATTCACGCAGTGATACCAGGAAGCCGCTTTATTAGCTGATCATGTGGAATAATATACAGAAGGTACAAGTCCCACTTTCGCCAAATACTTCAGTGCAGCCTCGAGAGTTGGTAAAGCTGCATATGGGACCAGTTGATTTGGATGAAAGACTGGTTTGCTTCCAGGTATCAGATGCAGCACGCCTGGAATATATGTTCAACGATACAGGCCGTCCCTAAACACTGAAACAAACTTTTAAAGGATGTCCCTGGCACTGCGGGAATCTGCAGCAGATTGCAAACAACGCAAAGTGACATATTGGCCAAACAAAGTTGTTCAATCCAGTCAAGACAAAGTAGGTTCGGGTCAGACTTGGTTACGTAGCAGATCGCGGTGATGCTGGTACCGCGAAACGAGACACAGCATTAGATGGGCTAGACCACCGCACGCGCTTGTGGCGGACTGGGAAGTCTGCTGTACCGTGGGGTTGCCAAAGGATTTTCAGTGTCTCACAGAGATTATGATGATGATGATGATGATGATGATGATGATGATGATGATGATGATGATGATGATGATGATGATGATGATGATGATGATGATGATGATGATGATGATGATGATGATGATGATGATGATGATGATGATGAGGATGATGATGATGATGATGATGATGATGATGATGATGTCTGGGGCAGTGTCCAACTGTAGTCGGACTGCCTAACCATTGACCAGAACATCAACAATCTTTCTACAGCTGGCCACACTGAGCTGGGAACTGGGCAAGAGACTGAGGGAATTTCCAACAAGCCATGGTTACGATTTGCGTTTTAACCAAAAAATGGCGCTTGGTATTAGAACTGGTGTAGGTGAGCTTGTTTTCATATATTGCTATTAATTTGTAGAACCCATCTCGGAGGCGTAGTCGGTTACAGCTTTGACAGCGCTGCTGACAGAAGGGGCAATTCCCTGCAAATAGCATGCGCCACAGTGCCGGCAAGAGATCATTTAGTTTATTAAGGGAATGAGGCTTCCGCCCTTGAGCTCAACATTCCGTGATATGAGTTGGGGTATGACTAGGTGTTCCTATCATCTGCCACGTTCCTACCGTGATAATCGTCAGATCAGACGTCTTGACCACCTGAGGCCCGACGGCTTTCTCAGTTATGATCACAGATACGTAATCTCGGTGTGCACAGCCTAGCACCCGCGTCTCACTATCAGAAACTTTGTTGGACTGTTACCTAAGGCTCGGTCCTACCACTTTGCAGCAGGCCGATTTGTGGCGCATACCCGAACATTTAAAACAATTCTGCATTTTCTAGGGGCAGTCAGCGGCATAGTGCCATCCACCGCACTACCAACAGACGGCCTTTAGCCCTCCAGGAAATGTTTCCCTCTGTGGCGGCCAATTTTTCCTGATCTCAAACACATGTACCTGTTGACTGTTTGTTTTGCCAATCAACTTTTTATCCTGTTTAATATTTCTGAGTTTAAAACATTTATCTACTTACTTTTGCACGGTCATAACACCATCTTGATTCATTTAAGGCAGCAGCCACCTGCGTATGACCGCGTCCTCCGGTAGAGTAACAGGGTCTTAACCTGGTTAGCCCTTACTTGTTCTAGATCAGATTGTTGGTATATGTCACTTAGTCTGCCTAACAGATAAAATAATCTTTATCTACCCTCTTTTCCACTTTAACACATTCAAAAAGTCTGTCAAACAAGGACTTTCAATAGACAAACAAGATTTTCAGGATTCTCACCGTCTCCGTAAATTCGATTTCGGTCGGTTTTTTAGGTAGGACAAATTTTACATACTTCTCGTGTTCCATTCGTCCTAGTTGCAACAGAAGAATTTTCATCATTTCTCCTTCAGCACAACTTTTCCCTCCTTTCTTGAGCAATTACTCATATTTCCTGAAGCACATATCGATCGTATTTAAGGATTCTGTCCTTGTCTGCTTTGCGTACCTTTAATCCTGGATGGTGGTACATTAAGTCATAGGTGAGCCTTAAAAGACCACTGGTTAGGGTAATCTATCAGGTCCAAAATACATCTAACTACAATTACACGGAGAGAATTCCATTAGGCATTTTGAACTCCATGCTGCAAAAGGAAGTAAGTCAGCATGGATTTGCTCTAGGCAGTAAAGACACGTAGATCTATATAATGAATATACACATTTGAGATCATCAGCATAAATAAAGGATTGAGAATATTTAACTGCCGACAAGATATTATTAATGCAAAGCAGAAACAAAAAGGACCTAAAACGGTATCTTGTATGACACCACTTGGAAAATGAAGATCTCACCAGGACCTTCTGCTTACGATTACATAGGTATGATTTGATAAAGTCAATGAAGTGATTGCAATATCCCAGAGCTTCTGATTTAACTAGGAATGCTCTGTGTGTCACTTTACCAAAGGCTTAATTAAAATCAAAATAAATAACGAAAACACATAAATGATCATAACGATAAGAGGTAAGAAGATTGATAAACGACAAATGACGCGTTTCACAAGAGCGATCGGATAGGACGCCATGTTAGGAAGGGCTAATAATGTGATTGGTTATACTAAAGTCAGTTATTTTCTTGGCAACATTTTTTTCAAAGATTGTGGCAATATTTTGCTATCTTTTGCTGCGCCGCTGATCTTGCCTTGAGAGAAACTGTACTGAGCGTAATCCTAAGATGTAGGTATAAAAAAGGAGGAGGAAAATTAAACTGTAGGGAAGAAGTAAAGGATGGAAAACAAAGTTACTGTGGTCTGAAATCTGTGGGCATTTTACGCCTAACTATAGAGGCAGCATTGTATGGGGACACATTTGGACAGGACCCATGAAGTAGAAGGCTATTTCGTGGATCTGGAAAGATAGGAGGCATAAAAAACGGATTTTGATAATATTGAGCATTTATGTTAGAAAAGGAACTAGCTGGATTCTAGAAACTGTTAGTATCATGAGAAGGCTTTATTATTTGCGGCGTCAGTCTAGCTGTGGAATTTGGAAATCCATCAGCAACATTGTGTACCTGCATAGTACAGGCTGGTGTGTTAGTGGGCACCACAACTGTGTTGTCTTCTTTCAGTTGGGAATTCAGGAAAGGATTTGGTGAAGATCGCCCTGGGCTATTATCTGGCTTATTTGATCTTACCAGTAGGTCGGACTTGCGCGGCTTGGCACGGGAACGTGAAAGCTTCGACCTAGGAATATTAACTAATTTATTATTCCGAGTCCTTCCGTTGAATTGTGCTTCTGGGATTAGGTAATCTGTACTGTTAAAGTCAAGCTTCTTGGTAAAATTTGGAGCAGCATTTGAGCAATCATCGCTTATTGGAGATGTTTCAAAGTGACAGGTTTCAACTGACTCAGGTGAAGAGATAGATGGAACTAGGGCCGGCGCAGATATGGGGAGCATTCGGTTGACGCCCGATGGGGAATCTGCTTCAGCAATAAATGACAGATGAGTAGAATTATAGAGTGGCTGTACGTTTGCCACTGAGGGGGAAACTCTGTGTTGCAGTGGAATTCCATCCCGACTAATAAAATGCTTATTCACTCTAGATATTGAGTTGAACACCCTAGATGGGAGAAAATAAAGTCTACTTCTATCAACGAAAATAATTTGAAAAGAATTGATGGATGTTTGCTCGCAAATGAAAGTCTTTTAGATTCAACGACCTTAAAGCTGAAGCCACAAGAGTAAGAGAAATGGGAGGTGACATCTGTAGGCTAGCTTCCTCTAGTAAATTTTTTCAAAATAAATTTAAACTTCGCTTTTTCTTGTCTTCGATCTCACTAGCAACGAGGTGGATGAGATCCACGAGCTTTTCACATTGCTGAGGCGTATGTGTTGTCTATTTTCCCTCAAGGAGTGCTGCTAGAAGAGGACGAAATTGATGAGTAAGATTCTTCACCGGCTTCGTATCCATGGCCTGCATTCTTTCCAGTTGTGGGTAATCATTCTTCAACCACGGTCGCCGGGCCTGCACTGCATAGTCTAATTGAGACCAAACGGATGTCGCGTAGGTTTTCCTGAACTGCTCCTTTTCGATTAGCACAAATCCTTCCCTCAGGGCAAATAACAGCCGTATCGCGCGTTTAGCTGCACTTTGACACTGTGACGGTGGTTTCAATGCGGAGGTCATTAGGACGCAAAGGTCTTTCTGTCCCTTAACATTTGAATGGGGCTGCCCGTCAAGGACATATTGAAAGAAATCACTCTCCTTAATGGTCTTTTGTGTGCAGAGTCTCAGGACCACACATTCAGGTCACCATTCAAACTGAGGAGGCAACGAGATGACCAACTTCTGAGCCGGTTGAGACACTCTTGAGGCACGTACCTGTCTGCGCCAGATCTGATAGCTCTCCACAGCTTGACATCTTCAGCAAACATGATGACCTTGCATCCTAAGTCGTCAACGCGGTCGTTAATGTAAACTAGAAATGGCAGCGGCCCTTAGCCTGAGCCCTCGGGAACGCCACTAAGAACAGGGATAGGAGTTGACTCCGAGGCCTGAACACACATGGTTTGTGATCTCCCATCAAGAAAACCTGCGATCCATGTCAGAAGCATTAATCTTAATCCAATTTCAGAAAGCTTTTAGATTAGAAGTTTGTGTCGGACGCTGTCGATCGCCTTCTACCGACCCTACCATTGTCGTCCAGCGTGCGAGCCTTCTGCTCAGTTAAGAGCAGCAGCCATGAAAGGCCCGAGCAGTTTTTGTCTGAAGCCGTGCTACAGCGCTGACAGCAAATAGTTCTGCTCCAGGAACTCCATCGTTTCTTTATTGACTATGACTTCTATTATTTTACAGCGGATGCAAGTGGAGCTAACAGGCCGGTAATTGTTAGCATTAGTGCAAACGCCCACCCTTGTATATCGGGAAGATATTTTCTGTCTCCCATTCGATGGCAGCCCTACTAATTCGAATGACGAAGAGAAGATGTGCGCTAGTGCTTTAACGAGGTTGCTTGCCGATTACCTCAGGAATTTGGCCAGTATATTGTCCGCACTCGAGGATTTTGCTTCTTTGAGATTTCGAAACTCCCTTTCCTCGACAGATTTCGGGTAGTATATGGAGTCAAGCACGGGACCAGTGGTCTCAAGAGCATTGCTGACTCTACGACTACGAAACTTCGTTTCCCTAGTGAGGACCGAGGCAAAATACCATCACAAGTGTTCGGCCTTCTCGCTGTTTTCAACAGTTTCTACACCATTAGCGTCCTTGCATACTGCGAACGGGTCCTTCATTTTCAGTCTGCTCTTAATAAAGTGAAAAAATCTTAGGCTTCTGTTCAGCCTCTCGGATAATTCTGGATTCATATTCCTTCCGTCACTTACGGATACATTTTTCGACTGCATTTCGTTGACGACGAAAGTCTTTGATTTGCACTGATGACTCTGTTTCCCTGAATATCCTATATCTTTTGCTTTTCTTCCGCAACTGTCTATTCGGGTCCCTAGTTAACCAGGCAGGTCGACCGGTCGTTTTTTGTTGTTGAGTTGGACAACAGCATTGAAGTGGATTGAGTTAAATGTCTTATGCCATCTCCAATCCTCCTCCGGATCTGCATTGAAGAAACAGTCCCAATTCACGCAGTTGATGGAAGTCGACTTCATCTTTCCGAGGAAAGAGATAACTAGAGATTTCTGTCGTTAATGGCATTGCTCAGTTTCTTCGGACCTCACACCAACGCAGAAAATACTAAACAAATTGAAAATTTCAAAAACCAACATGGACTTAACGGCACCTGTTGCCATCTCAAATAAGTCTTCTTCAACATTATCTGCCTCCCCCCATACCATGGCTTAGTTAATTCCGTAGAGAATTCGACTACCATTGATGCTGAGATCTTTGAACACAACAACACGCCTTGTTTTCAAACACTCCTACCTACTCCACCAGCTACCCCTAGTACACCTAAGCGAGTGCCTAACCCAAACGCGAATCCGAGTGCCGTCTTAATCACTCGACTGCTGGGTAAGTCCGGTTACTTAAATAATTTCCCCACAATCGTCTGCCACTGCAGAGTTGCACAGGTGCATCCGAACCATATGTTCCTTGGGCAGTCAACCACTAGACGTCGTCGTCCACCTCTCTTAGAATCTAAAGGCGTTTCTCCATAAACGTTTTCTTTTAAAGGTCAGATCCTTGCTGAATAACAGGCCTTACATTCAGAGCCTGATGTTCGTCCATGGCCAAGATATTGTCTTAGTAACTGATTCATTGGCAACAGCTGCAGTAGCTGCCTCCAAACCCTCTCTTCTACGATATGCTTGCATTCGAAATGATCGTTAGGGCTGCCGTTGCGGAGACAGTTGCATTTCCATTAAGCAAATACGTGCGTTTCTGTCGTTGGACCTCGCGTAGAAGGCAGCCGCTGACTCCAAGTTGCTCTGAAAAATAAGTTCTCTCTACTCGTTGGCTGTGTATATCGTCCTCTCGACGCCTGTAGAGTTTTGACCGTTGTCTCTCACAGGCATTTCATGCTGCGACCGAATGAAGTTTTGAGTATCAGGTGGTTGCAGGCGACTTCAATCTTCCTGACGTCCGCTGATTCCCGCCTTCCGGTCTCAAAAATTCGAAAACATAATTGAGGCTGTAGATGTTTGCATGTCGCGGAGTCCTGTTGTCAATTTCCCCACTCCAGGATCAAGCACACTTGACTTAATTTTCTGTAAAGGTTGAATGCCTTTGTCAGCGTCATCCCTGTGCCCAATCGGGGAATAATACCACTGACAAGGCCGCCGGAAACAAAACAAATGAACCCCTTCATCGCTAGCACTGCGTAGTCGTCCAGAGCCTATCAGAGTCGAATGCTCCTACTCCGAAGGAGGGGATTTCCGCTGACCTTTATATGCTTCAACACCCACTAAAGAAAATGCTTAATTCGAATGAGAAGATAACCATTCGCGCAGCCTTCAGGATCGGAAAGAAGGTGAGCGAACAATCGGGAACTGTGCGGCCACGACCTCTAAAAATTGCTTTGAACAGTAAAGAGGATGCTAGCTTACTTCGTTCCTGGAAAAGCAGCCTTCGAAACTCTCACAAGGAAGTTTTTTCAGCTGAACTATTCTCCAATGGAACGTCTGAAACGCCGCGAAATGGTGACGGAGCTGAAGAGGAGACGTGCAGCGAGAGAGAGCAACTTGGCCATTTTCAGGGGACGAGTGATACAGAGGAACGCGATGTTGTTTTGGAACCAGCCAGTCAACATGATTCCGGCAGCAACATGATATTGGCAAACCCGAGACAAACCGAACGAAGCACTGTCGAATGTTGCGAACTAAAATTCTTTTACACCAATGCTCAGAGTCTGTTTTCCAAACTTGACGAACTGAGAAAACAGGAAGCCGATACTTCTCCCGATGTTATAGCAATAACACAGGCGTGGTTGTCTGAGGACGTAGGTGATTGCGAGGTAGCACTAACAGGATACCATTTGTTTAAGAGAGGTAGGAGAGGCTGCCGGGGTGGAGGAGTTGCCATGTATGTCAAGAGCAACTTAGCAGTGTGAGAGAGGACCGACAAGATTTCTAACGACACAGAGGCAATTTGGCTGACTATAAAGGCGCGGGGATCTCAGTCCCTCGAAGTCGTAACTATCTACCGCCCCCCGCAGGCGGATCCCGACCCAGATACGTGTCTACTGAAAAGCATAAAAAAGATCGCCAGCCGACCAGACGTTGTTCTCATAAGGGATTGAATGCATCCTGCATTCAATTCAGCGATATGCATGCGAAGTGCTCGATGAATACCTTCGATTACCGTCTACTAAAGACAACCCTAGAAGCTCCCCTCACGCAACGTGTCCTGTTTCCAATAAGAGCTCGTGTAGGGCAACAGGCCAGTTGTCTGTACCCTGTCTTCACCAAAGATCCTGAAAGTATAGACGAGGTGTACTACCTACCCCCGCTCGGTCGAAGTGATCATGCAGTGCTTTTATGGGAGTACTTGCTGTATTCTGAACAGTGTACAAAAGAAGATACGAGGCCAAATATATGGAAAGGGGATTTTCCCCAAATGAGAGCTGAGGCATCACAAATAGACTGGGATGTTCTCTTCTCCGGAAACGTTAACGAGGACTTGAATTTATTCAAGGATCGTTTACTGCATCTAATGAAGAACCACTGTCCCTTATCAAAGCCTAGTACATCCAACCGCCCTCAGTGGCTAACACGAGAACTCAAAAAGGAGATCAACAAGAAAGGGAGGAGTTGGAAGAAATTTCGAGAGAACAACAACGATGCAGCGTTTACAGCATACAAAGTTCAAAGAAATAAGGTGAAAAGTCTGATTTTCAGGAGGCGACGGGATTTTGAGAGTAATTTATTCACCGAGCCGTTAAAAATCCGAAATTGCTCTACAGCTATTTGCGGAAAAGCACACGTAACAATAATCGCATTCCTGTTATGAGGAGTGATGACGGCTTGGAGATATCGGACAGTACAAATAAGGCTGAGCACTTTTCTCAATTTTTCCAATCCGTTTTCACAAGAGAAGCAGACTTTATCCCATCTGATTCTGAGAACATGAGAGGTCCCAATATCGAAAATATTGTGTTTCGAGAAGAAGCGATTTTGGAAGAACTGAAAAGCTTGCAGGAGTGTAAATCACCCGGTCCGGACGAGATCCCAGCAAAGCTGCTCTTTGAGCTTGCCCAACAGCTGGCCAAGCCACTATCCTTTCTGTGCCAGAAATCGTTTGATGCTGGAATTCTTCCTACAGACTGGAAGACGGCCTACATTACATCCCTTTACAAAAGCGGTAGTCGTGCTCTGGCAACAAACTACAGGCCCGTCAGTCTGACATCAATATGCTGCAAAGTGATGGAGAAAACCATAAAAAAGGAGTTGATGGCTTACTTGGAAACCCACAACCTCTTGTCCAATGCACAATATGGTTTCCGTAGGGGCAGATCATGTGTTACGAACTGGCTATGCATAATGCTAAAGTTGTACACGAGCACTTGACGCAAAACACACCGTACATGTTGCATATAGTGATTTCCGGAAGGCGTTCGACAGTGTTCCGCACCAGCGTCTCCTACACAAGTTGAGAATTATGGGCATCGGTGGCAAACTTCTCAAATGGATCGAAAATTTCCTTGTCGGCCGCTCCCAAATTGTCTGCGTAGAACAACAGCAATCAAAGTGCACATTCATAGAGAGTGGGGTCCCACAAGACTCGGCGCTCGGAGCAACCCTCTTTCTCTTGTTCATCAATGATTGCATAGATAGGTTGGACTGTGATTGTGCCATGTTTGCGGACGACATAAAAATCTGAAAAGTCATCCAGAATGCCGCCGATGAGACCAACTTCCAAGAAAATCTTTGTCGATTGAACGAGTGGTCCCGCAGATGGCTCCTGTCCTTCAATTTGAACAAATGCACCATTCTGCGCCTCGGAAATCAGACACCTAGTACGCGGCAATACCATCTGAATGGAATGCCACTCCGAGAAGCAGAAACTCAGAAAGATCTCGGAGTTTGGGTTGCAGTCAGCCTAAGGCCTTCTACACAATGCTGTAAGGTGGCCAAGGCCGCAACCTCAATGCTATATGCCATCAAGCGGGCATTCGCAGTTTCCGATGAAGACTGCTTCTCCAAAGTCTTCGTCACGTTTATAAGGCCCCATCTCGAATATGCAATGCAGGCCTGGAGACCGTGGATTCATCAGGATTACAATCTGCTCGAAAGGGTGCAGAGACGAGCAACAAAATTAATAAGAGGTCAAAGTGCACTGCCATACGAGATCCGCTTAACTAACCTTAATGTCTATACTTTGAGTTATAGGCAGTTGCGCGGAGACATGATACAAACATTCTGTATCGTGCGCGGCATGGATTGTGCCCTTCGGCGCGATGACTTTTTCCAACTCGCCACTACACCTCATCTCCAGGGACATCCATTCAAGCTACGTGTGCCACAGGGTAGACTGAATGTGAGAAAATATTTCTTCTCTAACCGCGTCGTGGAACCGTGGAATAACCTGCCCGAGACGGTTGTCGTGTCCCAATCTGTGGAGACATTTAAATGTCGCCTTGACAGATATATGCTGCAGCAACAAGCGGACTATGTGACTTTTTAGCCATGTGACTATTGACATATGTGAATCAATGCATGAATTTACTTAATGCTGTTATTCCTTGTTTATCGATTTTTTATGTACAAATAGGGAGTTCAAAGCGTAAGCCTATTTCCCTCAAATACACTGACTAACTGACTGACATAGTTGCTTCTACGTTAGAACTCGAGGTAGACAACATTTTGTCCTCAAAGCATAGCTTCTTCTTTGATTTCCGACCAGCTCTCTCAGTCGAATTATTAACACACCTTACTTCCTACGATTGGACTGATATATTACTACGTTCTACAGAAAATATGGTCGAGCATGCCTCATCCTTGCGTGGGAAGATTGACAACCTGACTTCACATGTCAACATCTACAGCCTCAAAGATGTTTTTACGAATATTTTCGGTTAGAAGGTGGAGACAAGCCAACATCAGGAAGATTGAATTCGCCCACAACCAACTGATACGTTGTACTACCAAATTGTACGAAATTTTAGATCCGCTCTTTTCCCATTTTGTGTCCCTTAAGTAAATAATTAATTTCGGTGATAAGGCCTTCCTATCTTTAACATTTCGCCTTTGGATGCGCGAACTTTCTCGCCGATTCCATCTTTAGCACAGACTTCCTCTTTTGCCCTCGATTTGAAATACTTTTGAGCGGGCTAAGAGATTGTCCAAAGAAAACCAGTTAGTCGATCAGGTCTGATTCGCCGAAAACCGCTCGTTAAATGTCTCGAAACTTTTCTCTAGAAAAGTACAAAGTCATAGAAGAACGAAGCATCCCATCCTGCGAGACGCTTGTGGGAATCCTATAGCAGATGCCCAGTAGACCGCTGATAGTTACAATGCTTTCCTGCTCAAAACGTTTATTAAAAACTCGATCACTCCTATTCCGACCATTCAGACTTCGACCGGGGCCGTTATCGGAATTACAACTTTCACTCTGTGGGACGTGACTGTGGCGACCTGGTGTTTTCGCCAATCTCATACTCCAGGACCTGATAGTGTCCCAGTTAACATTTTAAAAGCGGCTGCCAATGTTATTTTCCCGTCCCTCAAAATACTTAACCTCGCCCTCGAAACAGCAACCTATCCTTATTTGTGGGAGGAATCACACATTTTGCCTTTTCCCAAGCACGGCCAATTTGCGTCATTTGATGACTTTCGGCCCATAAACACCCTCCCAGCAGGTTCGAAGATCTTAGAGATATTGATCAAAGATAAGATGATGTGTCACTTAACAGAGAATAACCAACTAAGTGCTGCTCAGAATGGATTCCACAAAGCTCGGTCTTGTGGCACCTGCCAGCTCTCTTTTGTTATGCCGTCAAATATCGTCGGTCCTTTTCTGTTAACGCAATTCCAACTTGGAATAAATTACCCAGGAATGTGAAAATCCTGCAGAATTTTCCTTTTTTCAAGTGAACTTATAATCGTTTCTTTCGCATTCGGAAAAATTTTGGGCGCTGAATCCACCGATCGAATATACCTTGGTGATGGCGCTTCTGATCTCTGATTCGTCCTTCATCGTGTCAGAATCCGCCTTCCATATATTAGGTTGATCATCTGTTGTCCTCTGTCGTTGAGAGAAGTGTGAGTGAATACATGGTAGCGTAATATGGCCACTCTTTCCGGGAAGCGCACTGGAATACTCTTCGTAAATTTTAGAGAAGTCTTCAGTGTGAACCAAGTACAGGCCATTCGCTCTCTGGTTCTCTCTAAATCTTGTTGTTGACTTCACATACTGCGCCATAGGAAGGTCGAGTATGACGTCCATTAACTTATTGCTGAAGGAAGTTGGCCCACCGTCTCTCACTCTATCGTAGGTGCGCTAAAATCCTCGGCAGTACGAACCTCTTGGTTGCTAGCTTCTTCCTTGACTTAATGAAGCAACGACTCATCAGCTGCGCTCGGAAGATTTGGAGGTCAGTAAACCATCAGAAATTCCAGGTCTTGAGCTTTCCTCTTCTTTATTTTTATCAAGGCAGATTCTGCTATAGCAATGACGTCGGAGTTTCGTTGTGAAACTTTCGCTTTGACTTCATCTAACTTCAAGACGATAATTTGCGAAAAAGTATATAGGAATGTCAATTGAGCCTGAGTAATTCGGACATACGGGCGTTTGTCTGTTTTATGAGATTGAATGCAAAATCCGGCTGGAGCTGATCGTCAGCATTTTTATGTTCCTTACCGGCACGATGGACGAAAGTGTATAAATACTCTAAAAGATCTGTCTGCCATCGCGCGAATTGACCAGTCGGATTCTTGAAGCTCTCTAACCACTTCATTACCTGGTGATCGGTGCGTAATATGAACCGTTTGCCGGCTAGGTGGTGGTGAAACTTCTTGACAAACGCCGCGACGTCCAGGATCTCTCGAACTCGTCTGACCATCGCAAAGTGGACCGTTTGCAATTATGGCCATTCAGAGGGGCGACTGTGTGTGCGAAATCTTCGATAGAACGGCGATGATGGGAGGCGAACCCTAGAAACCCGGGGAACTCGGAAACGGACGTAGGTTGTGGCCAGTGTAGAATCCGTCCAGTCTTCATGGGATCTGTCTTAATCCCATCAGTTGAGACAATGTAACCCAAAAATGCGACAGATGTCGGCAAGAAACAGCACTTGACCGAGTACAGTTTAAGCCCCATGGCCTGGATACTGGTGAAAATAGCTTGAAAATGAACGTGATAAGACTCGACCGATGACTCATTTACGATAACATCATCCAGGTCCAGGTAGGGCACAAGTCCCGTAAAACCGAGGCCATCAGAAGGTGAAAGGTCGCAGGCGCGTTTGCCGACCCCAATGTCACGGTTTTAAAATCCTATAGCTCAGAGGAAATGGAAAATGCAGTCTTACACCTGTCCTCGGGGGCCATTTCCACCTTCTGGTAGCCGGAATATAGATCAAGCGTGAAGACAGCCTCGCATGCGAAAGCAGCAGAATTATGACAGGTAAGAATATGAACGGCAGTCACCTTTCCAAGAGGGAGGTTGGGGGGGGGGGTTTAGGGTCCAAGCGTATGAGGTCAGAATGCTGTGGGAGGTTGGAACCGCCTGAATCACAGACTAGCTGATAATAAGAGCTATGGTGAGAGTAAAAGGGGAGGGTTGTCGTCTTAGACTTGCGATGGTCCGTGGCAAAATCGATGCAGAAATTATGAGTATGCAAAAAATCCGCTCTAAAAAAACTATGCGACTGAATATCAGGATAAACGCAAAGAGGATGGCGAAATTCCGATGAACTCAAGAAAAAATGTACGTCGAATAGGTACGGAAAAGAGAGGAAGGGGGTTGCTTGTGTGAGATCTTGGTTTGTTCAAACCAGGCCTGCGAGAACCCCTTAGGGTTAAGCAGGGAACAGGCGGCCCCTGTATCTACAAGAAACGCTAAATGTCCTCCGTCAAGAATGGGCGCAGGACAGTCAGACGGACTTGATGTTACTGTATGGACTGGATAGCACTCACTGGAAACTCCAACCATTTGAGTCTGACGGCCTGCGAGCGGACGAGTGAAATTTCGGCACGTCTACGTCGCCAACAACTGAGTCTGCTGTTGCCGGAGGAATGAGGCTGAGCAACAGGGATTAGATACTGATGACCCATAGCTTTCCTCGTACGCCTGAACAAGGGTCAGAAGGGATTCCGACGAAAGTTTGGTCTTCTTTAGTAACTTCCACCGACGGTTATTATCTTACAACCCAGCGCGGAAATTCGTGGTCAGAACGACATCAGTTACAGTTGAATGTCGGTCGGGGAAAGCTGCGAGAATAGGGGAACGAAGTTTCCTCATGTTATCCCTAGCGCTCTCACGAGGGAGCTGCAGACGGGACGAAAATTGCCTGTAAACGTGCACAGGGGGCTTTGTGAGCGCAAAGAGGCGGCGGAGGGACGCAAGCAGTGACTCGACATCGGCGCCAAACAGCACTCCGAAAGCAGAAGCCTTGGTCAGCACCTTCACGGACAAATGGTGGGCGATATTTCGGGCGCGGTTATTGGCGGTGATTGAGGTCAAGTGGACACTCGCTTAAGAGTGTATATATTATGTATGTATGTGTATATTGGAGGGTTAGAGGCAGAGAATTTGATGACCCTATTTATGTACAGTGCTTTTGCAGATTCGTAGTCAAAAACAAAATTTCAGGCATTTACAATGTGATCAGGTCACAGTTCAATAGTAGTCAAAAGGTAGCGCATAAGGTCACTGTAAATTGGTTCGGAGGGATTGTATATGACAGTGTTTTACAAAACTGGGTGTTCGTAGTCATGCTGTAAAAGTCGATTTCTGTCGAAAACAAGGCGGGAAAGATTTATTTTAAACATACAGACTGTGTCAGCCTCCACCATCTGGCTTGGAAGCGAGTTCTACGGTCGGATCACCCGCTGGCTGAACGAAAATTTTCGACGGTCTAACCGCGTGCGCTCATTCCTGACTTTGTAGGCATGGCCGCGCAGTTGGAGTGCCAGATATCAAGATTATCACCGGGCGTTAACAATAGAAGTGTGAACGCGGACGACTGCCTTCTCTCTAGAACCGACAGACGGACCCGGCAAAGCTCGCGGGTTGGTTCCGAAGATGGTTGCTGGTGAGTCATGTTGAGAACCGCAGCCAATAGATTTGAAGCGAGCAAGCGGACAAGGCACCATACCAAAACTGAAGGTCTTTTTACCAGAAGGGTTTATTTGAAGACGGAAAGTGGTAATGTAGCGAGACACAGAAATGTTCAAGCGAAGAAAAATAACACACGAGTAAACAGTTCAGAAAGGCCAACAGTGCATGCTTCGGAAAACAGGAAGTGCATTAGGCATCGTTTTTTATAACGCATCCCGCTATTGTTTCCTCCGTTCCTACAACAAGTTTATATCAAATCAAGGGAAATAACTAAGGTAAGGGAATTGGTGATAATGCATTTCCATCACAAACCCATCAGTTACCAAGGCCTATACCGTACCCTTGCAATAACATATCTAACCCTACCCCTGCCACTAATCCCCTATGTTAACTCCCAACCCTCACCCCTACAATAACTCAAGCGCTGAAAAAATTGGAAATTCGTGTAAATTCACCGATTTGTATCTCTAATAACCAGCACCATTGAAGTGAGCCAGGAATAATCTAAGACATTTGCGGAAACTAATCACCGAACAGTTGTTGAAGACCAATAGGGGACACGTTGGCGTCGTCGACCCTAGAAGAATTCTCCAACTTGTAGGAAGTCGAAGTGTAACGCCCCTGGACCTGGACAGAGTTGTTTGAATGAGGTGACACTTTTCCCGCGTGAGGATCTGGGGTGGAGATGGCGTAACCGCGTGTCAGTGAAGATGGCCGGTGCCCCTTCCTCTCTCATCCGCCGATCCCTTCTCCCCTACCGTACCGTATCGTGACGCTGACCTCGCTCTCCATATCACAACATCGGCACTCCCTCGGCCCTCCCCTGCAGTTGCCCACAGCGCTGCGCTCCCCACCGGTTATTTAGCTGGCATGTCGGTATCGCCTCTTCACCCAGACAGGTTATTCTTCAGCTGTAACTCATCCCCCTGTATCGTTAACAGTTATTATACACATTTTCCTTGCTTGTCTCGTTATGCATTACACTATTTCCATTACTCGACCTGCCTTCTTCCCCGGTGTATGGATGAGTATCAAGAAGTGTTAACAGTTCCGTTCAGGGTCTAACCAAGCAAGGATCTCTCATCTGCGTTTACTTTCTCTGGTGAGTGCTACCCTCGACGTCCTCGGCCGCTACATTGGTGGCAGCGGTGGGATGGAGAGGAGCACATACCTCCCCCCCTCCCGAGTACCAACTCCAGCAGCACTGAGGACAGTGCTGTATCTCAGGAGGAGGCTATGTAACGCCCCTGGACCTGGACAGAGTTGTTTGAATGAGGTGACACTTTTCCCGCGTGAGGATCTAGGGTGGAGATGGCGTAACCGCGTGTCAGTGAAGATGGCCGGTGCCCCTTCCTCTCTCATCCGCCGATCCCTTCTCCCCTACCGTACCGTATCGTGACGCTGACCTCGCTCTCCATATCACAACATCGGCACTCCCTCGGCCCTCCCCTGCAGTTGCCCACAGCGCTGCGCTCCCCACCGGTTATTTAGCTGGCATGTCGGTATCGCCTCTTCACCCAGACAGGTTATTCTTCAGCTGTAACTCATCCCCCTGTATCGTTAACAGTTATTATACACATTTTCCTTGCTTGTCTCGTTATGCATTACACTATTTCCATTACTCGACCTGCCTTCTTCCCCGGTGTATGGATGAGTATCAAGAAGTGTTAACAGTTCCGTTCAGGGTCTAACCAAGCAAGGATCTCTCATCTGCGTTTACTTTCTCTGGTGTGTGCTACCCTCGACGTCCTCGGCCGCTACAGAAGGAGGCGCGACCACGTGCGTCCGCCATCTTGGAGAAGGTTCGAGAAAGCGCGCCCCTAAAGGGGCGCGCCCGCCGTACTGTTCCTTATTTATACGCCAGGCACTTAGTCGCAATTTGGCCTCTCACGAAAAGTATGCATATAATAAATTATTATAACGCTAAAATTAAGCAAGATAGCCCTGGCATAAGTTTAATTTTCCACCCTCGACCTACCTCAACCAATCAACAATGGCGGACCCAACCTTGTCGACGCCCTCTCTGGATAAGCTATAAATACCGGCGAGGATTAGACCCCAAAACCCCGTGGCCGATCGCCGCTCTTCAGACGAGGAACTCCTGTCGCCTTCTCCGCTGGGTCCCAGTGCTCCAAGTCGCCCCTGTGGACAGTCTCCCCAGATTCAGTTTATTTTTGTAATTAGGACTCTTCCCTTAGTTTCATTTCGTACATAGGTCGGTCAGTAAAATAGTGACTAGTCCGTCTTATCCTGTTGGGCCTCGTTGACCACTACTCGCGTTAGACGGGATCGTTACAATTTCGGGAACGTTACAATTTGATGACATCGGTGACAACTATGTCGGACAACCTTGTTGGCAAATTGGTTAAGGAGCTACAGAAATTGGGTCTGCAGCAGCCGTCTGCGTCCTTGCCAGAGAAGCTGACGCGGAGTGCCGACTTCGGTCGATGGGAGGCACGGATGAAATATTACCTGCGCGGGGTGGATACTTCGTCGCAAAGCGGAACCATCTTGGGCCTGCTGGACGATGAAGTGTACTACCTCGCACAGTCATCAGGCATATCCACTTCCATACCGGCGTCGGATATCCTGGATCGCCTTCGTGCAATTCTCGGGGCGTCTGTGCACCCTTGGATTATGCAATCAGAGTTCCGGGACCGCTTCCAGCAGCCGGGCGGAGGAGTTCTCGACTACCAGCAGGCCCTTCGTCTCCTGGGACGGAGGGCGTTTCCCACCATGGATGCTGCAGCTCTCACTCAGCGGGTGTTGGAGCAGTTCGTCGCTGGTGTCAGGGACCCTGAAGTCTGGAAGGCCTTGATGCGGGAGCAACCGGCTACTCTCGACAAGGCCCTTGACCTGGCACGTCAGGAGGAGGCGCTTCAGGCAGTCTGCGATCGACCAGCTTAACCTCTCCTCGGCATCGCTGCTGTCCGGCCGCAGACGGTTCGTGACTGCTACTCAAACGCCCTGGCGACCCTGCACCTGCGGTTCCTACCAACCCCGACAGAACCAGTGGCGTCGTCCATCGCCCCGTCGCCCCAATGGTCCCCAGAACCGTCGATCTGTCCAGTCAATCGATGTCGGCCCACAGGACAGTAGCGGTAGGTACTACATTGTTTCTGATTCAGCTGTTTCATGCGTTGGTTCTACTATTTGCCCTTGAGTTGAAGGCTTTGTAAACAGCACTAGTCTTTCATGCTTAGTAGACTCAAGCGCTGGTTGTTCTTTGATACGTCAGAAGTCCTTTTTAGAGTTCCAAACGAGGATTAGGTATTGTGATAGGCCTAATTTTAAACTTCATACTGCAAATCGCACTCATCTCAGGCATACTGGCCTTGTGGAGTTTTCTCTTGACCTCTCAGGTCTTAGTTTTACCCACCAATTTGTCGTGTCCCCGGATATCATCTGGGACTGTATAATAGGTATTGACTTTTCAAAAAAGTTTAGATGTTCCCTTGATTTCGGTAAGCATTCTTTACGGGCCGCCACGGTCAGTGTGCCTTTTCTTCGCAGTTTCTCTGAGCCACGGAGGGTACCCACTTGCGCGGTTAGTGTTGATGTTAAGGACCTAGTCCCGGCGCACCTCGACGAAGGTAGCGCCCGGAAGCTCAGCCAGCTAATAAGCGAATTTAAGGACTGGGATGGTAAGTCCACGGGGAGGACGGGTGTGACGGAGCATTGCATCGACACGGGGGATGCGAGACCCATCAGGGTTCCCCCAGGCGACTTCCAATATTTTACCAGAAAGAACTAGATGCCCTTATAAATGATATGCTTAGTCGTAATATTATAAGGCCCTCTCAGTCGCACTGGTCATCTCCCATTGTACTTGTGAAGAAGAAGGACGGCTCAATGCGATTTTGCATTGACTATGGGAAGCTAAACGCTGTGACTAAGGAAGATTCCTTCCCTCTTCCACGGATAGATATCACCTTAGACGCTCTCGCTGGCAATATTATGTTTTCGACGCTTGATTTAGCCTCAGGCTACTGGCAAGTTGAGGTGCGTCCCTCTGATAGGGAAGAAACTGCATTCGCTGTCCCCTCTGGCCTCTAAGAGTTCGAGACGATGCCCTTCGGCCTAGCCAATGCCCCCAGCACTTCAGAGGTTGATGAATCAGGTACTTGCACAGTTAATACCAACCTCGTGTTTAGTCTACATGGATGATATAATCGTCCTCGGAAAGGACTTTGATAGCCACCTTAATAATATCAGGGCTGTGTTTAGCAGTCTCCGACAGGCAGGGTTAACCCTGAAGCCATCCAAATGTGTTTTCATAAAGCTCCGTGTGAAGTTTTTAGGCCATGTAGTCTCAGCCGCGGGGATAGAGACTGACGACGAAAAGGTCACACAAATCCGTGAGTGGCCCACTCCCTCAGATGTGACGGAGGTCCGCAGTTTCCTAGGCCTCGCCTCCTATTACAGGCGATTTATTAAGGACTACGCCGAAATTGCTGGGCCGCTCCACAAGCTAACCCAGAAAAACGTAAAGTTCAAGTGGACTGCTGACTGCACCAACAGCTTCCAGACGCTGAAAGATAAACTATGTTCCACCCCAATTCTAGTCTTTCCTGATATTAGTAATGATGCCGGAAAGTTCATCCTTGATACCGGTACCAGCGACACCGCAATCGGCGCGGTTCTCTCTCAACAATAGCTAGACGGTACCGAGCGTGTCATCCAGTATTTAAGTAGATCGTTGACCAAGGCAGAACGGCGCTACTGCGTGACTTGAAAAGAGATGCTGGCCCTCACGCACTTTGTGGAAGAATGCCGGCCATATCTTCAGTACCGGCCGTTCGTCGTACGTACTGACCACATTGCCTTGACTTGGCTAATAAATTTTAGGAATCCTGAAGGGCAGGTAGCTCGTTGGCAAGCGAAGTTAGCGGAATACAACTTTGAATGCGTGTTCCGACCCGGTCGCCAAAATGGCAACGCGGATGCTCTTTCGAGGAAACCGCATCGCCCCCACGGGGAGTGCCCGTCATGCACGGACATTGCCATCTCGGCTATCGCTTTGCAAAGCGACCAATGCCTTCTCTGGGCCGCAGCCCAACGGGATGACCAGTAACGGCAGTAACGGCAGGCCCCTCAAGAAAGCTGAGCTAGCGGGTTGTAGTCATGAGACGCAATGCCTGCTAGCCTTTGGGACAAATTGTTCATCGAAAATGGCGTTCTATTCTATCGCTACAATGAACAATACCCAAGGCGAATCGTCCTACTGCTTTCGATGGTGGACGACGTAGTCGAAAGGATGCATGCGGAACTAGGGCATTCCGGCATCCATAAGACCGAGTGGTCCCTTCGCCGGCGTTACTACTGGCCGAATCAGAAGACCGACATACAGAACGTTGTCCGGTCTTGTGAGCGGTGTTTAGGCTTTAAGTCCCCCGGGCACTCCTACAGAGCCCCGATACAGCCACTTCAGACAGGCTACCCCAACGAGAGGGTAGCGGTAGACCTAGTTGGTCCAATCGCGCCATCCGCGAGGGGAAATAGGTTTATTCTCGTCATGGTAGACTGTTTCACCAAGATGGCTGAGGCAGTACCCCGACCAGATGCGTCTGCCCCCACAGTAGCCCGAGCCATTTTCAACGGGTGGATCTGCCGCTGGGGAGCCCCGGACCAACTCCACTCAGGCCGAGGCTCGTCGTTCGAGAGCAGCGTCGTACACGAGTTGTGTAAGGCTATGAAAATTAAGAAAAAACGCACTACCGCGTACCACCCACAGGGCAACGGCCAGGCGGAAAGGACGAATCGGACGCTGATCAATCTGTTGCGGGCATTTGTCGACCGGAACTCAGCACCCGCATGGGACGAAGCCTTGCCGGCGTGCATGTTGGCTCACCGATCCACGGTAAATGCCACTACGCAACAAACGCCGTTCTTCCTAACGTGCGGGAGGGAGATGCAACTCCCCGAGGATCTCCACCTACCCCCTACACATCCGGTTAAGAACGTCGACACGTACGCCTCGAGGATGCGGAAAACTCTGCGCATAGCATCGGAGGAAGCGCGATTGCACCTCCAGGAAGGTCAGCGCCGTCAGAAGGCATTCTACGATCGCCTAGCACACGGGACGCCCTATCAAGAGGGAGATATCGTGTGGATGCGGAATTTCGCCCCGTCGCCGAGTGTACCTCAGAAATTTAATCCAGCATGGATAGGCCCGTATGTAGTTAGAAAGGTCCTCTCCGACACGACTCGCAGCCAGGACAGACCGTACTCAGAAGAGTTTACGGTACACTTCAATCGCTTAAAGCCAGGCCCATCGACAGAGGAGGACACAGACTGTGCCGACTCGGGAGCCAGCCCGTCCCACGAATACAACGACCAACTAGTCGAACAGTATTTAGAGGTCCCCCCAGAAGGCGGTTACGCTTCGGCTGAGGTATTCAGGGATGGTCACCCGATAGCGAAGACTCTCGAAGTACCCCCAGATGGTGGATCCGCCATCGAACTAGATGATTCTGCCGAGGACAGCAGACCCTTTTCGCAAGGGGGAGCAACCGAGACGAGGACAAGTAACGCTACGCACAGTCTATTCTGAGCCCCGGTGAGAAGGAAAGACGATGCCGATCCTCAAAAGTCTTATCAGACGGAAGACCGCACCAGAAACACCGTGGATGCATGGAGACGCTTGCATATTTTTGGCCGGCCTACCAGCCGCGTTTGATGAAGTGGCGAGGACACCCGTTGGCCATGAAGACGCGCTAGAGGTAACGTAGTTCCGGCTTTTGTTCTGCGGCTCGCTGTAGTGTCTCTGCCCTTCTGCAGAGTGTTCGCACTCCGTTGCGTTTGCGGCTTAAGGGGTGCTTACTTTTTTAGCTAGGGGTTTTGCATGTATTAGAAACCTTCCTATAGACCATCGTTTTTAGGTGTCCATTGGATTTTCGATGCAGGAGGGCGTCAAGGTACGGCTGTTGTTTGTTGATTTCCGCCCCCATTGTAAACTGGATGTCAGAGAAAACTGAGTCCAGGCCATCGTGAAATGTTTGGACCGACTACTGAAGAAATTAAAAAGCCACAATGAGCGAAGATTTGAGGTCCAGTTAAATTATATCGTTCATCCTCCACAAATGAAAACAAGGATAAGGGGCGATTTTGTGGATTTCACTGTGCTTGTGTTGACGTTTGGGAAATTTCCTGATTTCAATTATCAGAGTGATGGGGGTATCAGTTCATGCCAGTGTAGAACTGTTCTGTCTCACCGCCTGTCCCGTGTCACAGGCACGCCTTACGCACAAATTCTGACCTGCCTCCTGGCTGAGGATTGTCTTTGGTCCCCCCGTGGGCGAGTGTTGGCGCACTCATGTGACCTCTTTCCTCCCGGTCGCGGGATCGAGTGCCAGGTGTTGCACGCCTCGGATTGACGGCGGCCAATAAGCCAAAAATGGCCATGTGTATACATATGCATTAGGAAGATGGAATTCTTTGGGAAACAGTGAACTTCATTGTGCAAATTTTTAAGGCTGGTTCCTCAGCTCGTCTTTGGAAAACGGGCGTGCAAAAACAATTAACTTCTAGACTGAGTCTGACAAAGGATTCTATGATTGGTTGAGTCAGTTTGAATCTGTCCTTAACGATTTTGTATGTGGCATCTAGATCGATATGCCGGTTGAGCGCATTGCCTCCAGGATTTCGCGGCCTTTCCTTTTTGGTCAGGCGCCAACAATGCGAGTGTTTTCCCATGCAAGTTTGTGCCAAGTGTCTAGTGTGTGCATGACCACCTGAGATAGATGGTCGCGTCTCTTTACCTCTAACTGATGTTCTTGTATAGGGGTTGAGACCGATTTCCCAGTTTGGCCACAATAGACGGCATCACAACTGGAACATGGCATTTTGTAGACAACACCTTTTCTTTCAAGGTACCTAACCCTGTCCTTAGGATGTACAAGCTGTGTGCGTAAGGTGGTTGCCGGCTGGTGAGCTACGTGTATCTGGTACTTTTTTTAATTGTCTTTCGACTAGAAGAAGAAGAGGAAAAAGAGAAAGAAAAAGGAGACGAGGAAGAATAAGGAGAATAATTATTCAAAGAAGAAAAAGTAGACGGGAAGGCGATCGCGGGACCAATTGTTTATTTTTTCGACGTTTCGAACTCTTGTGTTAGCCTATCGGGAAATGACAGAAAAGACCCTATAACTCACTGCATATTTAGCTTATCTCTGCCGGGGATGGCCTTCAACCGCGCTACTGATTTGTTCACGCAGTGCTTGATAAGTGATTGGCAGATCGATATGTCGATTGATTGAGTCCTCAGTTGAGTGCCAGGCTTCCTGCAGCAGGCGTGCCCAAAGTCAAAGTCGTGCTCTGGCGAGGAGGCGTGGACGACTACGGAGGAGAGTTTATCTTTTCGTCTCATAGCCAACCCGTGCCTGTGCAGTCTCTTCGAACCTGTTTGCGCTTCTCACCAACATAATTGGTTTGACCACAATTGTAGTCTATCCGGTAAATGACCCCCGATCTCCGACTGGCGGGAATGGGGTCCTTGGGGTGCATGAGTTGCCGGCGTATTGTTACTTCAGGTCTGTGAGCGACGCCAATCCCAAATTCGCTCATTAGTCTAGTGAATTCTTCTGACACACGGCACTGCGCACCAGCATTTCGGTTTTGGTTGCCCATTTTGTTTTCTTCCCCAGGTTTCTCGCCTGCACTTTTCGACAAAATTCCCAGGGTAGCCGTTCGCTGTGAAGAGTTTCCACAGCAGGAACTGGACCTATGACTTCTTGTGTGATGGCTCAGTGTAATGGGTTTCTACACGCCAGCGGAATGTTGTCACGCAGCTGGATTTGCGTGGAGGGGGTTATTGTTAGAATGCGAGAGGTATTCGTCCTCTTCCTGCAGACCGTTATTTTTAGCTCCCTATCACCTTTTCTCTGAACTACTATGTCGAGAAACGGCAACTGGCAATGTTCTTCTTCCTCTGTCGTGACCTGGATATCTGGGAAGATCAGGTTTAGATATTGCGTAAATTCCCTAATACTGTCCGGATTGGTGATGACAAATGTGTCATCAACATACCGTACACCCAGTCGTGGTCGTTAGCTGTCAAAAGCCAGCGCTGTAAGACTGTCTCAACGATCAAGCTGGATGACGGCAACCCCATTGCTGTAGCTTTAACTTATTCGTAAACAGCTCCATTGAAGGCAAAGAAGGTCTTCAAGCAGCGCTTCAGTAGATCAATAAGGTGTTCCATCTTGAGTTTTTGTTTGTCTCGTTATAATGTTCTTCTAGCAAGATTTGTATGGTTTCAATCGCTAGATGTTGACAGATGGCCATACCGTACTCCCGACGTAGGTATTAGCTAGAATTATACTACTAATAGGGCTTTTTGTTTATTGGGTGGGCACTAAATGATTATTCCACAGTAATTGACAGTCTTCGACTTAAATGTCTATTGAACTTTCGGTTCTGACCCAAAAAAGTCATGCCCCGCGAAGTTAACTCCATGTCCTGCACTCAATAACACCTGAAATCATTACCTTGACATGTATATTTGCATGCATATGAGTCAATAGATACATACAAACTGATGAAACTATATTAGAGCCAGTAGCGACAAACTGGATAATAAATGCCGTTATCTTGTTTTCCTTCCAAAAGGCAGAAGCAAGCAATCGCAGCGTGATCTACCCACAGCGGCGAATGGTTTGGGCTGAACACAGCTAGCCTGAATGAAGCATGGAAAATCTTTCTGTCTCATAGCGCTCAAATGTTCCCTCTGCATCAACAATCCAGTGGATGAACTGTGCACACAACGGAATTTTCCCACATGTAAGTAACTTCCTGTACATTAAGTTATTCAAACTGAACTACTTTGTTAAATGAATGCGTCAGAGCCGTAAATCACTAAGGGAGAGGTGAGGACATTTTTGGGACTTTGACCTGCCAGCAATGTCGACACTGTGTACCGCGGTTTAGACGAACCGTAAGGTCCCCGAAGCGCACCAAGTCTGTCGAGTCAAACATGGGTTATGTAGCCCCTACTTCGCAGGCAGTAACTGGTGGGTCGCATAGTGCGTGCCGAGGACTGCTCCCAACTACGCATAAAGTCTTTTCAATCGAACCATCTTATCGCTGATAAGTGATTTGTTCTACCGAAAATTTCCCTATAAGGTAAGAAGGATCGTAGCCTAGGTGTCTTGGCGAATGAAAAGTACGGCCAGCCAGAGACAGAATGTGCATTGAGAACGACGGTGGGGACTACAAAGAAGCCGCCAAACACGAGCCAACAGTGTTTGATGGGTAATTGAAAAAACCTAGGAGTTGCATAGTAATTAGATAACGGATATAGAAGCGACAATACGACAGGAAACCCTGAAGCCTCCAGGTGGTAGTCGTAACTGCTAAGCCAAGAAAAACCGACACTTAAGCCAGAAGTTATACAACTAATCCAAACCAACACGACCCATGAAAGCCATGCTAGTTTGACACAAAAGAAGTAAGTCAGGCATAATGCATGGAGAACAAAAATGTGGTAGAGAAGTAGGGGACCGAAGGATGTAATGGACCACATAGCAAAGAATCCGGCGTTGCAAATGGGCTAGATATACCAATTAGGTAAGTGCGATAGGAAACAAAACGCAGGGAAGACATGACAGATCACTTCGTATTGCTGATGAGAAGTAGGCCAAGCAAAACCTGAAACCTGTCAGCATTTGCGCTGTGGTGAGTACCGGCATGGTGCGGAAAATGACAACAAACGATGATGCTTCAGTCCGGACTCACTGGTTCGCATGTGGACGGTGGGTGGAGGCATTTAAAGGAAAGGTCATAAGATGATGCTACTTAAATGTAGGACGTAGCATGCATTGCAACGTAAGACGTTCAGGCAGCGCAAGAGAAAAATTTGTTGGTTTCTGATGACGTGGTGGTAGATATCCCTGCACTGGTGGAGCTTCCTCGTAAATGAGTCCACGGGTGAGGACATGACGACACCCAAAGACAGAGCTTTCCATGTCTTAATCACCCTGTGGCCGAAGAAGAATTTAATTGCGTCCACTTAGTTTGAGAGGGTTGCCTCTCAAGCTAGTAATTGTGGCCGACTCGAAGAAGTCGCTGGATGCGTGGCAACAATCCTGATCCCACAGCATTCGAAACATGTGGATTTAGTCGCCACGTAATTGGTGATAGTACAGGGGAAATAGGTCAAGATTGGACAGTAGAGTATCTGCTAATTCGCAGAATGTTGCATTTTGCAACATTGAACGAGAGGAGGCAGTGATTTGACCATTGCTCGGGTCCATACAAGTTTGCCTGTAGATTTCCTCCATCGTCCTCGTTGCGGATGACATTCCAAAGCTTTATGCGGTCAGCAAACATGACAATGTGGCAGTCCAGTTTACGGATGCAGTCGTCAGTATATATATGCATGAGGAAGAGGATAGAGCCAAGAACGGAGCTCTGAAGTACGCCGCTAGCTCCGCCGATTGCTATGACAGTATGAGATCGATCAATCAAGAAGTTTGCGATACACTTCAAAGCAGCCTCTTACCATTATGCGGCCGAGCTTCTACAGGAGACTTTGGTGTTGCACATTATCGAAGGCTTTCCGCAAGTCTATGCAGGCCACATTCACCACGTTTCCCCCATCAATTGCTAGGGGTGCGCCGCTCTAGATAGTAGAGTAAATTGGTCAAGCAGGATCTTCCTCTGCAAAATCTGATAAGAAGTAGAAGCGATCGTTGGAACAAGAAGTTCTGGACAAACCCTGGTCCCTAAAGATATCTCCTGACTGTTGGCTGCAATATACGCACTATCCTGTCAGTATGCCGTGTTTACAGGAACTTCTGATAGGTTGTGTTTTTTGAGAATAGGATTGGTCTCAGGACTAAGACTGACTGGTCACCAGTGTAAGAGGTATAGTAGTGTTGGCCAAATGCCATAGTTCACGTACACGTGCCCTTTGAATATTTCTTTGCAAACTTAACTAAAGGACTGTCATCCAAGTTATTCTACCTGAGCCATTTTATTTGCTGGTTTTTTCGCATGGACATACGAAACCCCGCCCGGCCACCTCCTCCGCACCAGATGAGTACTTTTTACTGCTAAGCGATGTACCTAGACTGACGTGAGACTGTTCGTCTTTGACTCGCGGTTTGTGAATACTACACACGCAACCTTAATGCAATGAGAGCAACATTCATTTTGACGTAATATAGAACTACAGATTTGCAATCAATTCGCAGGCAATTTATCGCTGACGACTGATTCACCATCCACCTGAGTCTGCCCACTTTTTTTAGAAAAGCACAAAATCCCGGAAACGTCAAAAATGGCTGTAATTTAGTAAGTTTCTTTTTTAGGCGTAAAGAGTGTCTTCTTATCCATCAAAACGGAGTAAATATCAATGTACAAATAACATAACCATTAAACATAGTGTTTTCTGTGAAGTCCATATCTAAGTAAGGCGCCTTTCGAATTCGGTTTGGAATTTTCGACCTCCAATGGATTTGCCTTTTCCGGGATTTCTGCCTACTGGCCGCCTCGCGGGCCAATTTGGATTAAGAAATTGAAATTGAGGCTTTATCAGCAATTTCTCGAACGATCCACACGGAACTCCGACAGAACTTTCTTTACGAAGACCATTCTCATCCGTATCAATTCTCTGCCAACAGCACCGCGGGACTTTCCAGATCTAAGAGCGGCTGAGTCCTTTGCTATTTGCTTCATATTGTTGGACTGGTTAAAGAGTTCCTCTTACACCTTTAAATACCTCGTCCCGTACCTAGAATACCTTGCGCATCCTTTGAATTAATAATGGAAGTCGATAAAACACCATCAGGACAATGTGCAAAAAACTCACCACAAACCTAATTCAAGCTCAGGCCCCGCCGCGGGGTGACCAATGAGTTCACCAATAGACTATCGGCGCACGGTGAACGGACTGAAATAAATAAAGAAGTAAACATTATTCGTAGTACAAATGACTGCAACTCTGTATATATCGCTGTCAAGTCACCTCCAGCTAAACGAGCGAGGAGTCTAGTAAGTTTTATGAACATCAAATACGAAGAGGAAGCCTTTAGGACAAGTTTCGGACTCCTTCGAAAATTTGCGGAAATGGAGAAGGGGATGAAGGGCCTTAAAGTGCAGATGGAGAAACTGAGGAATCTCCCTCGCTATTCATCCAAAGAGAATGAAAGTGAGCGAACATACGCAAACACGGCTTCCTCGGGTGTGTGGACAGAGGAGAAAGAAAATAATGGGGCGCTAGAGCTCGATAGGAATGACAACCCGTGTCTTGTGCGAGAAAACCGTGGTCAGATGAGATCGCAGCGAACGAAAAGAAATCTCAGGGTACCTCGAAAAAGCACAGTCAGACAAGGGAACAAGAGTTGACTACACCGCAGACGAAAATCCTGCCGCTGAAAACGACAAATGATCAAAAGGTCGTAGTAAACAGGCAGTCATGCCTTAATCCTACCGAATCAAACCTTCCTAAATCGGTGGAAGACGGTAGCCGGGATATCTGCGATGAAGACACTGCAGGTATGATTAAACCACAAGGCCGTCTAGTTGATCGCAGTAAATGCATTGTCATAAAGGGCATGCCTGAGTCTGTTTCCGACACCCCGAAGGACAGAATACAGCATGACATAGAAATATTCTAGGAATATGTCAAATCGATCTTAGTAGGGGACGAGAAAGTCACAGTTTTAAGGGCTTTCTGGATGGGCCAAATGAAAGACTCAAAACATGAACCAGACCGACCGAGACCGTTAAATATTGTCTTCGAGAATGACAAACAAGAGCAGTTACTGTTAAGCAGGAAATCTGCTCTCAAAAATGCCCATCCATCAGTTTTTTCTTCAGCGGACTTTTTACCCGCTTAGCGAGAAAAATGGAGGGGGCTCAAATCGGAAGTCCTCAGGCGGTCGAGTCTGGGCGAGACGAATTTCAGAATAGTGGACGGAAAAATTATACGCGTTCAGAGGTCATTCTTCTGGAGAAAGCCCATAACTCTAACAGCTTAGAAGTGATGGAAAGCAGTTCATCCCGACCAACTCAGACCGGCTTTTGCATTCAATCTCAGGAAATGGATAAACGCCTGTCTGCCGGAGTTGCCCGTGCCAAATTGAGATTTTTGTATACCAATGCACAAAGTCTCGTTTCGTAGATCGACGAACACAAAGCGATAGTATCAGAACGAATCCCTGACGTCATCGCCATAATGGAAACTTTGCTTAACGCCGAAATCGTGAACGCTGAGATTTCGATACCGGGTTACCAGCTCTTTCGTAGAGACCGTCAAAATAGGCAGGGTGGTGGGGTAGTCGTATATGTAAGGGCAGGAATTTCGGCAGTCGAAAGAGCCCACACCCTCTCCCTTGAATAGGAATCCGTCTGGATAAAGATAAAGAAGAGCAATGCACAAAATCTAGAATTCCTGGCGATTTTGCAGACCACCAAACCTTCTGAGTGCAGCTGATGAGTCGCTCCTTTGTTTAGCCAAAGACGTATCTAGCCACTAAGAGGTACTTATTGCTAGGGATTTCAACGCACCTGCAATAGAGTGGGAAACTATGGCAGTTAACGTTGGGTCCGCTACTGGACCTCACACTCGATCTCCCTCTGGCGCAACATGTGAAGGTACCAACAAGATTTCGAGAGAACCAGAGAGCGAATTGTCTAGACCTAGTTTTCGCTAAAGACTTCTCTAATATCGACGAAGTGTATTCCAAGGCACCTCTCGGGAAAGGTGACCACGCTACGCTAATATGGGATTACTCGCTCTTCTATCAACGCCAGAAGAGAACAGGAGGCCAACCTAATATGTGAAAGGCAGATTTTAATCCGATGAAGAAAGAATTGCTATCCGTCAATTGGGACCAATTACTCAGGGGAGATCCGGAGGACGACTGGAGATCTTTTAAGACGGGTTGCCCGTTAGCCTAGCTGCTGGCTACCCGGCGCGTCCACAGGTGGCGGATAGTGGGACGACCTTCAGTGAAGGTTAGCTGCGAAATAAGCAGACCCAGGTCTGACGAATAAGCAGTCGCGGACCAGCAGCGAC
>CACRXP010000802.1:154688-173275 GCA_902702965.1 Spirometra erinaceieuropaei
ATTACCGACAAAGATAAGGGAGACTGGAATGGCCATTCCTTGCCTGCGTAGAGCATCCAATGCTCCACCTGAGGCATAAAACGAATTTCATTAGAAAATAAATGACGAACTGAAACAGCATATACTTACGCACAGCTGGTGCTATCCTGGAACATTGGATGACTATCTACTAGGCGAATGCGGAATTGGACATTCGTCTGACACCAACGAATCTCTCTCAACATCTCCGCGGCGTGCAATATCAGCCTTTCATTATCGCACTCTTTATCGCCAGCATCTACCCAGCTTGAAATGGCCTCAAAAACTGCCTCTTCGGAGTCAACTAACAGATTGTCGTTTCGCAGCAATTCAGCACGGTGCCAGCTGGCAGGCGAACAAAGAGGTCACTAGAGACGAAACTCATAAACTGTGCTTGCATCAGATTGATGCAAGTCTCCATCAGTGAGCCCATATTCGAAGATCTAGCAAAGTCCCATGTGGTTGCCAGATTATCTAAATTCACTCTTTAAAGCGCTCAGTTAGGCAGAAAGAACCGGCACTTGCTTACCTATTGGTCATGAATTGCACTCCCCAATTCTCCAGATCAGACAGTTTCATCATTTTCGCAAACATCACTATGCCCATCGCATTCGCTTGGGTCATCGCTAATTGCCCGGTGTACACATACTGGATGAGTGAATTTGCGAGGCTAGAAAGTGCAAAGGCAAAATCAGAGAAATGAGGACGATTTTACCTCATAGGCACCGTCGGTCATTTTAGGACCGAATTATCCTTCCCGAGGGAGCCACTGAGAACAGCTCGCAATGACGGAATACGAGCCGCTAGTATTATTCGATGGGCATTGAGAATAGCACCATCCTTCACCTAACAAGCATGAACAAATTTCCGTCAGTCCATCTGGCCTTGAACGTACGCCATCGGCGGTTTCTAGCTCGCTTAGCCCCGACCAATAAAAATAACTTTGGGGTTCTCGCCTATGCATTACACCACATAATTATGCTGACTATCGCCTAATCGAATCCGCTCTTTGCTGAAATCGGCCATTCAGGACCTGAAGGTCATGAGTGCGTGCGGGCGGGTTCAAAGTGCGCTGGCACTATAAGAGGCAGTGCTAATGGCACTCGAGATAATTCTTCGTTCCTGTTCCGGTTATCACTCAAAATGGCGCTCGCAGACGTCGAATTATTCGAAGACGCATTTCCCCTAGTTCTTAGCTGTCCAGCCCTCAACGAGATTCGAACTTCGGGAGAATTCAAAGAGCTCGCCATAGACGTAGCTCTCCTTCCTGTTGCCGTTCATTACACGGAAATTCGTTCATGCTTGTTAGGTGAAGGACGGCGCTATTCTCAATGCCCATCGAATAATACTAGCGGCTCGTATTCCGTCATTGCGAGCTGTTCTCGGTGGCCCCCTCGGGAAGGATAATTCGGTCCTAAAATGACCGACGGTGCCTATGGGGTAAAATCGTCCTCATTTCTCTGATTTTGCCTTTGCACTTTCTAGCCTCGCAAATTCACTCATCCAGTATGTGTACACCGGGCAATTAGAGATGACCCAAGCGAATGCGATGGGCATAGTGATGTTTGCGAAAATGATGAAACTGTCTGATCTGGAGAATTGGGGAGTGCAATTCATGACCAATAGGTAAGCAAGTGCCGGTTCTTTCTGCCTAACTGAGCGCTTTAAAGAGTGAATTTAGATAATCTGGCAACCACATGGGACTTTGCTAGATCTTCGAATATGGGCTCACTGATGGAGACTTGCATCAATCTGATGCAAGCACAGTTTATGAGTTTCGTCTCTAGTGACCTCTTTGTTCGCCTGCCAGCTGGCACCGTGCTGAATTGCTGCGAAACGACAATCTGTTAGTTGACTCCGAAGAGGCAGTTTTTGAGGCCATTTCAAGCTGGGTAGATGCTGGCGATAAAGAGTGCGATAATGAGAGGCTGAGATTGCACGCCGCGGAGATGTTGAGAGAGATTCGTTGGTGTCAGACGAATGTCCAATTCCGCATTCGCCTAGTAGATAGTCATCCAATGTTCCAGGATAGCATCAGCTGTGCGTAAGTATATGCTGTTTCAGTTAGTCATTTATTTTCTAATGAAACTCGTTTTATGTCTAAAGTTGAGCAGTGGATCACCTACGCAGACAAATGCAAGCCTCCGTGTCCCTTCAACCGACGTTGGAGACTGCCACAGACGATCTTATTCGTATTTGGAAAGGACAAAATTCAGCACAGGTGGTCTGTCCTGCGTTTCAATCCGCACCTGGGAAAGGAAGAACGGATTGCCGACATGGAGGAACACATATGGGCCTCCTACAGTCTCGTGGGCGGTGAGTTGCCTGACAGTTACGCAGCTCCTCTTCTGCGCACCTGCCTTGTTTTCCTCTTTGTCTAATTTGACCAGTTGGTGTCTCTTTTTGCCAGTAGTAGTAGTGGTAGTAATAGTAGTAGTAGTAATAGTAGTAGTAGTAGTAGTAGTAGTAGTAGTAGTAGTTGAGGAGTTTTGAGGTCTTGGCGTTGTTTATTCGCTTGGCCTGTCCCGAAGCGTTTGTTTTTTCCGTCTGCAATTTACCCAACCGTGTCTCTACCTGCGTGGTTTGTGTCCGTCACTGGCGGCCACTCAAATGGGAGATTTGTCCATCCACGTCTTTTCGTCCGATGATGATATTTCCCCTCTTTCTGTCAACTACGCGCCTTTTTATTTTATCTTTCCTATCTTCTTTTACCTTTCAACTTTGTCTTTCTTCCGCGCAATTTTATGAAAATGTTTTCTATCCCACCCCACCCCCACGGAAGAGAGTATTTTCGCGGTTGGAGGAGACACTGCGCAAGGGAGGTTCTCCACGAGTGTCGAGGAGTTTCTGGTGGGCGAACGGCGCTGGTGCAAACGGGCGTCGCTCGGCGTTGGACGCAACGGGTACGCTGCCGCTGTCGTGACGAAAGCCGGAGGGGAGGCGCTTATCGGCGTTTTCGGTGGATACAACGGTGGATGCCTTTCCTCTTGTGAAGTCTATGAAGTCAGTCGGGACAGGTGAGAGCACACTCGTCCTGGCGCCTCCCTTTTTTTTCTTGCAAAATCTTCCTGTTTTGCCTTCTCAATCGTCTCCTCCCCAACACACAGGTGGTTCAAACTGCCCGATCTGCGAGAGAAAAGGAACGACACAGCTGCTGCGTGCCTGCCTGCCCGGCGACAGTAGTCTTCGTTTTTGGCGGTCATAATGACTCCTCTCCACGCTGGCTTCCGTGGAGTTCTGCCACCTGCGAGCAGACTGGCGACAGAGGGCGACCTTATCGGACTTTTGGCAGCCAGCCGCACCCATGAGAACTGCACGATACGGGCTGGCAGCGACACACTTTCGTGGGAAAATCATTGTCGCTGGGGCATTTGATGATGGTGTAAGCAGATCAAACGTGGTGGAGATGTTCACACCACCAGATGCCGGGTGTCCCCGGGGCCAGTGGACAGATTTGGCCGGCATGAAGGAACCCCGCGGACATTTCTCTCTTCTCACCTCCACCGACGCCGTCTTTGCTCTCGGTAATGATGTCTCTTCCTGCTTTGCTCTACACTGACGCGCAGTGTGACTACATTCATTCTCCACTCTCCTATCTATCTCTCTTGCATGCCATTTCATGTCCTTTTCTGCGTAATCCACTCTTTGAGGATGATTAAGACAGCGCGTATGATGGCAACCATGTGAAAATGTGACTTTGCATGGCGTTTCGACATCTTAAACACAACAAGGTTATGGCCGATGGTAGTCCGTTTGTAGTGCAAATCGTCCGCTTATTAATACAGATTTTTACGAGAATTATGCAGCCAAATGGTTAAAGCGTCTTCAGTAGGTACTGCTTTTAAAGCTTACTTTGTCTACTCCGGGTTTTATTGAAATAATTTTTTACTACCTGTATTGTGCAAATCGTATGCTAATTTTTCTATTTTGATATTTATGAAAATAGAATTTCACTGGAATTATTCACAATTTGCAGGCTCAGGAAACACGGCGCAGACTTTCACGGCAGTAGGCGGATCAGCTGATGTTAGCAACGACTTGACATTTTGGAGCTGGTCGTCGAAGAATCCACTGGAGACGCTCGAAAGGATCAAAGGAGCTGTAAACATTCACGCGTAAACTTGTGCATTTTTTGTTAAATAAACGACCTGCAATGTAAGCTGTTTTGTCGTCTTTTTTTGAAAACGTCGAATGTGTGTGGAGTGCCCAACACCTAAGGCGACCGATTATTGATGATGTGTTTGCCTCTGCAAGGAATGAAATGTATGAACCGGTTATTTTTTACGAGGGAGATGCTCACTTTCGGAACAAATGAATGGCTTTCGGGAGGAATCATTGTCGCCAGCAGATATGATTATCATCATCACCGCTGATGATGATGATGAGGAGGAGGAGGTGGTGGTGGTGGTGGTGGCGCAAGGCCCAAACAAACACGCACGAAGGCGACCGCAAATATATTAATTCATTTGCCGAAAATCCTAAAACAAATTCTGAACACAACAGAATCAGTATCTTTATGCGAGGTATGAAAACGATGCGATGTTGTGAGATGTTTCTCGATAGGACAGCGATTTTGTTTGAAAACAATATTTTCGTAAATTCCATCTGTACAATATCCTCATTAAGGCACGTCTAACGACCTCCATAAATTATCGTGTATTGCACTGCAATTGATCTGGACACTTCGGTGTGGTTAACGGCTCTTTGGATGGTGATATGCATTGGTAAATAAATAAATAAATAAATCATTGGTAAATAAATCAATCGTATGTACAGACAGTAACTATTACTCTCATTTACTCCAGTCACCCTTCTATTGTTGTATACACGTTCCACTTAGGTGATCTGAACACAAGAGAGCCCACCACCGTGATATTAAGTCTTACCTCCGTACAGCTCTCCTGGAAGCAGCCTAATATTTCAATAACTACTCCAGCGCTCTTCTGCATACTTAAAAGTGGGATACCTATAAGAATAACTATGTACAGGAAAGTAAACATTAGCCGTCTGACTTCCAACAGCAAATATGAATTTGGGGTGCAAACAGTTCACTCGAACGGCGACTACATTGCACCCGGTGTCAATGTAACATTGCCAACGGATGACCCAAGTGAGTTCAGCTGTTTTAATTCCTAAACTCAAAGAACTGCCAGACTATCAATCATGTTGCAGGAATTTTGTATATAAATGGAGCGACTCCGTCATATTAAATGTCAGCAAAACCTTTCAGCCCGATTATGCATCATATGCTGTTGAATAGTCAGGGAGAAATATTGCCAGTAATAATTATTGTTTATGATATGGCCATTTCCGGCATATCAAAGGCCATTAAACCATGCTGCAATTTCTTCTGGCGATAGTGAGCCTGCAGACTGAACTACAATACGATGTTATTCACTGCCTAGTTTCTTAACCACTGTAGACAACGAGCTCAGTGTCCTTCGGCTGCAAGTATGACTGCGCAAGTTTTCATGCAGGCGCAGTTCAATGACCAATCTTGATGACCCCTCCGCCACCAGTCGGAACACTGAACTGACTTTCACGACAAAACTGTTCTGGAACCAAGTTTTAGCGCAATGGGGATACTGCAAGCAAAGTAAACCGATGGGGAGATGCTGAATTCATCTGTGGGTACTGGAACGAAAAAAATCATCTTGATGTATGGCATGTTTGCCGCAAGATTGAAGGAAACCTAGAATCTCAGCAAAAGATCCGGACTACCATTCTTCAAACACAATGGTCAACTTAGTTTTAACCTCAAAAGTAAATCTGTTCTTTAACGTACAGTGCGTGACCGATCTCATGAAACGTTGGCTGCAATTTTGGAATGTGTATCCGACTAGGAAGGATTACTTAAATGGGGTTCTTATACCGATTATCATGCGGCATAACCCTATAACATTTCGGACTTGCCAGGATGTCAGCTTTTGAATGTACTTCTTTTTTACCTCCTGCAGAAAGCACACTCGGCAAGAAATGACTACTTATATGGCATGCATTATTCCTATTAATTTTCGATGATATTATAAATACAAATATATTTTGTAAACAACATGCACAAAAATTTGCTTTCTTTTGCTTATTTAGTAGGAAATCACATTGTTTTCATGTTTTATGCCCGATAAAATTTATATTTTGGTTTTATAAAGTTTCTATTTATGAGATTTTTAAGACCGTACGATGTCCGTGCATGCAACACCGCAAATGTCCGTTCACTAATGCTCCTCGTGAAATGTACAACACAGTCCGGCTCCATTGCAAAATTTCATGAACTCTATGTGATATCTTCTGAAAGGCATAGAGGAATATATTATTTTGCTTACGCGGAAAACATGCACCTTGTAGACTGAAATTGCTGAACGCTGATGCAATGGCAGATCAGACTGGAAATTATTCGCGAATTCAGAAAGTTTTTTAGAACCAGAATATACACGTTCATCCGACGCACAATGCAAAGACAACTTGGTTTTCTACCAAAGGAGTAAAAAAGCATATTAGTGCAGGTTCTCTATAAACTCTATTTGAATTTATAAGGCCATCGAAAATCAGTAGGAAAATGCATACTACATAAGTTGCCATTTATTACCGAGTGTGGTTTCTGCAGGAGGACAAAAAGAAGTGCATTCAAAAGCAGACATCCTGGCAAGTCCGAAATAATATTGGATTATGCGCTTGATAATCAATTTTACAACCCTACTTAAGTAATCCTTCCAAATCCTAACCTTAACCGTAATCCTAACGTCTACCTTAACTATAACCTACCCTACCCCTGACACTAACCCTTACACCAACCTTACCACTAATCGTAAACCTTAACCGCAATGAAAATCGTGACTCTAGCCAAAACCATTCAACTTAACACAAAATCTTACTTTAAACTCGATTTTCATTCTAAAACTAACCCCAAACTAAAACCTACTCTAAACCGAAACAGCAGGTTGCCCATTTCCGTTTTAGCTTTCCCGCTAACGAGTCTAACATCCTCCTTCGGGTATCTTTACTTGCAATGCCCACATTGCGTTTACACTTTCGACCTGAACAGCATGACTGTCCCCTACTGAAAAGTCAAGTTTCCACATTTCAGCATGACAATGATTAACCTGCGCAGACAAAGTTGAAGACCATACATGGAGGGCGTTATTTGCCATCCGCATCAGGAATGTTGACTTCAGTAAAGCTCATCTGTGCTATGGGACAACTTAACTGAAGTCACGGGCATGATTTGACTTTAATTGCCTTCAGCACTGATCTCAGTTTAACCGTTTACTGCAGAAGTATTAGGTCCATTTTTTGGCATGTTAACAATGCCCACTACATGTCGAAGTTGGATGAACAACTACAGATGTTCCTTGCTGCTTCAAGAGAACCTGCTGCTGGCAGTAGTGTCGTCCTCCCGCCTGCCGGTCTTATCAGAACGGAAGTAAGCCTACAGAGTATGTGGCAAAATGCCGGATAATAACAAAAGTTTATTTCTTTTGGAAATCTGAAAGCAAATTGCATTCAAATTTTCCTGCTGATCGCACGCCTACCACTTGTGGGCTTTCTCCGAAAATATTTTTTTCGGTCAGGCAACTTGCGATAGGATAAATTATTGCATTCCGTAATGGGGTAAATTAAGGACTTATGTGCAAAACGAAGTTTGTGGCTTTATGTTTACGAAAAAGTTATCCGTCTTCTTGTTTTAATTCAGAATGCCAGCCGCTTCTTGCTCGATGTTCTTGATTCCATCTAATGTACGAACCCATTATTAATCGTTTCTTGCACAGAAAATCGGTAAAGTGCATTAGAATTTAAAGGTATTACTGTTTGCTAGGAACATGATATTATAACCGTTATATGTGATGCATTTGAATTGTTCTGCCCCTACACCCAGGCACCTAGGATTCCTATTCTGCGGACTGCCAAACCTGGCCAGCACTGTTCGGTTTTACATTCGCGGTCATAATAGGGTTGTAATTTGATCTTGTTTTGTTGAAATGAAAGCATTCATACTGGAAAACAATCCACGCGTTAATCATTTCACAATTTTTCACGTTATCTATACCGTATATTCGATTTTACTCGCTCGTTTCCATTCTGTCAGTCCGAAACTACTACATTTTCGTCGTTATATTTATCCTAACGTTATCGTTAATCATAGAAACATCCTATACCCCAAAGTTCCAGGAACCAGTTGATCAGAAGAAGAAACGATCGCTGGAACAATGGCTTTATTCGCCTGACGTTTCGGATTCTTACTTGAATCCATCATTAGAGACAGTTGCAGAAAAGGGTGACTTGCGCACAGGAAGTCGCAGTATTTATAGGATGCGGTCGCTATGCTACCACATACCTACAACAATTAACCGTGCTCCCCTTCATCAAGGATGGTTGCCCGCTGGTGCGCTAATGGCTTGGTAGCCGGTATGCGAGTTGCTGATTGCTGACATCTCATCACCCGTTTTGAATGCTTTATAAGAACATAAAGCAAACGACCAAGATCATCAAGTTTTTTTGGGCTCTGCCGTACTACGTATGACTTACACAGACAAATGTCAATATATTGCAATATTAATGTATTTCCTAAAAGATAGACCGCCAGAGAAATTTTTCTAATTGACCAAATGTATATTCGTTGTTGGCTGTTTCTCAAGACGTCCACTGATTTCGACAGTCTGACATTATGTTTTAGTAAGTCTTTAAATGGGACCCGGGCGACTGTTTACATAAAAACGAACGACAGAACACTGGCTATTTTAGTAAATGTCCTCAAAAAGTATCTTTTTCAGGGTTTCAAACAACAACTTATAAATTCACTGCGTATAAGGAAATCGACCAAAATCGCTGTGAGTTATAAAGTATACAAACACATCTCAAGGTCAATCCGAAATTCGACGTAATCCAGAACAGAGGAATAGTGCAAATTATTTCACGGATGCGCCATGAAAACGAGTGCAAAACACCTGCAGGCCAAAACGTTTACTGTTAATGATGTCTGTAAGGCGCATTACTGATAAAAATCTCAAATGAATTTCACGTCATACCGGACTGACCACTATAGCAGCACTTGCTACAAGCTCATTGCACACAACCATGTTATGCTGCTTTAGCAGAGGGTGACTGATCTAACCGACGATCAGCCAATCATGCGCGATGCAGCACTGTAGAACCGGCTCCACTAGTGACTCGAAACAACGTCATATAAATAAAAAGTTAACATGACCGCAGCCGCGAAATCAGTCCTCACTTAAGCAGAAACAGCGGGGAAGACGAATAACGTTTTTCGACACCAATTGTCGTCTCGCCTCTTAACTCATTCGCCGCGGAGGGTACTTTTTAAAATCAGACGTAATATGCGTGGGACAGACAGCGCCGTTAGAGACAACGCTAATCTATCCGCGAATGATTGATGCTTTGCTGTGTAGTCCTCGTAGTCTTTTAGGGTTCACTTTAATCCAACCCAGTAAAGTGCTGAATATCGACAGGAGTTTTAAATGAAGAATTCAGGTGCAACATCCAAAATCAACTAACGTATAGTTAGAGTCCGATAAAAGTTTTTACCTAGATAAAAATACAATCAAAGCATCATTTGTTATGACGTCTGGACCTACGGTGGTATACTAACGTTCCAATGACACGGTAATGTCAGAATTGACTCATATTCGTTTGAAGGCAGGCATTTATCATTCGTAACGACTTGCGTCCCATCGTTTAAGTTGCCTTTATTGAATTCAAACAGAAACCAGTGTTGGTTCTGATTCACGGTCGGCTAAGATCATGACATAAATTCTCATTTATCCGGTACGCGTACGTAAACGTTAAAACCTGTGCGTTTGATTGAAGTGTTTTCTTTAGCCATGCAGTCCTAAACTGATAGGAAGTATTGCTGACATTAACTGAGTAAACTCGAATTATACAGTATATGTGGATTTTCCAACATCATGTTGACATACTGTCAAAACTAGAGTTTCTTCCGGAAGTGCGGGTTATCAGAACCGGTTCATCTTCTCAACATCTGAAGCACCTTACAGTCGACTTGCACTACTTTGGTACATGCTATTGAATACACCTGCACATTCAGTCAACCAAAAATCTGCAAGTATTGATTTTGGTAATCTATGTAGCTTATTTAAACTGCGTCGTGCCCAAACAAATTGCCGATACAAGCAAAGATGCGAGTTCCAGTAACCAGTTGATCAGAAGAAGAAACGATCGCTGGAACAATGGCTTTATTTGCCTGACGTTTCGGATTCTTACTTGAATCCATCATCAGAGACAGTTGCAGAAAATTGTGACTTGTGCACAGGAAGTCGCAGTATTTATGGGATGCAGTTGCTATGCTACCGCATACCTACAACAATTAACCGTGCTCCCCTTCATCAAGGATGGTTGCCCGCTGGTGCGCTAATGGCTTGGTAGCCGGTATGCGAGTTGCTGATTGCTGACATCTCATCACCCGTTTTGGATGCTGTATAAGAACATAAAGCAAACTACCAAGATCATCAAGTTTTTTGGGCTCCGCCGTACTACGCATGACTTACACAGACAAATGTCAATATATTGCAATATTAATGCATTTCCTAAAAGATAGACCGCCAGAGAAATTTTTCTAATTGACCAAATGTATATTCGTTGTTGGCTGTTGCTCTAGAAGTTCATTGTTTTCGACTGTGTGACATCATGTTTTAGTAAGTCCATAAATGTGACCGGGGCGACTGTTTACATAAAAACGAACGCCAGAACCCTGGCTATATTGGTAAATGTCCTCAAAAAGTATCTTTTTCAGGGTTTCAAACAACAACTTATAAAGTCACTGCGTATAAGGAAATCGACCAAAATCGCTGTGAGTTATAAAGTATTCAAACACATCTCAAGGTCAATCCGAAATTCGACGTAATCCAGAACAGAGGAATAGTGAAAATTATTTCACGGATGCGCCGTTTTGACGTGTATGAAATCGTATATTTGCGGTCGCACGTGAAAAGTCTATTTAAATACATTAGTCACCGACCAGCCAGGGTAAATGTGACCTTACCAATAAATTCGTTCCTCCTACCTCACCATCGGTAAAATGAAACAAAAAGCTGTTTGGCGCATCGAAATGTCTATTAACTCGCACAAATAGTAGAAACCGCAACGAATGCCCAGAAAGCCGTTTTAGTATCTATACATGGGATCTAGGCTGCCCGTAAACCGCCACATCTGCGGTTACACTATTTCTTGAATTATATTTAAATGCAATCTTCCCCAAAACTGCAGTGTTAAACACTATTTCTCAGCATTTTAAATGAACAGGCCTTCTGCGCATAAAAACCGACATTTACTCAGTAAGAACTGCTTTGAAATTCTCAAAATTTCCCAAATTTCTGAAAAAGCTGCATTTCTAAATAACGTAATATTACCTTTAATATTTCCTTTTTTTTCATTTTCCTTACGAACATAGATATTAGGTCAGCGAATTGGTGTCGGTTTGTGACTGACTAACACTCATTCGTAAATTCTGACACGCTTTACCTGTAGGGTCATGTACTGTACGCATTGTACACGTTTCCCAAAGGGGTATTGACTTACATTCGTTGGAAGCGTAGAAGAGTATGGTCACTTATTCGAACATAGTTCGTCTACGAGGTCCAATGAGTGTCCTCCCTACCCGCCGTGGTATTGCATCGCAACAAATGTGGCTGTGAATAAGATTCCGCAAGATGCCTTTACCGTGGAACCCAATTACAGCGATGTTAAATAAAATGTTGCAAGGAGCTAATTAAAAAGTGGTCAGTTGCATCCAGGTTTATGTGGTAAATGCAAAACGCAGCTCAAGACTGACCTGTAGAAAGGTGCCGGGCGGATGGGTTTAACCCCAGAAGAAATAATAAGCAGCTGCCAAGTTTCTGCAGCCTGCGACATCGTTGATGTCAATTTCGAAAATAAGCGCGTGGTAGAAATTTATCAGACGTACTCTGGAGCAGATGTGTTTGCCGTATGTGATCTGAGGGCTGTAAACGGTTAATGGGGGAAAACCGCAGTAGATTTCCGCTGCTAGACAAGACAAGATAGGGCAAAACACGTGGTGGCCAATGGTGATGTCTGCAACACACTGAAAGTCATGAAGTATTCAACGACCTTTCAAAGTCAATCCTAAACTCAGAGTAGACCAAAACAAAGAGAATGTGCAAGTTGATTTTCGTGGAAGAAACAAATTTTATAAACACCAAAATGTATATTTGCGATTGCACATGACAAATTTACTTAAATGTATTAGTCACCGATCGTCCTATCAACGTGTGACCTTACGAAGACATTTATTTCTCTGGAGTCCCATCGGAAAGTCATGCTAAAGCCTGTTTGGTTTATTGAATTGCATCTTATTCAGTACGAATCGTAGAAAACAAAGTGAATGCTCCTTATACCGTTTTGGAATTCATACTTACTATGCATGGTGAGAGTTACTTGCAAAGTGGCAGGTTGAATGCACGTTTCTGAGTTGAATACGAAATGCATCTAAAGACATTTCCCAAACCAGTTTCCGGTGGAAGGGGTTTAGCCACAGGAGATGCAACGTACATTTGCAAGGGTTCTGCAGTCCGCCAAAGCGTCTATGCTAACTTTGAAAACGCGCGCATACTATGAATGTCTTAAGTGTTGTCTATAAATGATCTGAAGAACGTCAAAGATGATGGAGAAAAAAGGAATTGCTTTCCGCCTCTGTGTTACCTATCCCAGGAAAACGAGTGCAAAACACCTGCAGGCCAAAAAGTTTACTATTATTGCCGTCTGTAAGGCGCATTACTGATAAAAATCTCAAGTGAATTCCACGTCATACCGGACTGATCACTATAGCAGCACTTGCTACAAGCTCATTGCGCACAACCTTGTTATGGTGCTTTAGCAGAGGGTGACTGATCTAACCGACGATCAGCCAATCATGCGCGTCGGAGCACTGTAGAACCGGTTCCACTAGTGACTCGAAACAACGTCATATAAATAAAAAGGTGACATGACCGCAGCCGCGAAATCAGTCCTCACTTAAGCAGAAACAGCGGGGAAGACGAATAACGTTTTTCGTCACCAATTGTCGTCTCGCCTCTTAACTCATTCGCCGCGGAGGGTACTTTTTAAAATTAGGCGTAATATGCGTGGGACAGACAGCGCCGTTAGAGACAACGCTAATCTATCCGCGAATGATTGATGCTTTACTGTGTAGTCCTCTTAGTCTTTTAGGGTTCACGTTAATCCGACCCAGTAAAGTGCTGAATATCGACAGGAGTTTTTAATAAAGAATTCAGGTGCAACATCCCAGATCAACTAACGTATAGTTACAGTCCGATAAAAGTTTTTGCCTAGATAAAAATACAATCAAAGCATCATTTGCTATGGCGTCTGGACCTACGGTGGTATTTTAACGTTCCAATGACACGGTAATATCAGAATCGACACATATTCGTTTGAAGGCAGGCATTTATCATTCGCAACGACTTGCATCCCATCGTTTAAGTTGCCTTTATTGAAGTCAAACAGAAACCAGTGTTGGGTCTGATTCACGGTCGGCTAAGATCATGACATAGATTCTCATTTATCCGGTACGCGTACGTGAACGCAAAAAACCTGTGCGTTTGATTGAAGTGTTTTCTTTAGCCATGCAGTCCTAAACTGATAGGAAGTATTGCTGACATTAACTGAGTAAACTCGAATTATACAGTATATATGGATTTTCCCATATCATGTTGACATACTGTGAAAACTAGAGTTTCTTCCGGAAGTGCAGGTTATCAGAACGGGTTCATCTTCTCAACATCTGAAGCACCTTACAGTCGACTTGCACTACTTTGGAACATGCTATTGAATACACCTGCACATTCAGTCAACCAAAAATCTGCAAGTATTGATTTTAGTAATCTAAGTAGCTTATTTAAACTGCTCTGTGTCACATTGCAAGAGGACTCTAAAGACGAAATTTCAGCATGTTCAGGTAGGTGGAATTGGACCCATTGACAGAGATCTCGTGTAAATGTCTACACACTGTGTAGGCTTACTCATGGAATGTCAATCGAAAGTGAAAAATGTGTTCTCGTTTGCAAACGATTAATTAAGTATGGTCGCAAAACTTACCATCCTCCAGACTTAATCTATAATGATCCAGTTACCTCAGGGTGCCTTCTTTTAAACGAACATATTTCTGACTGCATTTAAGAAGCATAATCTGTAAAAATGACTCATTAATTAGTATAAAAGTTTCTCATTGATTTTCAAAGCCCTTAAATTTTCAATTTCAGTTCAGGAAAAAATGTATAAAAATATTCATTCTGTTATTTTGCTGGTAGGAAAAAACGTTTTTCTTCAAATTTATATCCGAAGGAGGGGTATAATTCGGTTTCAAAAGGGGTTTTTATTGTGAGATTTTTTAATACCGTGAAATGACTGTTCATAAAACGTCACGTCTCTTCATTTACCAACGTTGCTTTTGAGTTTAGCAATATTGCTCATTTCCACTGCTTAATTATATGAACACCATGTGATCTCCTTTTAATACCGTAGAGTAACACATGGTTTTCGGTGCGCGGAAATTATACGGCTTGTAGTTTTGAAACCCTGAAAGCAAGTATAACAGCAAGTCGCGGTGAAAATTATTCGAGAATTAGAAAAGTGTTTTAAAACCGAATTGTATTCTTCATTTTAGTATAAATTTGGCAGAAGACCTGATCTTCTACCGTATGAGTAAAAGAATGAATATTTTTATGAATGTTATCCATGAAATAAAATTAAATTTCAAAGAGCATCTAAAATCAATGAAGAAATCACAAGCTATTTCGAAGTCATTTTTTGCAGAATATTGTTCTTTCATGCAATCGGAAATAAGTTCGTCGAAAGCCGGCACCCTACGAAAACTTGGTCATTATAGAATTGTGCTGCATGATAATCAGTTTTACAACCCTACTTAATTAAGCTTATGCAAGCACGCATCCGCCTGCTGTGGAGCACACAGTGGACCTGGTTGGTAAGGACGGTCGAACTGTCACGTACAGCGTGAAGATTATCTCCCATCTGCCAGCTATCCAAAGCGAACCGCGTTGAACGGTTTACGACTAAATGTGGAAGTTCGAGTTCTAGGTACACGCTTGAATAAAAAAAGGAGACTCAGAGAATATCAAAACAGTTCGCTTACCAATTTGAGCTTCTGTCCATCAGAGTGGGAGATGGTAGTAAAAACGCACCCTGCTGTCATCAAGGCCATTTACTGAATTACTTCCTAGTTCGGAAGTGTTATAAGCATGAAGTTCTTGCAACTTAGACGATGTACTGAATTGACTGTCGGACGTATGCCCGTCTTGTAATCAGTAAGGCCATGCTTGTGTCAACCGAATCGCCGCTGTTCAGACAATGTCAAAAGTCCAGGAAACTCAAGTCCTACTGACCAATTACAGCAGTCAAGGTCATTGTAACGGTGTCCGCACTGTCGACGGACGCTTCTGGTAGGGATGGTCGCCAGTTAACAGTCGCGGACACAACACAGTGTATACACGGCCAAGACGTTTAGATCCCACAATACACCTCCACTACCGCCAATTCAACAATGCCTATGCACCTATTGACCTAAAAATCACTGGTGGAGCTTCCTTACACATCGAGCCGCATAGAAGTAAGTGGTAGGCTTCTGGTGTGGATTAAAAGCTCCTTGTCGCTCTTAACTTTACTCAGAAATTATCGATGAAGTTGGAGTAGATCAGTTTATTCCAGGTCTATAATCTCAGACCGAGAATTTTATGTATGAATATTTGGGCCAAAGTCCATCAGCCACAGCGGGTAACCGCGTAATATTCATTAACTGTCTACAGGCAGCTAGTAGTATACTTCAGGTTAAGGTGGTACCATACTAACAGCAAAGGTACTATCCAAAAGCCCATACAAACGTGCTTCGCCGGTATTCTGCTGCTGCGTGGCGCAGCTGAGGCTGGGTCGGCCCGTCAGTGGGTCCCCCATCACTCTCTGTGTGTTTTCTGATAGATTCTCCAATCTAGAAATTTTAACTTATTAATTTCCTCAGAAATTATCTACGAATTTGGAGTAGATCAGTTTACTCAATGTCTATAGTCTCAGACCGAGAATTTTATGCATGGATATTTGGGCTAAAGTCCATCAGACACAGCGGGTAACCGCGTAATATTCATTAACCGCCTACAGGCCCCCTAGTCGGCCGCTCAAAAACTCAGACTCCGTTCTTGACCCTACCCTGTCCATTTAATATATTAACAAATGCAGCAATGGGCTGGACTGCGAAACCCTAACATTTCCTGATTATATCAAGATCTATAGTATTCTCCGATATGAATTTGATAAGGGTTGACGGCATGTAAACCTTACCCGACTAGAGCATTGGTTCAGTGACTGTCTTTTACCCGTTAACATGAGCATCGTCAGCTACCCAGAGTCGGGGTAACCAGATCCCCGAGTCATCTGGTCCGCCGCTTGACTGACATATCACTGCAAGTAGTATACGTCTATGAGAACTTGTTTGTGGATCACGACTTCACCTAAGCCTTGGCTGTACTGATCGAAGAAAAGCAAAGTACACGATGAAAATTCTGCACCTTTTCAGACGGTTGTTTTTGTATTTAGTCGAACCTTCAACTTTCATGCGGCCGCAAATGAAGTTTACTGTTTAAGCATGGAGATCCTTGGCCGCTAGAGACCGCAGCATACTCGAAAACGCTCACCGGCGGACGACCAAACTTGTGACTGGACAGTGCAGGCTGAACTACAAATCAAGAATGGCTAGTATAAATTCCTTTACTTGAAGTAACAGGCACACAAGGGACTGCTGAGTCTACTGTATTGTACACAGAGATTTATTCGGTTTATCAACTACGACCAACCTGCAGGGTAATTCATCCTAACTACGTGAAACGGGTTCCAGGGTGGAAACAGGAAAGTCTTTCCTATCCAACGAGGTGATAAGAGCTTGGAGTGATTTTTCTGGCGATGTTTTCATGCTAGATTATTCAAGACGAATCTGGGTCAATATTGCCGTACGCCCCAGATTGCTATACAGCCGCTGTCGTCTTGATGCATTGTATAAACGGTTGATTACAGTTGTCGTGCTACTCTAAACATTTAAGTAACTTTGGTTGTATTGTATTCATAAATGTATGAACCTAGAGCACATCCCTACTGATATTCCTCATTGCGCATGTAGACCAAGGATCATATCACTTTCCCTGCAACATAGGTGTGCTTCATAAAACTACTGTATTGTTCGCCTACGCGTGTGCATTTGCCTCTTAGTGCTGCTAGCATTGGTTGATCAGGAAGCGGCGCAGTTTCCCAATCCAGCTGATAAGTGCATAGTAATCTTTCCTCCCTACCCCGAGTCTGGTGGGTAGTGATTATTGAGTGTGCCTGAGGGTTCTGGTCAGACCATGCAGTAGCCGTAGAGTACCGGTTTTGCACCATAGGCGCTGGGCCGTCGTATAGTCAACTGCTTCGCCTACGGGAAGAAAGCGATCTCAACTTGACACGAGTGTCCGCGGGCTAATCGGCGCGTTAAGGTTATGGCAATAACGAACTGCTAATACAATGCATGTCTGGATAATTAGGAATGACCTCTACCGATTAAAACGCAAGTTTTGTTCGCGTTTATAACACGCGGTAAAAGTGAAAGCATTGCTTTGATTTTTAAATTCTTAGTATGTTCAGCGATTTTGAGGAATATAGGTTTTTTTTTTCACTCCAGATGACATAATGTAAAAGTTGCAGGGCGCCCTAGTTGACGGGGTCTGAGGGCATTGCGTGCAGTGCTACTGCATACATATGTGTACAGTGGATGTGTTAACTCATGAACCTTTTACCGAAATTGCACCTTCTAAAAATGACCAGTCTTTTGTGGCACAGGAAATGGTAACAGGAGCCGCCTACAATAACGGTGGGTTTGTGCCAACTTCCAGTGGCATGAGAGTTAGATCTAGAGTAAGTGACTGATCTTATAAAATGTTGGCCGAAATTCTGATATGCGTTTTCGATTTGGAAGGTTTATTTTAGTGGGCTTGTAATATAAATTATCTTGTGACATAATCCAGTAATGTTTCGTACTGGGCAGGATGTTGGTTTTTGAATGCACTTATTTTCGATCTCCTGCAGAAACCATACTCGGTAAAAAATGTCTACCTTATCAGCATGCATTTTTGCATTGGTTTTCGGTGGTCTTATAACTTCACATATATTTTATAGAGAACATGCACAAAAATATGCTTTCTTCTACTCATTCGGTGTTACGTCACGTCGACTTTATACTTATTGCTTAAACACAGGGTTTATTTTGGTTCTACAGATGTTTTTAATTATGAGATTTTTAAGACCGTTCAATATATATTCATACAGTATCGCACCTGTTGTTTACAATTGCTCCTCATGAAATGTATGACATAGTCCGCACTCTTTGCAAAGTTTAAGGAACTTTAAAAGATATCTTCTTAAAGGCATAGAGGAATAAATTATTTTCGATACACGGAAAGCATGCGCCTTGATGAATGAAATCGCTAAATGTTATGCAACGGCTGATCTGGCTTAAAATTATTCGGGGATCGAAAACCTTCTTTAAA
>CACRXP010000802.1:177225-195381 GCA_902702965.1 Spirometra erinaceieuropaei
CCTTGTCTTTGTCGGTATCACCTTCTCAACATATATCACTAGTCGCTGTGCGACTGCCTGCGAGGGCTTAAGTATGAGCCCCAAGGCACAACGGAACGAGCATGTTCCGTAACCTGATCGGTGAGCGCCCACTATCATAATATGTATATATATATATATATATATATATTATATATATGTAGACAGAATTCTATGACCGACAAAGATCAGACACCAATAGGTATACATATATTCACTCAGGAAAGGGCGTACACCGATCTATTGGCTTCACGAAGCAAACAAGCTCCGTATGGGTGATAAAGGTCACGAACAGGGAGCCAATTACCCGGCCGAAGTCGGTCAAGTCATAATAGTAGCAAGGAGGGACGACAGAGAATGCGGGTAGATTGATACAATACTGTTTCGGGCTTATTGCGCCTTCAATTAGCCAATCATAACCCTGACCACCAGCAGCTGTGACCAGAAACACAAACATGCGCACAGACGCACCTGGCGCAGTTGATCCACCACTGGGGTCTACCGGATGGGTCATAAGCGCTTCATCGAACCGCAATTCACCAGCGCTCGCCACCTGCCACACTCTGTCGCTGCAGATCGAGTATTTATTCAATCAGGAAAGTGCGCCCACCTATCTATTGGCTTCACGAAGCAAACAAGCTCCGTATGGGTGGCAAAGGTCATGAACAGGCAACCAATTACCAGGCCGAAGTCGGCCGGGTCATAATACCATATGTATATATGCATTGACTCATATTCTGATACTTATTTAAAGAGAAATCTAGTGGCTAACTTTTGCCCTGAATAAAAACCGTGAAATTTACCATAAGTCAGACAAACATGGCCGCAGTTCAAAATAATGACATATTAAAGGGCCATGACACTTTGATACCTTTTATTTTTCTGTTTTTTTTCCAGGGCCATATGAATCCCAATCTACGGAATGTCTTCCCTGGTTATCACCGTTGTGTGAACCGTCATAGTATATTTGTAGTGTGTTTTCGATTATTTGATACACATACGTGCATACTGTGTGATAACCAAACATATGGGTCATTTTGGAAACTTTTACGCTTGCTGTACCTTAATCGCGATTCTGATGATTGGGTTCGATCATGTCATTCTAAACTCATTGCAATTTTATAATGTTTTTAAAATTGTCATTTTCCTCAGCCGTCTATTTGAATATACATCCGTTTTTACCGAGCAAATAAAATCATCTGCTTGGGTCAGGACTGCCAGATTGGGCTTGTCTTCACTGAACAGAATAATAAAAGATAAATAGGTAGTACGAATGGAGACAAAAGTCCAAGTTCGCGGTGTATATATGAGTGAAAAAGCCTGGTTGAGGAACAAAACAGTCCGTTTACTGTTCTAAGATTTCGAACTGCTGCAAAAATATATCGCTAATGACAGTAGCAGCAACAGGGCAAGCGACGATCGGATGCGTTTATTCAGTCCCACCTGAATCAGTTCCTTCCCACTCCTCTGCAAAAACAATCTGGGAAAAATGCATCCCTAAATAGTATGACGTTTTCCTGCCAATTGTTTATTATCCCACCATACTTACTTATTTTTGGCGACTTAGTTTGTCCTTTTATGATTTATAGGGCTCATAAAAATTTGTAACTGTAGGTGTGCAATGGTATGTATTTAATAGGCAGCTTAAATGCATGCATATAATGATTTGCTTTTCGCGATGCTTATGTATCTCGTAATAAAGTTTTCTTCTAAAGATAAAGATACACTTTCATCGAGTATTTATACTCAAGACGACCTCACTCGAGTTATTAATACGGTGTTTTTGTGCATATGTTCTACAAAGTGTACTTGACCACGAATGGAAATTTTAACTCTGCTGCGAAAACCAGAAGTACACTAATTGTCATCTTTAAGGAATACGCACTTTGCAAGCGGCCGTAAAGGAGTTAGTTCTAGAACCAGCGCCTTAAAGGGACTGAGATATATTGGGATTATTTTCCGCGATACTGCGTGGTGCCACCCCCCATTGCTAAAATACTAAAGATATGGCCTTAACTGTTCTGCTTTAAAAAATCAACTACTTTTTTATTTTCACAAGAAGCGAATGCGTAGCGAGGGCAACTAATCACTTAAGTAATTACTTAATTACTTAAGGTTTTGCTTAGAGCTCACTGACTGCTTTAATAATTTACTTTTCTAGAAGAGACAGAGTGCGGTCTGTTTCGTACGCCTATGTGTACCACATATCACATTCATCTGTTTCAGTATTCGTTGTCTCAACAAAATGAAAGATAGAAAATAACGTTACATAATAATTCGTCCGTTAATCCAATTATATTGGCAGACGATGATAATGCAAGCTCACTGGTAATTACAAGTTGAGAATTTGACGATAATCTTTGCCAGACAAGAAGTCCGCTGCCTCTGACGCGTTACTGCTTAAGTGGGAGAATTTGAACACCATCGAACGCAGAAAATGAAAGCCAAATAGTCCACCTGATAAGGAGTGTGCATTTCTTCGGAGATATAGTTCTGCCATTGCATTCAGTTGAGTTAAAGACGACATGTAACAATAATATACAAAATTGGCTAACGGGCACTGGTTTCGTTTCATGCAACTAAAAGAACATAGGCGCGGAGGAGAATGCTAGGATAGTAAAATTGGACTTCAAATTTAATAAATCTAGCGCTGGCGACAGCAAACTCATCCAGCACCCCAATTCTCCGTTTCCAAGGCCCACCAAATTTACGTCTAAATTCTGTTCCATATTGCACAGACAAAATTGCAGTTTATGGGACTTTGTGTGACACTCTCGCATGTGCTAAGAGTCCAGATCTAGATACCATAAGCAGCCATTCGTATGACCCTTTAATTGACTACCCAATAGATCTTCTTATTTCCGCCTCGATGACTATTTGCAGTTGAACAGGAGGGGGGGGGGAAATGCCGATACCATGGCATGCGTAATCCACATCTATTTACGGACAGTAGATTTTCTGTAGATTACAATTCTTTTTCGGCTAATGTCCGAATTCTGGTTCAATCTCAAAGACGATGGTGACTAGGGTCCGCAGATGGCAATACATTTCAAGATAGACGTTCTTGCATACTTGTATTTGAGCTGATCAAGTGGCCAATAAAGGCATCACAAGAACCTTCCCACCTAAAAGTTATGATGTAATTTCTCAGTCAGACGGTGATGATGGTCATCGAGCACGCATTTTGTCCACGGTGAGCCCATACGCTGCATACGTATTCACAAAGCGTTTTACGAAATCGTCTACAGCGGACTGGTGAAGGAGAAGATGTAGGCCATTCGACAGTATTTGCTGGTAGCCAGCTTGGCCTACTTATCGCCAGATTACAAGGTTTCTACTAATTCGTTAGAGTTAACAGTCACTGAGTTGTTATTTTTGTTTATTTTGTACGTTCGTGAATAGCGACCACGTAGAAAAAGGTGTTGCAGAATCGGTTTAACAGCGAAAATCCTGCGACGTCTACCGCATTCCTCTGCCAGCAGTTAGCTTACTGCTCAAGTGGCAGCATTTGATCACCACTGAATTGATTAGCACAGAAACCAAAAGAACCAAATAAACCCGCTTGATTTGGATTGTGCATTTCCCCAGGCACATAAAAGTTCCCTTGAATACGGTGGAATTTATGATGAGATGTAACAACAGGTTTTAAAAGTAACTGACAGGCGTTGGTTCATTCCTGCAGCCACGATCATCTGTGAGTTGAGAAGAATTTCAGAACAGTAAAACTAGACTTTGCACTAAATTAATTTATCGGTGGCGAAAACAAACTCATCCAGCACCCGAGTTCACTGTTCCCAAGGCCCGACAAGCTGATGTCTAAATACCATTCCATATTGCACAAAAAAATCGCAGTTTGTGGAATTCAGTGTGACATTTTTTGCGTTCTGTAAGGTCCCGTATCATATGCCCCATCTACTGAACTAGGCATTCGACTTTCTTAGTGAAGCTGTGGTTTAATTTCGCTTTCATGACTACTTGAAGTTGACTGCAAGGGTATGAAGGCGGCAACACCTGACCTGCCGTATATTTGCTTGCCTAATCCCTATCTGTTTAGGGAGAGCAATACTCTAAGAAAATATTCATGGGGTCTAAGTGGTGAGAGTGCATAGCGCGCCACAATCGTCAGATCAAGTCCGATTACCAGAAGAAGTTAAAGGATACCAGAATAAGAAAAACGTCTTGCGTATCATTTCTAATTGCTGTCTCAGACGGCGAGGAATGGACTGCTGTTTACTGCGTCCGTCCAGTAATGCCTGAACGAGCGTAAGGCAAGATGTGGCATCTACTTAAGTGGCTTGGTAGAGCGAAATCACGTGTTATCCGATTGGTGCATTTTACACCAGCCCAAGGAATGGTGTCTTCCTGTGGCTCATGAGCAGCTCTGACTGTTTGGATGCATATATACTTTGTCGTCCAGCTGAATTTCAGCGCTCGTTGTGAAGCTGAATGGCCGAGAGTCAGCAGGGCACGCCAAACGTCGTAGTGAGTAAGGCTAAGGTATCCCAAATTAGGATTCTGGCACCTGCCAGAATTATGTAAAGGAGCATCATTCACTCGGACATCAACAGAAAGTTGTTCAGACGCAAACAACATGTGAAAGTAAATAAAAAATAAGACCATTCAGCACAGTATGTGACTAACGAACGTTGTACGCGCACGTCCACCATTACCGGGCAGATTCCAGTAGTATAGAAGGAGTGTCGCCAACGATAAATATAAATTAACTCATCGGGAAAGATAGCATGATATACCACACTGAACAGTGCAGGTACTAATTGTAACTCCAGACCCGTGATCTGCCTCTTTTATGCCGCTAGATGGCTGAACTGCGAGGGGTTCTGCTAATCAGTGGGCCTCTTAGATTTCCTCAGAAATTACTCGCTAACGTGGGGGAAATTAGTTTATTTGAGACTTACAGGTTCAGCCTAAATTAGGGTATGAATGTTTGGGCAGACGTCTATAAGTCATGATGGAATCACGGCGTAATATTCATAACCTGTCACCGGACGATTAATTTCTGGGAAAATTACAGAGCTGCAGCCACGGGTGAGTTAAAACCCGAGGAGTGACTTATAGCCTATTCTCGAGGGTTATTTCATTTTTGTTTTTCCTTGCCGGGCTTCTTTGTTTGTTCGTCCTTGTCCATACAGATAAATTATCTCGTTCACCATCCCCAGGAGGCTACGAAGAAGAAAAGAAGGCGATTCCATGGATCACACTGTATTTGTGTGGACATTTCATTAACTTCCTCGTTACAGTCATCAGGGTGGTGCAGTGTCCGCTCCCGCTAGCCCAAAATTGCTCTGCCTCGCCGCCCGTCTCCTTTTTAGGGTATGACAGACGCGCAAACTCTAACCTGCCTCCTGGCTGAAGGTTGACATTGATATTTTCGTAGACCCACGTTTGCGCACTCGTATGACCTTTGCCCCCTGCTTGGATGTCGTAGTCACCGGGGGTGCGTGTGTCCGTGGATAATCCTCCCCCTACCTGATGGGCTGATCAGGCGCCATTGCATGCGCGAAGCCCGTTCGTCTGATTGTGCACATCAGTAGGTCGATGTCCACCTTGGTCGTGTGTCCTCTAGCTGGATATTTTCCCTGCTGTGAGGATGACAACCGTTGGAACAGCCGTGACATTTGCCGGTGCTTTTGACCTCGTCTGGACTGACCGGAGCCCTGTGCGAAGTGCCTGGTAGCCCGAATGAAGATCAATAGCTCTGCCGATTGTGCTACCTGAAGACCAACTTTCGAGCACCAGTCTGACCATCTTGTCATTGACTCGACCGATGACGCCTGCTTCCTCAAAGTCGAAACTGTGCTTCGCCTGCTGCATGTGGCCATATAACAGTGACTTTATGTCCTCGCGACGACTCCAAACTGGTGCTCATGCGTTTTCCCATTTCACCAACATACATTGCACTGCAACCTTACCACGGTATGTCACAGACAACTGTTGACTGTTCCGTTGCCGGTAGATCATTTTTTGGCTTCATCATCTGCTGCATGTTAGTAGATTCCGGTTTGGGAGACACCCTAATCCCAAGTGAGTTCAGCATTCATGCTTTCGCCCATGAAACCTCCCTCACAAGAGGATCTCACTGTTACATCGTTCACGGGTAGGCTTCCTTCGGCATTCGCATATGCAGGATAATGGGTAACCATTGTCTGTGAACGGGGAATGCAGCTGTTTCGTTTCCACCCTTCTCTCCTCGGCTTAACTACAACGCGTTTGAAATCGTTTGAGGAAGGTTCTGACACAAGTGCGTTTTTGACCAATAAGATGGTCACTCTGCCATTCGGTGATGCGTTTAGTATTCGTTGCTTTTTGGTTTATCCTAGATCTTATCCTCCTATTAGCGGTCCTTGTAACAATTGCGGCAAGGAAGGGCAATTAGCTGTTGTTTTCTTATTCCGTTCTAAATCGAATGCCAGAGAATATTGAATTCAGTAAGATCCATAAGTTATGAACGTCGTCCTTCTTGATTATGACCAATACGTTGTCGACGTTCTTCGCTCAGAATTTTGGGAAGACCAGTCGATCGAGCCTCTACAATTAACTCGGTCGGGACAACCCATCGGGATCCCCTACTTTTGATCGTAAACCCGGTTGTTAGAATTGAAGAAAGGGCTGAGGTGATGTCCTGCGCTTAGCTCATCAATAGTGCTGATGGTGTGGCCGGTTGGAATGGAGGGGAATAAGGAGATGACGTGCACCGATATTATTATCTAGCCTGGCACAATTTCTAGGTGTCTGTTATTCCTCTGGAATTATTCAGCGTACTTAACGGACCATTCAGGGCCCCCAAGAGGAAAATAAACCGTCCGTAAAGCCTTTAGACAGTTTATTAATATGAGTGTCGTATGAAGGAACTCTAGTGCATAGAAACACTACTGGTTTGTGCCATCTTGATAGACCGTGGAGACGAGAACTGGCGGCATCTATGGCGTTTTCGGTCAGTGTTTCCTTTCTCGGCATTCTCCATCTTGTCTACTGCTCTGTTTACCTGCTTTTTGAATTCTTCAGTCTCCAGAACGTCATACGCACTTTCATTTTCCAATAAACATAGTAATTTCATTGTACAGTCCCTCCTATCCATGAGGACCGCCGAGCGTGTCCTGTCGGCGGCAGGGTGACAATGTCTCTCATCTTCCGGATTATCAGAAAATCTCGGTCATCTGTCAAGGAAATCGCGATCCGAGGAATGTGCTGGAGCAAACGATAATAGACCGCAACAAAAACCTAGAATGTAATCCTCACCAAATTCTTGTTGAAGTGAAAATGCTATTAAATGAGAATCAATGTCTATGAATCCATTATTCAATTTAGTAATTCTCCTACTCCACTTCCAAATCGAATGTCGGACGATCACACGAAGCTACCACCACCATACGAACCTATGTATCAACCGATTTTTTAAATACTCAAGCCTCGATGTGACATTCACCTCGGATGTAAAATAACTGGCTATTTCAGAGCCTACGAATGTGGGATTAACTGCGATGAGTGCCTATTCAACATTCGACCAATGTGTTCCACATGAGCTAGTAATTCCTACTGCCCATGAAATTGCCTATTGTTTTGAAAGAAAATTGGTCTGCGTATGACATACCTAGTGGGGAAAACAACGCTTGGAGTATTTTTTCAAGGTATGACTGTACTGCAGGCACATCTAGCGTGAGTGCACCATAGACCGTTACGTAAATCAGACATTGACGTACCTAGTGCCAAAGAGATAGGATGAAAATTGTTATGTGACAGAAAGCATGCGAGTGTTAACTTGGCCCACGCATTTTTCTACGGGAATACGGTGCCGCGGTTTGTCTTCCACTTCTGAAAAACTGATAAAAACACGAAAATCGCAATGACGTCACCTGAAATCAAGGAACGCCGGTCTGCAATTAGGAAATCGAAGAAGAACAGCTGCCCATGCACGAGATGTTAGGCGCAATGAATATCCTCTAATCACTAACGCATTAACATCAGGCATACGGAAACTCAGTGAACACTTGTGCGAGGTTCTAGAACGCCAGATTTATCCAAAGGGCAGTTTATTAACCTGCACATTTTACGAATTATGCTCGTTTTTCCTGTTCTTCTTTCCAAAATTGCCTTTTTAAAATGTCGTTTTCACTCATTAGTATGTGCTCAGTAAACAATGAACTGGCATATTTGCCTTTTATGCAAATGAACGTCTCTGTATGCTTCATGCTATTTGTTTTATGCAAAGACCAAGTTGCAATCGACATACTGTGGCAAAATTTGTTAGCACTGATCAATTCTGTTATGTATGCCTGTTTTAACGTAGGTTCCGGTTCCCCGGTATAGCAATGGTCTATCTGTCGAAATTATGGTCGTTCTCTGTAAATGTCGTTTCAGTGATGTCCGCTGTTAACGTAGCTTGACCCATGCTGCCAATATTCAACGTTCTGATGATGAATGTCGAATAAATCAGTTTCAAGTCAACTAGGTCTCGCTTTCGAATCTGCTGCCTCTGTGGACTTTACAACATACTATCAGACGGAAAAGGCGTACACTTTATGTGCCTTTTCGTGAAATGACAATCGAATTTTTGAAATGTTTTTCCAACGCAAATAGAGGCCTTATGTGGGATTTCAGCATTAAAGATTTTAAAGTGAAATTTCAAGGCATTATAACCACATGCAAATATCGGCCATTATAAGGGCTTCTTTGTAGCCGCCGCGAAAATTACACTTTAAAATCATGACTACTTTAGTAGTGAAGAGTTTTCTTATTTATTTTCGATTCGCTTAATATATCCAAATATATTCCACAGAGAATTGCATAGCAATGAGTTTACTTCCACGTATGTGGTAGCAAATGACGTCATCTTTAAATTTTATGCTTGAGTATAGAGTAGGATATGGCCATGAATAATTTTTTTCGATTCCTGCCTAGTTTAAAACCCAACCTGCCGTGATACCTGCATCCATAGCTTTCTAGCCGCTAGCTGTATATTTTTCGAGTACGGTAAGGCATATATTGCTATAAGCAATTAAAAAAATGCCATATTGGTTTCGCAAACGTTTTGGCGTAATCTTTACAAACAGCATTAGTAAATGCAGACGTATGATGTTTTTCTGAATGGGCATTTCACGGTCTTAAATATTTTTATGATTTAAAACATTTAAAAAACTCATTTACATTCTTCCGTGGTTGTTTTGATGGTGACTGGCCAAAAGTCGACAGGACCTTGGGCTAGCACACGAAACACCACATGGTGGATGTTGGCAACAAGTCTTGGCTTAGGGTGGGAAAAGCATGTCAAACGGGAGTGTCATATTTGCTGGAATTACGACAATGAACATTATTCGGTCGGTCGTCAACAGGACGTCGTGTAGCAGGGGCCGATAACTGGAGGCAAATGATGGATGTACAAGTAAAAATCAGTATGGAAGACAACAATCCTTGTGTATACAGGTCCACATTCCCCTGACACTTTCGAATCCTAGGATAAAAGCGTGTCCATTAGTAAGCAGAAATCATGACAGCGTACGAGCCCGTACGGACGACTAAATAAGATTATTCCAGGTTTGCTTGCCCTAACTTTTACTCCTACTTCTGCATATGTGCATGCACTTATACGCATGTGCTTCAAAAAGAAACCGGGAAGACCGAATCCCATGATCGGTAAACGGCTGCCAAAAATGTGAATATTTTCGACAGCAGCAGAGTGGCCATGTGCGTGCATCAATGATAAATCTTACGAATCGGTGAATAATGACCAATGTGTGCCGATTCGATTTCCGGACTACCCCAGCCTAGTATTGGCATGACTTACTGACGATAGCTAATAAACCAGCATTATTTTTCCGAGTACCTATACTCTTGGACGGTACTCCCTCCGTTAAAAAGCGTCACCTGATTGGAGCGATTTATTGTGATAAACGCATAAGTAAAAAGATGGCGTTTAATACTAAACATGTACCGTAGAGATTTCTGCGCATATTATGTAAGGCAAAACCGGTTGCATGCGTGCATATTATACTTGCTTTGCAAGAATAACCTAAGTGAACAGCTCTAAATGGAATACACATATGCCCTGATATTAGTAATTTTGTGAGATTATAATGATCACACTGTACCGCATTGCAGAAAAGTTATCGCGATATTTGACGGAAATGACAATTCAAAAGTGCAACGAATGCGTAGCAGGTTAAGAAAGATTAAATTAAATGCACTGTGCGAACTTGCATGTAAGTAAGAGAAAAGGGAAAAAGACTGAAATGGCCAACCTGTCTTTTATCCTCCAGTATGAATGGTTCTATGACGAGATATAAAATTGTAAAAATGATGGTGAAGATTGCCAGCTAGTGAGTACAGTCCGAGAGATGGGTTTCATAATGATGTAGAATTTTGAGAGAGCAAATAGTGTTTCTGACACTTAAGTGCACTTTTTTTATTAAGCTATTTTATGTTCTCCTATTTCGATTGCTTCAAAGTCTTACATTTTTGGCTGCTGTCTGCAAAGTGACGTGTCAAAAATAGGAGGTCAGATACAATTCATATTTTTAGATCTAAACGCAAAAGTTGACGTCTTTTGTGAAACAAAGGATAGCGAGCGTCTACAGTGACGCAACCAAATATGTATTTTACCGTAAGCAAATATTTTGAAGCCCCTGACAATTCTTACTAGGGGCTTGGCACCAGACTGCAGATATTATTTATTTCGAAGTTATCCAAATATGCCAAATTATTAGCGGAAATATCACACAAAGCTTTTCCCTGAAAACGTATGGAGGATCAAGGTGCAAGGCGCTTTATCTAATGCAAATACTGTACAGATATTGTTTAGAAGCCGCTGCCTCTACGAATCAGGAGATAATAAAGTCCTCTAGAGAGTAGATAAATTGGGGTATCAATGAATCTCCAATTACCCGAAATGAGTTAGTTAGTGCACAACAAAAGGCGTCTAGTGTTGGTTAATGGATTCTGGGAACTTGAAACGATCAATATTCTGCTGCATAAATGCAACTAACAATTTGGATGTGAACGGCTGAAACGACATTAGCAGTGTCGAGGAATGACGTCAGATTCAAAGCTGCGGTTATGTTTTAAGAGCAGGATTATAACTCCCAGTTCGCAGTGAAAAAACTAATTGTAATTGTTAGCTTCTGTGATCGTTTTTCATTCAATACTTCTAAAGTAACGAGCCATCCACGAGCTTCTCACCTAAATTATAATTTTTAACCTATGTCTGTCTAAGAAAATATCTTCAGTGAACATCAAAGAATTTTCCTTTTAGATCATGTTACCTTTCTCAGTGTTAAAGCAGATTTTGACGACTGGTTGCTGTGTTATTTTGGCTTTTCATTTTCCAAAGCATACGTGGATATTGAACGACTTAGTGATATTTATTTCAGAGAGGATATGGAAGATATTATTTGAAAAATATGTTTGTAATCTGATTGTCTACAGGAAGATCATCTAAACTATGTTATCATGCGGGTTAGCATTCTTTATTCGCAAACGATACTGAGTTCGTTGGTTCCACTGATTTGAACGCTTAATACAAAGAAATCCCTATCAGGTTCTCCAGCAAAGTAAGTTGAGCTGACACGATTTATTGAATGTTTATGAGATAAGTGTAGCCATCGCTTCTTTACTAGGCTTTGTTGGTAGTACTTATCATCTGTTAAAAAAGCCTTCTTTAAAGTAGAAAGGCTGCAGAGCAGTTTTTGTCTGTGTTATATTTTTCATTTCGTTCGAAGTATTTTTAAATTTAAGCGTGATCAATACGTGCGCATCCTGTAGTCGCTGGCGTACATACACCACTTCTAATTTTATCGTAGTTCAGGAAAACTGTCTGTACGCCGAAATCTTAGTTGGTGAAGTTATATAAAATTACAGTGGGTGACCGATATCACAAAATGTTGGCCAAAATTCTTTAATGCGTTCTCGACTAGGAATGATTAAAAACGTGGCATTGTTATATTAATTATCATGTAACATAATCCTATAATACTTCGGACTCGCCAGAATGTCGGCTTTTGAATGCGTTTTTTTCTGACCTTCCGCAGAATCCTTACTTGGTAAAAAAATGACTGTTTATGTAGCATGCATTTTTCACATTGGCTTTCGATGGTTTTGTAAATTCAAATATATTTTATAGAAATCATACACTAAAATATGCTTACTTTTGCCTGTTTGGAGGAAAACCACATTTTTTTGATATTTTATGCCCTAAGGAAGCTTAGCTTTCTACTTTATAAAGGTTTCTTACTATGAGGTTTCTAAAACAGTACGATATCCATATATACTGTATCACACGTGTCCGTTTGCCAATATTACGCGTCAAATATACAACACAGCCCGTATCCATTACAAACCCGTATGAACTGTGTAAAATATTTTTTTGAAGGTATAGAAGAATGTGTGATTTTCCCTACGCGGAAAATATGCAGCTGGTAGACTGAAATCGCGAAAACTTGATGAAATGGCTGATCGGTTTCAAAATTATTCGGGAATTGAGGAACTCTTTAAAAATCTTAATATGCCCTTTTATGAGTATAAACTGTGACAGCAATGTGATGTCCTAAGAAACAAATACAAAAAATATAGCTTTGTATATGATTTCTTTAAAATACGTTTGAGTTTACAAAACCATCAAAAACTAATGTGAAAAACGCTTGCTACATGAGTAGCCACTGTTTACCATATTTGGTTTGTGTATAATGTCAAAAAGAAATGCATTTCAAAGCGGGCATCCTGACGAAAGCAAAATGTTATAGAAATATGTTGCATTATGTTGAATTATGTTGAAGTATGTGGGAGATAAAAATCGATGACAATTCATTTTCTATGCAAATTGCGTGGGAAAACAGGAAAAATAGACAGCCCATTAGGATTTAGTGTGGGTTAGGGGAATGAGGTGGATGTCGCAGAGGAGTACCGTGACCTTTTGTCACGGTAGGGGTGGAGCTTGCATTAGATTCTTCTGGTCGCAAAGGATCGGTTTTGATGGCACTTGCCTCTGCTGCCAGCAGACACCGATCGGGTGACTTAGGGCAGCTGTTCCTGTTTTTTTTGGATATGTACCTACTCATAAAACCAACATACCCACGGGAATTTTCGAAATTTAAAATACAAGCTACTCCGATTTATTAGGCATCTGTTTTATAATTTAGAATAATTTGAAAGTCTAAGTTCAATTTTTAACAAGAATTGCAATCCTCCATACGTGCTCTTGTTCAGATGGCTTCGTGCTGCTGTTAAAAACCTCCATGTTTTCTACATTAAGGTTATAAGTGATTGGGTCAGGAAACGTAATTAAATGTGTGTATAATAAGAAAACATTCATGCTTTGATGCCAACGTATGAACCTCACCGATGTGAAGACGACCAATTGCTTTGAAATCTGTTTATCTGAATTTAAACAAAGAATATAGAAAGGTTTACGACATCTCGAATAGCATTTTTGAATTATTTATGCCGGCGAGTACTGTTCCAGTAATTTCGGAATAATTTGGAGCCTGGACAGTCATTGCGTTGGCGCTCGGTGATTTCAGTCGACAAGGTGCATGCGTTCCGCCTGGAGAAAATCAAATATTCCTCTTTGCCTTTAAAAAGGTACTATATAGAGTCAATAAAATTTTGCAATTGATGCGGACCGTGCTGTAAATTTCAAGAGAAGCAGTGGTAAACGTACAAGTACGAGAATGTACGAATGGAGGGCTTAAAAGTTTTACAAAAAGAAACTTTTGTAAAGCTTCATTATACTACTTCTTCGAAAATAAAATATAAGAAAAGATGTGAATCTCTATCGAACGACTGAAAGAAGCATATTTTGAATGGGGTTTCAATAAAATGTGTTTGAATTTACAAGACTATCAAAATTCAGTGTGAAAAATGCATGATGCATAAGTAGTCATTTTTTACCGAGTATGCTTTCTACAGAAGATCAAAAGAGCAGTGCATTCAGAAGTTAGCCTCCTGCCAAGTCCAACGTATGAAGCAAGATAATAGGTTTTGCAACCGCGCCAAGTAATCCTTCTTATTCGAAAACGCATTTCAGAATTTCGATGAACATTTCCTCAGTTCGGTCACTTGTCGTATTTGGAAATTGCAACGTAGGTGTATCCAAAATACCTACTCTTTGATCTCGATGAGGTAAGCCGCACAAATTAGGCGTATAATGGAAACTATTCTAGCGACAAAATCAAAATTCAGAGAAGATAACGCTGCGAATGTAAGCACATGCGGCGTGATGTGGGTAACTTATTAGGTGTCTAAGCAGTCGATCATGTATAAAAAGCCTTTTAAATAAAATGTCAGTCGCATATATTAGTGGCAGTTAAATGTGACTGATGAAGGAAGTTTCTTTTTTAAATCAAGGTGTAGACTCAACAATATCAGGTACATCTCAGGGCATTTCCAGCGCCGAAATGTTTGGACCTTAGATCAGAATATTTAAAAACATACGCGAAACAAATGCAGAACAGTGTTGCCAGCTTTATTATTAATTTGCATACGGTCCAAAAAAATCGACAAAAATTTGCTCATTGACCGACTGAGGGCACTGGTTATACTTAACGTCCGATTGCGGTACGTGTTGATCGAGTCAGTCGCAAAAAGAGAATTTCGTGTTGTGTTTACTTCGTGAGGCATTCAGTGTACGTCGTCATCAGAGACAACTTAGCACTTAAAAGGAATAACCTCGAAAAATCCTTAACATTAACAGCAAACGCACCGTGCCAAAATCGATCGGACTGAATAAGGTACTTAGCAGTATAAAAGCCCAACTCTGGACATGAGAACCTTTGACAACTCTTTCGAAGCCTTGCAAAAGAGCTAATTTCCTTGCACTGTTTCCCTCGTGGTTCTTTTCTGTTCCGAGACGTTCGAAGCAAAAGGGTTGAGAAGTTTGTCCAGACTCGCTTCCGCAGGGGCGTGGAAAGTTGCATACATGGGTGTGCGCACTATCTTGCTGGTAAGCCGCCAAAAAACTGCTTAGATAATTCTTTCCGTCATCTCTTGCGTGAATTAAGAGTACTTCTGCGTCAATTCGGTTTCGGTACATGCTAAACGAAATGCCATCAAATTCATAGGTCCGGGCATATTACTAAAATGTCGCGAAGTGCCCGAGAGAGGGGATAATACCCTTTATTGTAGTCTAACAGCATATATGTCCACGAAAGTGCTTTCATAATTTCGATAGCACGCACATCTTTACTGGTGATCGAGCCTGCGATCCAGTGTGTTCTTTCGTTTTTTTGGTGGAAAAATTACAAAGTCTGCATTGAGTTTAAAATTGGTTCCGCTGTTAAGTTGATGTATCTTTTTTTCCAAAAGGAAAACATTTTGGACCTTGAAACAAAAAGAAACTATGACGTCAGCGCAATTCGCCGTTGTAAGGCAAGACCCTTGTTGTGTAATTCTAACGGAAAATACATCCTGACTGAACTGTCAGTTCTGACAAAACAGTAACAGATTTTACGTCGCTTTTTAATCACATGGTTGTTGTATTGTTTCATCAGATAGCTGGTGTAAAATGGACAGAAAAACGCGAGTCGATAAAGGACAGCGTTTTTTACTTTACCTCCACATCTTTTGCTTCACATGCTACTCCGCTAACAGCCCTTCATAAACCGTTTCGGTCAGTTTTCTGAAGAACACTAGTCGGATACCGTTTTTGTGGATCAACCGACGTACATGTTTTGATGTAATCCATATAAGAACTGTTGATATATCTGCCTACGTTTGAGAGAACTATAAACGAGGTATAATTACCCTTGGCTGATTTTTTATTGAACATGTGGAATAAATAGTGCTTGAGCTGCCTTCTTGGATATTTGAAAGGTTCTCCGGTTTCTTTCTAGTGCTGCCAACGATCCAAGAATGTCGTCCAACTTTAGTACTCCGGCCTTAACATGAAATGGGGCCGCTGGTTCATGATCAGCAAGTGACCTGTGCTGAGACGCCTCACCTGTGATGCAGACACGCGTATATCTGCTCAATTTTGAAATTGTGTAATTTTTTTTGTCTAGGGAGCTTCCTGTTTTGACGCAAATTCGCCCCCACAATATAAATAAATCCCCAACAGCTCCTGGTGACTCATGAGGCATACCTTACTGTCTGCCTCTCTTTATTATGCACAATCGTTGACGGGTTTTTCCCCTTGTAGACCAACCAATGCTTGCACAGTAAAGCATACGTAGTCAGCTGATGTGTGTGGCGATTCGAAAGAGTTCGCATACCTTGCGTGCCTTGGAGACAATGTCTAGTCGTCGAAATTTGCTAACTTCCAGTTTGTCACATCAGAGGATTCTGGCTGAATACCAAAGTTATGAGATAAAATTAGACCCGGAATGAACTGTTTGAAATTGCAGACGGCAACCTGTGTGTTTTATTCGGGATTCAGATTCATGCAAAGAAATTATCGACGGCAGATGTTTTGATTAATGTAGCCTACCGCAAACGTTAAAGACGTCGGGGGAAAACGTTTTCAAAAGGAAATTTAACAGGTCACTAGATATTTTTTTTATGAGAAAGCAACACAGACTTCAGATAATTGTTCTGTTATGTGCATATGCTGCTCCCTGGATGTACATATCCTACGGATATCGGCGCGAAGCGCGCAGGAGAAAAAAGAATGCTCTTATTTGATTTCAGATGCGAGTACGACCAATTGGAAATAACTCAGCTAACTGATGTCCACAACGCTGTCTTGTACGAAGAATGGGTTCTCAACATGAATGCCGTGGATCTAAATATACGTATGATCTGTTCGATGTGTATAGTCACTGTGGTTTATCGTAAGTGAGTCATTGTGCGGGTGTGTAGTCAGTCAGGTCAAAAGGATTCCTGTCGGTAGATGCGCTTACACTTCCGCTGGGTATGGTGATGGTGGGCAAGGCGTCCAAGTCATACTTGTCCTTCCGACTCCTGTCGGGGTGTTATTGTTGTCAGTAAAAAAACTCTGGTCAAGTTTATTTTGCGGACCAGGGGGTGTACTGGCAGGCCTAGGTGCGGGTTCGACTGAGCCAGCCACCTACGCCCTTCCCCCGCCTCCGGTCCTCTTGACTCTATCTTAACGCGTGATCCGGGATGGGAGTGGGAAGAGAGAGAGAGTGCGGCAGCTGCTGCTCAAGTCTGCTTTCACGATAAATTAATCCGCGCGCGAGTTACCGTGCCTGTGGAACCTTGCGTCATAGCACAGAGTGGACGCCGTCGGAACCGACGGTGGAACTGTCAGTTCAAGGCTTCCAGAGCCAATGTGTAACGGGTTATGAAAAATCATTACGTTTGATAGTTCGTTTAACGTCCATCTGCTTTTCGTCTACTATTATATTCAGTCGAATAAATAAATAAAGCTAGTAATTGTCATTTTCCGGATAGCACGCTGATTTGCGAAAAATTGCGCAAATGATTAGCGTTGCCTAGGAGACAAAGAAGGGAATATTGGAATACTATAAGGATATAATATGTGGCTGCCACAAGGGTTTTAACGGATTTTATTTTCAAAGCCCTAAATTGTTGGACAAAATAACACATGTAGTGATGATGAAAATGTACTTAAATCGAAAGAGTTTTTCACTGCAAAATTGCAAGAGATAGGCTCTGCTTACAAGAACACTAACGAACCAATATTCCTTTTCCGCAGAAATGGCAAATGGAATGTCATTGACAGACGATACGAAGTTCACGAAGTAAACAGTGGTCTCTTGGTAGATATCAGACTTTGAAACTCATTGGTGACGGTTACCGACATCTTTTGATCTGTCCAGGTTGGAACATTTAATTTGATTCCTAAATGCCTCGTTTCCATTTAATATACAAATGGATATGAAAGATGAGCATCCCAAGAAACATAATTCGAAGAAGAATGAGTTCTTTGGGAAAATGAACAAAATTTATTTCGTAAATTTTCAAGTCTAGTTCCCCAGCTCGTATTCAGACGTGTAGTAAGTGTGAAGAAACAGTCAAAACTTAAACAATGCCGAAAAAAATCGATATTGCTATGTCATGACTGAGGATGGGTTAATGCTGTAGGCTGATGTCACGTCTTCATTGGCTATTACCTTTTCCATTTTTCTCTGAGACTTGTGTATATGGTATCAAGGTCGATGCGTCGATTGATGCATGAATCATCAGAGTGACTGGCCTCTAGGAATTCTCGGC
>CACRXP010000802.1:195437-247761 GCA_902702965.1 Spirometra erinaceieuropaei
GCCGAGAATTCCTAGAGGCCAGTCACTCTGATGATTCATGCATCAATCGACGCATCGACCTTGATACCATATACACAAGTCTCAGAGAAAAATGGAAAAGGTAATAGCCAATGAAGACGTGACATCAGCCTACAGCATTAACCCATCCTCAGTCATGACATAGCAATATCGATTTTTTCGATATTGTTTAAGTTTTGACTGTTTCTTCACACTTACTACACGTCTGAAGACGAGCTGGGGAACCAGTCTCGAAAATTTACGAAATAAATTTTGTTCATTTTCCCAAAGGACTCATTCTTGTTCGACAAATGTATATCTATCACCGTTAGATCAAAATTTCGCTGAGGCAAATAAACATTCCATCTATGCGACCAGCCGACCCTAGATGCTAGGTTCATGCGCCGACATTTGACTAATTTTTGTTTTCACTCCCCCAGGTTAGTTTGTCATCGGTTTGATGGCATTGCTACTTAACTTTTCCCCGCGTTAGCCGGAATCGATGACTTTACTTCGGCAAATCAACATTAGCATTTATCGATAGTTGAGTACTGCCTTTTGGCAAAATGTGCACAAGCCTTTTGCCCACAGAAATATTATCCGCATTTTTAGCTTGCAGCCAAGAACATTACTATTCTAAAATTCCCATACAATAAATGCTGACCTAAGCCATACTATCCCAACCATTTTTGTTATTTTTTTCAGGCAGGTATTTTGGCGGCTTCTTATTGCATATGCACGCGGCTAATCTTGCGATCGCGCTCAGGAATCAAAGATCCGACCTAAATCAAACGCTTGAACTTTGCCAACCTCTGTTCTTTTATTGATTTTCAGACTATATAAAGGTCAATATAAACAGACTTTAAGACTATCTTCTGAATTACCAGACGCGTTTTGGGCATAAATCCACCTCACCACAATAACGGCGCACTGGACTGCAAGGTAAACTGACCATGGTTCTCAGATGTATACAGTCCTGTTTTAGGCAGCATCCCGTTGACGCTGCCGACTTTTGATGACTAGTCTGGGCCGCCTGAGGTGCATCCCAGGCCGTCAGTTTCTAACACTAAGATCGGCGCAATGTTTTGCACACATAGTGCCCAAATAAGCTTTCATAATTTGCGCTTTGGAAAAAAAGGGATAAACGTCAATCTCGAGCTTACTATTCATCATAACTCACCTTTATTATATATACTAATCTTCGCGACTGCACTGCGAGACATGGGTGAAGTTCTTGTTTCCATGGTGGATATCGTATTCATTCTTTGACCTATTAACTAAAAACGCAACACCAACTGAACCTTGCCTTCAGGTAGATGAGAAATATTCTGCCAATGCACTCAGGAACCCATACTCAGGGACACAACACCGGAGAAAATTGATTTATATGCAGTTGCAAACACGAATCGCTACCTTAACGCGGACCGCATTTATTACAGTTAACGAAGATATCGATCTATTTCGATTGTGTCGAGTATCGTAATATTGGGCATTTGTCATTTTGGGCGAATCGTTACCTTGCTAGTTCCTCGACGCTGGTCATCGTATTCATAAAAATGGACAACCAAATATCTCGGGAATTTCGTTCAGCGTCACAGACCTTTACATTAAGAAATGTGGATAAGAAATAGGGGTAATTACTGGCTTCGTGTCGTTTGCTTTCTGTTTCTTCGGCTAACTCGAGAATACAGGCTATGCAATATGAGGATATGACGACAAGCAAGGTCAATATTATGATAATAAATTTTACAGCTTTTTAATATTGTTTATACAGGGATCCTTAAATGTACCGCGATATTGCAGTATGTAGACATGTCGTCAGTTTTTCTCTGAAACCCTTTAGGCTTCGACAGTTGGCGATGGTGTTCGAAGCGTGGACTGTTACTTGTTTACTAACATTTTCGGCCTGTTTGTCTACACATTCAGTTAGCATAAATAGAGAGAAAACTCTTCAATAAGAAACATTAAATAATTTTTCCCAAAACCTGTTGCCACCTAAAACTGCACAGACGGGAAATCTGGATATTTTAGCAAACTGGGTAGGCAACTATTGACTCTTATTCATGGCATTGGTTATGGCGTCCTTGCGTTTCTGATTTAAACTTCAGGGATGACGTAGAGAGTAAAACGTGAAGGCTTCCAGTTGTTCAGTCACTCCGATTTAATAGTATGCAGTATTGCATGACTTCTGCGCAATAACATCGACACAAATGATTCAGCGGTAGACCTCGAATATAACGCCCCAGGATAATACTGAGGGTTCTTTCTATCACATTTGTCCACGTTGCCGTCAAAGCATCGTAAAAGTTGTAACTGCGCACAGTCAGCGACTTCTCTCCTGAGATGCCAACCGAAAATCTGAAATACGCCCTGACTAGAAGGGATTACCTATGTAGGGCTGTTATATTAATAACCATGCGGCATACTAAATCGGTATTGCGGAGTTGCTAGGATGATAGTTTTTGAATGCGTTCTTTTGGTTCGGCTGCTCAAGCTGCACCCTTTAGGAAGCGACTCTTTAGTATAATGAACTTTTACATCGGTTATCGATGTTATTATACATAGAGGTGTATTTTGTAGTAGCCGTCCACGAAGATATTCTTCCATGTGCTCATTTGGTTTCCTTTAAAGTATTTTTGAATATTGGCTTTTGGTTTTAAAAAGGTTTCTTTTTTGCTATGTCCTTAAGATGTGCAATGATCGCCCGTAGAAGTACGCGCACATTGCAAAATCTTTTGAACTCTACACACTATAATCTTAAAACCACATATGCGTATATGATTCACTTGTAAAGTTAAAACGTCAAAAGCTGATGCGAAGACTGATCCGGCTCAAAAATATTTAGGAAGACTTTCGTGAAACACAAATATACAATTTGTTTTAGGATAAACTGTGAAGGAGCTGCGTTTTGTTGTTAAACTGGTAAAAGGCCTTAGGCCGTTGTTGATGTTCTTTGAAAAATTCATCTGAATTTATAAGGCCAACAGAAATCAATATAATCACCGCGTGCTAATTAAGTATTATTTATTACCAAGTGCGGTTTTAACAGCGGGAAGAAACGAAATGCATTTATGCCGCATACAAATCAGTAAACCAACTCCACCTAAGTAATCCTTATTTACCCAAGACCCGTTTCATAATTTACGCCTAACATTTAATAAGATCGGTTAATGACTGTATATCCAATAATGCGATAAAATTATGAAGACTAGGAAAATTCTAACTACGTTTGATCACATGGGTAATGAACAATAACTTTGTGATGTCTAATTTAGCCATCCAGTAGATAACCACATAAGTGCCACTCAGGGGAAGTGCACCGTCAGCATTTTACTTCATTTCTGGAAGGAAGAAAAATACAAGCCATTAAGTTAACATCGCTTTGACAGTTTATTCAACTGCAGATTAAAAAACCTTTAAGGAGATAAAGTTGCTATGGCATTTTTTGTGGAATTTCACCGACCCTCGCACAATTATTGCGTTTCCCCTATCCAAATGGAAACAGAGGGTGGATGCATCAGTCGCAACGACGTTTATCTCAGACTTCACGATGCACGAGCCGCTCACGTTGTATTTTATTCATGGTTGACGTCTGCGTTTGAGCATCACAAGATAAATAATTTCTTTAAAAATTACAAATCGAGATTTTTTGGGTTTCTACATAACTTGCACCAGAAAATGCGTTATTTTAGGCTGGCCTTAATATTTGCGGGAAATTATGCATTTCCACAGGACAATTAAAGCAACTAATAATAATAGAATTTGATTTTCCTTCTCTCTTGTTCTAGACAGAAACATATGCACATAAGAAACAATCCCAGTTTATTGCGAACGTACAAGATACGCAAGTGTTAAGTTAGCCAGATTCCCAGTAGCTTCGGGAATTGAGGGCGACTAGAAAAATCTTTTGATACAGGATATATTTACAGATTTTCTGTACCCATGAGGATATTTTTATGTCTGTCTAATAGAATGAACAATTTCCTTGTGAATTTTGATTTACAGGCGTGTTTGTCTTTGTGCAATTGTGTGAAAACAAACTACATATCAGCTTTTACGAGGTTAAAACCGCCAAATGCGTTTAGAGGACTAGAATAAAATAAATGTAGTAAAAAGTTGGGAGTTTCTCGGTATCGTAGTATGGTTTATTTGATTTTTATTTATATAAGGGGAGTAGGATTTCCTTATGGATGACAAAAGATATGTTCTACATTCTCAAATTTCACATATGCGATAGGGCTTGAACAAGAAATTCAGACTATCGAAGGATTCGGGTATACCAACGGCGAATTTATTTAACAGACGTCGAATCCAATAAGTTAAATACCGATAGGCGTGTTATACCTACGCAAAAAATGCTGCATGCTAATCAACTTCGCAAGCTTGCTCAGGTGATTCTTTTTAATCAGAATGTAATTTAAAGATAGTTATCTATGTTGCATTGATTTTGTCGTCCGTGTTAACTACATCGCAGTCGGCAAGATTTTTTTACAAACTGTAGTAGTTTTAAGCAACCATGTATAGCAGCTCGAGCCTCAGTACCCACTTAGGCGGCTCATTCATTTTATTTTAATTCGTTCAGTTATCATGAATATAAAAAGTGGTGCTTATATGCTCAGTATAGCTTAACACTGCTTTTGACTAATTCCCACATCATTGGTGCACACATGGCTGTTGAAGCCGCTTTGAAGCAGCATGCTGCTACGCACTCCAGCCCATATCCTTCTTATTTTGGTTACATGTGAAAGGACGGAGATTTATGGATTAAGTAGCATGTGTACCTCAAATAATTACCCAAGGATTTGCCGAACATGGATTCAAATGTAGAGTATCCCTGCACGTTTGGCCAATGTATGAAGTGCTGCTAACGGCTGAGTACAGAAGTTCTACATTTTATAAAGGCCACAAAAAGAAAAACATGCTGAATTAAGTGAGGACGAAAAATCATACGGACAATTAATTTTCCTTTTACGGTTTCGCATATTTGTTACACTAGCAGCTCATTGTGAAAATTTTCTTAGAGAGTTAAACTGGATGGCACCACACATAAACAGCTAGGAAATGTGGCTTGGCACGCTGCGAGGGGACAGCAAGGACGTCATATGACTTCCAGCAAAACCTCATCGCTCTCGACAACTGCTTCTGAGTTTGACGCAATTGTCGGCCATGTGAGACGTGAGGGGGTAAATGGAGTGACTGGCGCCGGTAAATAATTGCACCAGATTGATGCATGAAGTTCCCGTCTGTTAGCTGTGGCTGTCAGCCACGTATCGGTTTATAAGAGCTTAGTGGGTGATTCTGAGTTCATAATTGGCGCTAAGCCACTGGGTACTGTAATTAAGGGCTCAGTTTTTCCGAGAAGCATCTAACAACCTTATTTTATCTGTTTCAGCGAATCTCTATGCCCCTTCTGTCGTAACTGTGTAAAGTAAAAGAAAAAGATTACAATTAGTAAGTTCAAGAAATACAAAAAAATGCACACTCTTGCAGCGTATTAACATCATGGACCACGTCGTTCATCGACTCGCTTTTAAAAACGATGACGTTCGCTGTCCTCCAATAAGGTAGGTTTAGCTCCAAAAGAAGCATATTCTACACATAAACTTGGTCTGCAGCGTAGCGTTCCCTTGTTTAAAATTGCTAGGATTGCAAAGCTAAGTCCCGCACTTTAAGGCTAGATCTTCACATACCAGTGAGCCTCGGCCCTATCACATTTGGGCTCCTGGCAAACTCGAAGTCGAACAATTGTTTTAATAAGCCCGATTTCTTTGTGTGAGAAGTTGACGGTGTAAGCCTTGAAGCAGATTGGTCTGTTAACGCGACTGTAAATTGGCCAAATAGAATGCAGATCAGCTGGGTTTTAAGGATTTACCAAACGCAATAAAAACTTCATAAGCGGTCTCAAAGTGTCAGACGGAAGCCTGTCAATAGAAAGTTTCCTTAATTATGCGTCACGGTGGGACGCAGCCCGTTAACGGACGCAAAGAGCAGGGTTAAGATATCTTCCATCAAACTGTCTTCAGTTACACTGTCTTCGCACTGTTAATAGAAGTCAACCGTGATTATTGCTCAATTCGCAGCCATACCTTCCAGTCCAAATAAATACCGATTCAGAGCTTAATGAAGTCAGATTTGATGAACTTGTTTTTTTAACAATGCGGTAAAAATAGTTACAAATGGGCAGCAAGATTTTTAAAAAATGACACCAAATAATGTAGAATGCATGCGAAATAATTGCAGAAAACGTCGACGCATGTGATATGAGAGGACTAATTACAGTCTATTCGGTAATGGGCATGCTTGCTAGACAGGCGAATGTGCCACGACAGTTTCATATTGAATTTGCTATGTGTAGTTGATGTAACGAGACGTGTTAGGACGCGCGGACAAACATTCATAGATTCCTCTTCTGCTAGGTAAGCTGGGCGTTTTGCACAAACGTCTTCTGCGAACACAAGGTTGGTTCAACTTAACGTTCTGCTACCGTCTCTTCTACTACGAGTACTTCACAGAAACTTGAAGTTCCTTGCCAACACTGCATTACGGCGAATAACAGAATTGAGCGATAATCCGACTGTTGTCTAGTCTCTTTCAATCATTTTCTCAGCTAAAAAGCCGCAACTTGTATTAGTCAATTCCTATAAATAGAAAGCCAGTAGGGGAGCTATCTTATGAGATATTGACCGCAATTTTGAAATCTGTTTTCGCATTTTGCAAGATTAAAGAAAATGTAACAGAATTTTAAGAGGCTTTACACAAAATAGGACTCTGGCTATTAACAGAGCTTCTTTTCATTCACCTAAAAAAACGATACGCTGAAAAAATGACCACGTAATCATTGGGCTCTTTTTCTGCAGATTGTCGATGTCAATATCAAACCGAACATATTTTTTAAACGATGCGGTATATTTTCCTGTACTTAATCATTTGATACCAATTTTTTCAATGTCATATTTTACGCTTGAGGGAAGAATGTAAATATGTCTTGAAAATGTTACAAATCGAAAAAGTTTTAAGACCTTGAAATGTTCTTTCAGAAAATCACCAGACGTCTGCATTTGCTAATGTCGCTTGTAAAGATTACGACAAAAATTAATGAAATCAATATGGCTTCTTCCAAATTTCTCATAGGAATGTATCATCTACTGTGCTAGAAGAATATGCAATTCGGTGTGAGGAAGCAAAGGATGCAATTGTCATAGCAGATCGAGTTGGAAATTATCTAGGAATCGAAAAAGTATTCATGACCAAATCTCACTCTATGTTCAGGAATAAAATGTAAAGGAGACGTAATTTGCTTCCATATATGTGGAAAAACATTGTTATGCACGTTTTCCGTGAAATATGCTTGGATATATTAAGGGAACCGAAAATAAATGAGATTAAATCTTCATTACTTAAGTAGTCCTGTTTTTAAAGTGTAAATTGTGCGACGGCTGCCAAGAAGGTCACTTAGTGGCCGATATTCTAATGCAATTTAAACGTGTTGAAATTTCGCTGTGAAATCTTTACTACTGAAACCCCACATAAGGTCTGTTTTTAAATAGGAAACTTACTAGAAATTCAATCAGCATTTTATGAAAAGGCACATTTATTATACGCCTTTTTCGTCTGATAATGTATAGGTAAGTCCACAGAGGCGGAAGATTCGAAACCGAGACCTAGCTGACTTGAAGCTGACTCACTCGGAATTCATCAGCAACACGCAACATGCATTAATTTACGTTAACAGCGGCTTGCACTGAAACGACATTTACAGACCATAATTTCGAATGATAGACCACCGTTATACCAAAGAAGCGGAATTTACATTTAAACAGGCATACACAGCAGAATTTATTAATGCTTTCAAAGTTTGCCACGGCATGTCAACTGCAAATTGGTCTTTGTATAAAACAGACAACACGAAAAATACAGAGATCTACATTTGCTCAATAAGCAAAACGGCTAGGTCACTGTTTACTGAACACATACAAATAATTGAAAACGGTATTTTACAAAGTCAATTTTAGAAAGAAGAGCATGAAAAAAACGAAAAAAATTCATAATATGTGCAGGTTAGTACGCTGACCTTCGAATGAATCTGGTGCTCCATAACCTCGCAAAAATATACGCCGATTTTGCATATGCCTAATGTTAGTGTGTAAGTGATTAGAGGATATTCATTGTGCCTAACACCTAGTGTGTGAGAAGATGATTTTCTGTGATCTTTTTAATTGCAGACCGGCGTTGCGTGTTTTCAGATGACATAAATGCGATTTAGGTGAGCTGATCGGTTTTGCAGAATTGGAAGAAAAACCGCATCAACCTATTCCCATAGATCAATGCGTGGGCGAAGCTAATAAACATATGCTTTCCGTCAGACAACAATCTTCATTCCATCTCCTTGGCACTATGTACGTCATTGTCTGATTGACGTAACGGTCTCAGCTGCCCGTACGATAGATACGTCTTCGGTACAATCATACCTTGAAAAAATAATTCAAACGTTGTTTTTCCCCCACTAGGTATGTCATACGCAGACAAATGTTTCTTCAAAACAATAGGCGATTTCATGAGCAGTGGAAATTAATAACTCATGTTCAAAACATTAGGCAATTTTCGAATAGGCATTCGTCGCAGTTAATTTCACATGCTTATTCTTTAAAATAGCCATTTATTTCACACCCAAGGTGGTTGACTTATTAAATCTTGTGCATTTTAACAAAGCGGTTGCCGCGTAGGTTTGCATGGAAGTGGGAGGTTCGTGAGATCTTCGGACATGCAGTTTGAAAGTGGAATAGCAGAATTATTAAATTGATTAATGAATCCGTAGACGTTGCATCTCATTTATTAAAATTTGCTCTTCAATTGGTTTTTGGTGAGGATTACATTCTAGGTTTTTGTGGCATTATATCATTGTTGGCTCTAGCACAGTTCTTGGGGGACGATTTCCTTGGCAGAAAGCCAAGAGTTTCTGATAATCCGAGAGATGAGAGACATTGTCACCCTGCCGGCCGACAGGACACGCTCGGCGGTTCTCGTGCATAAGTCAGAATACTCAATGAATTTGCGGGATTTATTGGAAAATGAAAATGCCTACGAGATTCTGGAGACTGAAGAGTTCAAGAAGCACGTAAACCGAGCAGTAGACAAGATGGGGAATGCCGGGAAAGGAGGCATTGACCGAAAACGCCATAGATGCCGCCATTGCGCGTCTCTACGGAGGGCTAACTCACAAAATATCAACCGAATTTACAAAATATGTTTTAATTTCGAAAAGAATTCTTAGGTAGGATTGTAAAACTAATCATCCTGCAACATAAATCTATGATAATTCAATTACACCAGAATGCCGGTTTCCGAAAAAAACTTCTCTCTGGCTCCCCCAGAAACAAAGCTTAGTAAACAATGGCTACTTAAGTATATCGAATTTTTTCAATTGATTTTGAATGCCCTTGAAAATTTAATCATAATTCATGCAAAACTTGAACAAAAATATTCATTATATACACATTCGGTAGAAAATTACGTATCCTTTCAATTGTTTATTTGGCGAAATAGTTTTAATCGACTTTAAAAATCGTTTCCGATTTCAGAATAAGTTTGAATCTGACCTGCAGTTACGCTTGCATTCAGGGTTTCCAAACTACAGGCCGTATATTTTGCGTGTGCAAAAACCCGTAAATCTCTTCACGGTATTCAAAGGATATCATATGGGGTTCATACATGTTAGCCGTGAATTTGAGCCAAATTGTTAACTTTGCAAACAACACTAGTAAATGCGGAGACATGACATTTTATGAACGACCATTTCATGGTATCAAAAAATCTCACATTGAGAAAATTTTTAGAACCAATTTATGCATTTCCTTCGAGTATAAAAAAGAAAGGAGACAAAATTACCTACTGAACGAGTAAAAGAATGTATATTTCTACGCATGTTTTCCATGAAATATGATAAAATTTTCAAGGGCATCAAAAGTCAATCAAAAAAACGCATGCTACTTAAGTAGTCTTTTTCTACAAAGTAAATGCGTGCAGGCAACCAGAAGGAAGTTCGTTCGAAAGTCGGCAGCCTGCGGTAACTGACTTATGATAGAAGTTTGCTTCAGGATGATTACTTCTACAATCGTACTCAAGTAATCTTTTCGAAACAAACACGCAATTCGGAATTTCGACTGACATTTCATGAATTAGCCTACCTGCTGTAGAAATTGAGCCAGACGAGATAATGATGTCGTTTTACGTCGTCCCCTTATTCACCCCCATTCAAACCGGCCATACCATCAGTACTATTGACGAGCTTCTAAGGGAAAAGTAAGGAAACTGATCAACAACTAAGACAAGCGCATGGGATCGCCTAAGACCTTTCTTCACTTCTAACGACCGGGTTTAGGAGCGAAAGAAGGGAACATCGATGGGTGTCCCCGACCGGGTAATTGCTAAGAGGAATCTGTAGAGGCTCGAGCGACTGGTCTGCCGTTTATACTCCCGAAAATTCTGAGAGAGAAATATTGACAACACATTTGTCCTTATCAAGAAGTACGACGTTCAGGACTCAAAGGTCTTACTGAATTTAATATTCTCTGGCATTCGATTTAGAACGGATCAAGAAAACAACAGCCGATTGCCCTTCCTTGACGCAATTGTTATAAGGACGGCTAATAGGAGTATAAGATCTAGGATAAACCAAAAAAACAACGAATACCAAACGCATCACCGAATTACAGAGTGACCATCTTATTGGTCAAAAACGCACTTGTGTCAGAACCTTCCTCAAACGATTTCAAACGCGTTGTAGTTAAGCCGAGGAGAGAAGGAGGGAAACGAAACAGCTGCATTCTCCGTTCACAGACAATGGTTACCCATTATCCTGCATATGTGAATGCCGAAGGAAGCCTACTCGTGAACGATGTAACAGTGAGATCCGAAATTTTGTCTCGCGTTCCTCTTGTGAGGGAGGTTTAATAAGCGAAAGCAAGAATGCTGAACTCATTTGGGATTAGGATGCTTCGCATTCTATTAGGCGGCAGATAATGAAGGCAAAAAACCGGCTACCGTCAACAGTCAGTAGTTGTCTGTCGCAAACCATGGCAGTGTTGCAGTGCAAGGTATGTTGTTGAAATGGGAAAACGCATGAGCACCGGATTGGATTCGTCGCGAGGACATAAAGTCACTGTTACATGGCCACATACAACAGGCGAAGCACAGGTTCGACTTTGAGGAAGCAAGCGTCATCGGTCGAGTCAATGACACGATGGCCACACTGGTGCTCGAAAGTTGGTCATCAGGTAGCACAATCGGCAGAGCTATTGATCTTCATTCGGGCTACCAGCCGCTTCGTACGGGGCTCCGGTCAGTCCAGACGAGGTCAAAAGCACCGACAAATGTCACGGCTGTTCCAACGGTTGTCATCCTCACAGCAGGGGAAAGAGCCAGCTGGAGAACACTTGACCAAGGCGGGACATCGACCTACTGACGTGCAAAATCAGACGAACGGGCTTCGCGCATGCGATGGCGCCTGATCAGCCCATCAGGTAGGGAGAGTATTAGCCACGGACACACGCGCACCCCCGGTGACTACGACATCCGAGCAGGAGACAAAGGTCACAAGAGTGCGCCAACAGTTGTCCGCGAAAAGGCCAAGGACAACCTTCAGCCAGGATGCAGGTTAGAGTTTGCGCGTCTGCCATACCCTAAAGAGGAGACGCGCGGCGAGGCAGAGCAATGTTGGGCTAGCGGGAACGGACACTGGACCACCCTGATGACTGTAACGAGGAAGTTAATGAAACGTCCACACAAATACAGTGTAGTACATGGAATCGCCTCTTTTTTCTTATTTGTATGCTTTTGGGATGATGAGCGGGATAATTTATCTGAACCTGGACTCACAGACGCTTATAGACGTAATTATGTAGAATGAAGAGGACCGACAAGGAAAAAAATGAAATAACCCTCAAAAGAAGGCCATAACCCACTTCTCGTGGTCTCGAGTCACCCGTGGCTGCAGCCCTTTAATTTCCCCAGAAATTAATCGCCTGATGGCCGTTTATGAATATTACGCGGTTATTCCACAATCACTGTTAGACCTCCGCCCAAACATTCATATCAAAATAAAGACTACTTTCGTCACGTTAGCGAGTAATTTCTGAGGAAATCTAGGGGGCCCCTCGCAGTTGAGCTATCTAGCGGCATAATAGAGGTGAATCACGTGTCTGGAGTTATAAATAGTACCCGTGCCGTTCAGTAGGGCATATCATGCTATCTCACCCGATAAGATGATATATATGCCGGTGGCGACGCTCCTTCTGTACTACTACAGTCCGTCCGGAAAATGTGAGCATAGTTCTAATAGGTGCCAGAATCCTAATTTGGGATGCTTTTGCCTTGCTCACTACAAAGTTTGGCGTGCCCTGCTGACTCTCGACCATTCACCTTCACAACGAGCGCTGAAATTCAGCAGGGCACGCCAAACTTCAGTTCGAATGCAACTGCGTCCATACAGTCGAAGCCGCCCATGAGCCATTTGGAGACACCACTCCTTGGGCTGGTATAACATGCACCAATCGTACAACACTTAGCCTTGCTCCACAAAGCCACCAAAGTAGCTGCAACCTCTTGTCTTACGCTCCCTCAGACGTAACTGGACGGCCCCAGCCAACAGCAGTCCATGCCTCGCCGCCTGGGACAGCAATTGGAAATGATAAACAAGACGTATTTCGCATTCTGTTTTCCTCTGTCTTCTCCTGGTAATCGGGACTTTACCGAATGATTGTGGAGCTCTATGTTAGTACCTCTGCTAACTCATGAAATGCCGAGATCAAAATTATAGTCGACAATGTAGCGTATTTTTGGTGTCATTATTTGTGTTTATTTAGTTGAAATATAGACGAAAAGACCGTTTTCTGAAGGAAAGTTTGATACGGATCTGTATATTAAATAGAAAATGGGCCGGATTAAGGCGAAATCGGAGGATTCCTGATATTCAAGCAGTTTCCTACGCTATTAAAGCTTTCGGATGGAAATTCTTTGTGTAACCTTATTAATCTGTTTAAGAAGATTAATAAAAGGACGAAATTTTTTAATAAACTTTCGAACAAAAAGAAAAAATTAAATTTCAATATCAAAAAAATCAGGGAAATGCAGATAAATTATTTCTTATTGTGTTCAGGAAATAACGTGCGATTCTTTATCTAAAAATTCTATTTTACAAATTCGTAAAGTTTTATGTTTCAAAATACCGAAATAAAAAAGTTTATCAGTGTGATTGTTTTACCAGACTGAAAATGCGTGTCATAAACGAATATATATTGAGTTCGCGCGACATGCCGTCACTTTGCTCTGCCACGCCAAACGATAACTATGTCTAAACAATACTTATCCGAAGTTGACTTCCAGCGCATTCGAAAATTAGCGGCGGAAGGAATCCCGCGTGAGTCGTTAGCTAATATTTTCAATATTAGCAAGGTCACTCTGTGGCGCATTATTAATGATAAAACGGATCCTAGAAATAAGATAGGGGGACCCAAACGGTCCACAAGTAAGCAAGACGACGATTTTATTCGTCGTACATTAAAAAAGTTTCATTACATGCCCATTGAGGCCATTCAGCGGGAACATCTGCCGATGTTTTCTATGAACATCATTAGAAAAAGGATGAAGGAATTTGAACTGCAGCGGCGGAAGACCATGATTAAGCCATATTTAAGTAGAAAACTAATTAGAGAACGGCTTTTATTTGCTAAGAATTATATTGAATACAGATCTTCATTTTGGAAGAGCATTTTCTTCTGCGATGAGGTTCTATTTTTAGACAAGCCTACGAAGTCGCTCCAAACTGTCATATGTGGAAAGAACTTCCCAAGAGAACATACTACACCGACGGCAACATTCAAGAACTGTCGGCGGATGATGGTTTGGATGGCGATTAAATTCGGTGAGCGGCCTGTCTGGCGGTCAACATCCGACACCATCAACAGCAAGGTGTTCATTGCAATTGTCAAGGATGCTTTCGGCTACAACGGCATAAGTCGGCGCCGAATGGATACTGTAATTTTGCAGGACAATGCACCTGTCCACCGCTCTAAAGAGGTACGAATTTGATGCCGCTTGCAAACATAATCTAACATTTTAGACAACAACCACGCTCTCCGCAATTGGCCTCCAATCCATTTTCATCCCGGCAAACAGTCCCGATCTGAATCCAATCGAAAATCTTTTTTGAATTGTCAAAAGAAATTGGCACAAAGCTAAGAAGACTCTTTCAATGCAGGAAAAATTGGATTTCATACTTAATAATTACATTTTACAATCCACCATAGATAACCTTGTCATGTCTATGTCGGACAGACTTTCTGCTGTTATTAATTCGAATGGACAATCTACAAAGTACTAAGTTTTTGCATCTGTTTCTGTCCTTAATTATTTTTGACCTTTTATGCGCCCTCCTCCTTTATACGTCCTCATACGTATCCTTTATTAACTTGGTTGTAATATAGGCGTTTCTCGAAAATGTGACTTTTGTCGAAAATTATTAATTTTTATCTCAGTAAATAATAGTTTCTTAACCAAACTTTGCTTTATTTCTTTGGCACATCGTTTATTTTCCGCTATCAGACTTTGGGAGCCGTAGTGTTTACCGATTTTGCGTTAAAGGCGTTAAGCTGTGTTAATTCGTGACATTTCATGAGTTAGCACAGGTACTCCCACTACTTAGACTCCACAAATATTTCCTTAGAGTATTGCTCTCCCCGAATAGACGTGGATTAGGCAAGCCAATGTACGACAGATCAGGTATTGTAACTTTAATTCCCTGACGTTTAACTGCAAATAGTCATCAGTGCGGAATTAAACTACCGCTTCGCCAAGAAAGCCAAATGCCTAGTCCATTAAAGGGGGCATATGATACGGGACCTTGCTTCACGGAATCCCGCAAACTGCGATTTTGTTTGTGCAGTATGGAATGGTATTTAGACATAAGCTTGGCGGCCTTGAGAACGGTGAACTGGGGTGCTGGAGGAGTTTGTTTTCGCCAGCCATAAATTACTCACGTGGGAAGTTCAGTTTTATTATTCTGATCTTCTTCTCCACTCGCAGGTGCCTGTGGTTGCATGAATAATCCAAAGCCTCTCAGTAAATTTTAAAGCCTGTTGTTACGTCTCACCATCAATTCCACTGAATCCGAGGGAAGGCCTATGTGCCTGGGGAAATGCACAATCCAAATCAAGCGGGGTTATTAGGTTTCCGTTTTTGTGTTAATTAATTCAGTAGTGGTCAAATGCTGCCACTTGACCAGTTACCTAACTGTTGGCAGAGGAAGGCCGTAGACGCCTCGGGCTTTTTGCTTGTCGAACCGATTTTGCAACATCTTTCTCACCCTAGTCGCTATTCGAGAACTTACAATACAAACAATAACAACAACTCAGCGACTATGAACTCTAACGAATTTGTAGAAACTTTTTAATAATGCGACAAGTGGGCCAACCTGGCTTCCAGGAGATACTGTCGAATGGCCTACATCCTCTTCTTCACCAGTCCGCTGTAGACGATTTCGTAAAACGCTTTGTGAATAAGCATACAAGCTATGGGCTCTCTGGAGATATAATGCGTGCTCAATGACCATCATTACCATCTGGCTGAGGAATTGCGTCATAAATGGTAGGTGGGTAGCTTCTTGTGATGCCTTCATTAGCCACTTGCTCAGCTCATATATAAGTATGCAAGAACGTATGTCCTGAAAATTATTGTCCCCTGCAGACCCTGGTCACTATAACCTGTCAGCTTGAACCCGAATTTGGACATCAGCTGAGTAAGAATTGTAGGCTAAACAAGGTAAGTAAAAATTCTGTTAGATGAAAATGACTCACGTGGGGCGCCGCAATGGCAGGCGCCGTAAGTAACACAGAATTCGGAGCGCCTTAATCTACGGCATGACTGTGTTGGTTTTTAAGTTGAATGGAAGGCGGCGATGGCAGTTTTTGGCCAAAAAACAGGCCACCAACCGTGAGCTCAGACCTGCAAAAGACAACTCAAACAGGTCATCCACTCATCTCTCTAGGGAGTGACATTGGTCTTCGTGTCCCTCTGCGTGTTCTAGTCAACAATAGGGAGACGGGATGACCGCAGGCAGCTGAGACATTTATTGAGAACTTTTCGACTTGCTTGGCGATGTGGTTTTAGCGAACAGAATTAATTCAGCAGCAAACTGTGGAGACAATAAAATATGCTTTATTGTGATAATCAAGGTGTTTCAGGGTTACTATCATTTTTAACCGCAGAAATGACTTCAGCAAGGCCCATGCGCCATAGGCCGCAAATTCGGACAACTGATTTATTCACATTATCTGGTTCAAATTTTGAAAAAAATTCACAGACACATGAATGTTTCCTACAAATTATTATGTAACCAACGATACTTGCGCACATACCTGTGCTACAGTAGGTAAAATATTCAATAGAGTCCAGGCAACAGTGCTTATTATTTTTATGGTATAGAAGACAGAATACAAACGTGAAACTTATCTTACACCTTCCGCTATGAGATAATTTCGAGTTCACGCTCCTCCTCCTTCTCCTATTCCTCAGGACCTTGTGCAGTTAACAAAAGGGGAATTTCGTTTTTTCAAAACTGGTCTAAGCCAACAAAGACTGTCAGTCGATTCTTTCAGGAACTGGATAAATCTTATTCTCTGCTGATGCCTCGTATGCATGGGCTGCGATCTTGTGTGGAATTTTCGCAAAACAGAATCATGGTTCTGGTTAAAAAGGGAAGAATGAAGTTATTGGCATATAGTTGACCCATCATCTGCCACAATTTCCGTTTATTACCTGAGATGCTCATCATAAAATCGAAACTTACGCATGAACTCCGCTCTCGCGGACGATCCTTTCCTTCATTCTCATCTGTATGGTCCTAATTCGACGGTAAGTTTAACGCCGCTCGATGTTATCAATTTGCTTATTCTCATAATAAGCCCACTGCTGTGAGTCATTCTGACTGTTTGGAGTTAACCGAAATAATCGACTGGAAATTCTGCTCTCTTTGCCAAAAATTAAGTAGTTGGCAATTAGACGGGGCCAATATCTTTCATTAAATTATTGCCATTGAAGTATTGCTATAACTACACGCCCTGTAGTTAAGGATGGACTACCTTTTCGGATCTCTTTAATTTGTATCTATGCTTTCACTTGATCTTATGAAGTAGGTTATATTGGTCGAACGACTAGGCGTCTGTCAAAATGGATGCGAGTGCGCCATCCTTCCTGGCTAAACCGAGGTGGGAAAGTCCATCTCTAGCATACTTGTGACTTACTTTGGTGACAGCTGCCACCGGGTACACATCAACCAAGCATCTGTGTCATCTATAACATGCTGGCGAGACACTCCAAGTTTCTGCGTCTGTTACTATCTGCGACGACAGATGCAGTGGTCATACAATCAGCCAACCAGCCTTGTGCTCGCTTTAAGCGTTTGTACATGCGCTGAGGTTTCCCTTGGGTAAAGACAAACCCAGCATTTGAGTTCATACACCCACGTCGTGTTATAGCGCCAGAACACGGACTCCTTCGTCCTTCTCCCCCTCCCTAAATCCCAGCCAGGACTAGAATCTGACCATTGAGTTCTGAACAACATTCAACGCCCTTCCCCATATTGTAATTTGTTGGATATTTACCGTTTGGGATTTTGTCCTTTTTTACTGTAAAGGCATTGCTGGACGCAGTCAACAACAACCCATTCCTCACTGCCTGGGACAGCAATTCCAAATGATAAAAAAGATGTATTTCACATTCTGGTATCCTCTAACTTCTCCTGGTAATCAGACTCGACCTAGTGATTGTGGTGCTCTATGTACTTCCATAAATTAAGCTCCACAAGTATTCATTTGAAACTCTGCTTTTCCAAACTGGATGTGGATTGCGCATATCAGGGTATCGTCATTTTCACCCCCTCAAGTTCAAATTAAAATAGTCATCGAGGCAAAATAAAACCATCGTTTCATCATAAGGACCTATAGGGAAGTCAATTAACGGGGTTAAACGAACTACTGCTTATGGCACCTAGATATGGACTTCTACCAAATGCGAGAGTGCCACACAAAGTCCCATAAATCGCGGTTTTGACAGCGCAATATGGAACAGAATTTAGACATATACTTTGTGGGTCTTGAAAACGGTGGGCTGGGGTGCTGGATGCGACTGTTTTCGCCAACGATAAATTAATTAAGTGCAAAGTCCAGCTTTAGTAATCTAACATTCTCCACCGCTCGTCATTGCTTGTGGTCGCATGTACGAACCGACGCCCGTTAGCTGATTTTATAGCCTGTTGTTACATGTCATCTTCAAATTCACTGAATGCAATGATTAAGAGTAAACGTACTTGACTTCTTCACTGAATATCTACGGATCACCACGCCAAACTTGAGTAAAGACCACGCAACTTGGAATAATATTCAGTAATATAGGCGGCGGGCTTGAGCCATTGTGAAATGGAATGATGGATGGCGTATATTTCTCTACTCAACCGTCAGTCAAGTTATACAGCATGAAACATTGCTCAGGTGTCTACTTTAATGGTAGGACAATTTCAATCTGCCAATAGAAACAGTCTTATTATTTAAATATGGAGCATATTCTGGGAACCCGTTTTTAGGTTAAAGTAGTGAGCAAATAAACACCAGTGAACACGTGCTCACTGACTTTTATTTCCTACGTGACTCGGCAGTGACTATTAACCTTAACGTTGGCTTTTGTTGAGATCAAGGGTTAACTGTTTCATCGGCATCAGGCATCCTGGACTATAGGTTGTTTCGGACGGAGGATGTTATCACTGGATGTATCATCGCTGTTTACCAACGTACCCGTGGCAGAAACAATAAACAATCTTTGTGATGTTATTCGTGATACGAACTACGCCATAGACATGCCTGTGAAAACGCTAAAAGAACTACTTACGCTTTGCACACAAAATGTCCAATTTCTGTGCAATCGTCAATTATACAGGCAGGTAGATGGTGTGGCAATGGGATCACCGCTTGGACCGTTCCTTGCAAATGTTTTTATGGGCAAAGTCGAGAAAACAAGCTTGCAAGAGACCATTAATGGCCTCGTCTTCTACCGTCGGTACGTGGACGATATCTTCTGCCTGACGGATGGTACCACCGATACCGAGGAGCTTGTCCAAAAGTTCAAAAGTGCGCACACCTCGCTAAAGTTCACTGCAGAGACCGAGGCAGATAACGAACGTGCCTTTCTCGATGTCCTTCTGCACAGGCAAGAGGATGGGTCTATCCAGCGCAGGGTGTTCCGAAAGAAAACCTGGACGGGACAATACGTTAATTTCCACAGTTTTGTCCCCCTTAACATCAAACGGAATTTAGTCCAGGGATTGGCGGCTAGAGTGAGACGCATCTGCTCACCTGAAGCTATTGAAGAAGAACTTCAACAGCTGCGGAACACACTTCGGGAGAACGGATACCCAGATAGATTTATCCTCCGAAATGTTGGGGAACGCGTTGAAAAGCCCACTGTTGCGACTGCGGAAAAGAAGGATGTATTCATAAGATTGCCTTTTAGAGGAGACGCAGAGAGCGAACTAGTCCGACGGCGCTTAACTACAGCTCTCACGAAGGCATTCCCTGCGGCGAATTTACGCGTATGCTTCACAAACTCTCCCCTCCTACGTTTGGGAGGTAAAGACAGACAACCGTTGGAGGCCACATCAATGTGCATTTATTCATTCACTTGCTCCTGTGGAGCAGGATACATCGGCCGCACAACGAGACGCCTGGTAAAGAGGGTACGTGAACATATGCCCGCCTGGCTAGACAGAGGTAAGACCCGGTCGATTTCGAGTTCTATTCTCGCGCATTTGATCGATACGAACCACCGAGTCGATGCCAAGAAAGCATTTCAGGTTGTCTACCGGACACCAACATGCTTCTCTAAAGGCCTACGCCAACGGATACTAGCAACGGCAGAGGCAGTAGCTATACGGTTAGTGAATCCAGTGTTATGCTGTCAGAAAACTCTGACACAAGCGCTTTCGCTGCCATGGCCAACGCCAACGCCAACCCCAAGTGATGAAGCCATGCCGCCTCAAATCCCTAATCACGATGATGGGTACTCCGTGTACTCAACCCAAGATCATTACTCAAAGACTCTCTTACCCCCCTCCCCTAGCCCTGACGAATAACACCCGCCGACCTTCTCATGCGGGCGGCGTGGGATGAAGAGTGTGAGTGACCTAATAGCCCTTGAGGCATCTATAAACACTGTTGATTTTGTACATTTTCATTCGTTCATGTAATTGTATTGGCCTGAGGAAGAATTACCGAAAACGTGCGTTCGCCAACTTGACTGTTCAACTCTAATATTTGTTTGGTCAGCAGCAATGCAGCCGTTTTTATTAACGCTGACATTGTAGAGGTGCCCAAATTGCAATTTTTGGAGAAAACACAAGAAATACACATCGCCTACAACAACGTCACCTAGACTGAGTTGCCAGTTGTTTTGTTTATGGTGTATCGGCGAACAGTCGTTCAAGTGCATTTTTTATTCCCTCAATCGGACTACTATAGAGATGTCAGTAAAAGGTTGCATGAATGCGCCTGCAGTCCGAAGGAAATCCCCCGCAAGACGGATCAAGAAAAATAAGTGTGGGAGGCAGGAGACAGTGCATTTTTAGAGCGGTATCGTCCCACATTCATGACTAATGCACATCGGTTATCGTCATCGGCTTGATGAATCGTGTCTTAGAAAGGCAAATGTGCGTCCCAAGGTAGTCTGCAAAGAAAAAGATCTGCTTTGATTGAACACTGGGTATCTGTGTATCGAATTTGTCTGTGGGGGCAAACACATCAAAATAGGAATTGGAATTAAAAATATATACATAATGTGCAACGTGCATTTCCGAAGTCAAACATCGGAACTCTTTTGGTAAAAATAAGTTCAGCAAAATTTAATTATACATTGGGCTTTTTTCAAATGCAGCCATTCAAAAATCCACAAAGAATTTGGAAAATTGCATGCTGCTTTTTAATGTATGCTAGTAAGTTTTAGCAGTACGCATTTTATTATTGTTGTTTTTATTTTTATAATCAGGTGACATGCACCCCCTATGTGAAAAAGGACCTTGCTTGTGAACAAGAATGCCCTTTAATTTCTGCCATGTTTAGGAAATTTAATTATTGAAGACAACTAACCTCACAAGGATTTCTGAAGTCTGTAACAATGCCTTAAAATATACACCCGCCCGCCTCGTTACTGCGACTGCATCTACGACGGATGTCTGCTGTTCGTTTTCATAGTCAGCAGAAGATTTTTCCATGTCATAATGAAAATTGTGAGCAGAATAAGATCGTGATTGAAGACTCATTTTATATTAGTTTACAAATAAATTATTATTTTTGCTTGGACGTATCATACAAAAAAGAATAACAGCGCCCGCCTATCTAAGTTCGGTAAAAAGGATAATGTGATTTTATCAATGAGAAACGCGGTAGATTATGAAGTCCCATTGGAACAGGCTTAATTGAGTGCCGATTTTTCGCGTAGCTTATTCGGCTTTGCCATCGTCGACGTCTAAGTTTTTTGTTAGCAATGCACTATTTTGGGCCGGCATCAAGATAAAATCCAACTTCTGACCCAAAACAGCGCTTGGCATGTAGATACAGACGGTCGAAATTTTTGCGTCCCAATCAGTCGTCTCGATGTAGCACTCACTTGGTCAGCTGAAAGGTTTCCTTAAGCAATGTAGGAACCGTAACTTGGACTGTCGTAGCGCACATGATGTATGACAAAATTGCTAAAAGTTCGATTTTCTGCAAGAAAACAAACAACGGACGTAAACCCGATAATGGGATTCCGTGAAAACAAGGGATTTGTAACGTATTGAGCCTGCTGAATACGCAAGCCAGAGTCAAGCGTTCGAACTGTGACGTTTGCCCGGCAACTGACTTCAGCAATTTCGTAAATTCCCACCAATTAAGTCTGCCCTGTTGCATATTTCGAATGGAACGAGCGGTGCTGTAAGTCAGAAGCCACTCACACGGTGATGCCTAGGCTTGTTCTCTTTGGGCCGTCCGAAAAAAGTAATAATTTGTGTTATTTTCGTCGAGTACAGATGATTTCCTTTGTACAAAACACAAGCAACTTTTTTTGGGAATGTTACAGTAAATCACTATAATACAAGTATAAAAGTGCCTCGTGTGCACTATGAATGAAACAAATAGCTCAACATTTTGCCTGCCATTTTAGGGAGGAAGAAATGTCAGAATTACTTCTTCATTAAAGACACTATTTCACTAACGTTTGACATTCGAATTACCATTCTGGAATATTGGTTGCGCTTACAGAGCAATGTCTGTCACTTCTGGTACACGTCCACAGTGCTACAACAGTATTTTTCTATGTTAAGACCAAACAATGATAGAACAAGTGAATGTGGTATGCGTACTTATAGGTGTACTAAATATGCCTAGTTGTTTCATGTGTTCTAGGAAAGTAGCTTCTAACAGCACTTGACAATTTATTAATACGAACTTTATCCATAAGACAATGATGTATTCCAGATTTAACTCCTGCGCAAGTTGTTTAAGCACGACAGTTCACGTGTTGCAAATTCACTTTAAGCCGTATGCAATAAAAGTCCGAAGTCATCGATATTTCCGAGCAGTACAGTAAAGGACATGTCGTGTGCATTTTAGCAAAGATGAGACGCAGTAGTCGGTATCGCTTAAATTAATTCCATTATATCAGAGTGACTTCAATATGCCGGTTATAGAACTAATTTCCCTATGCCAGCCTGCAGGATGCGCAATAAATAAAAACGAAACTTCAAACAGTTTCGTTTTCCGCCCCATATTTTAGATTACCTTTTGAATTCAAATAATTTTTTTAAAAACATGCGCAAAAACTTTATTATTTACTCATTAAAGGTGACTTTAAAGTTAATTCTTGAAGAAATAGTAGTTTCATTTAAAAAAAACTCTATCGCGAGATCCTTTAAGACTGCAAGATGTATATTTTTAATAAATTCATGAAAAGTCGCCTATAAAATGCACATCAATGTTCACGTCCATCACCACAAATTATATAAGCCCTACATATTATCTTCATAACAACCCATATAAACAAAAACGTTTCCTTAAAGGAGATGAGGCCTACCTGTAGTTTTAAAGTCCTAAATGCAAGGGTTAGTGCAAAACGAGTTAAAATATGTTAAAAGATAATTTAATTTTATTCCTGCAACTGCAAATGGTATAAATAGCAAGCTTATTGTCAAAGGAGTATAAGAATGACTAGGCTTTTGCATGTTCTATATAAAATGCATTTCAGTTTGATAAAGCGTCAAAAAAACTTTGAAAACATCATACTGCTTATGCGCGCACTTTGCTGAGGCAGTTTTTGTCGACTAATAGAATGTAACTTGCCCGAAGTCTGACATGCCGAAGTGAGTAAAATGTCTTGTAATTTGGCTGCATATTATTTAGTGCTCAATGCCATCTATACAATATCTTATGATGGTATACACATTTCAAAATTTGGGTTTATGCTACATGATATAATGATGCCAATACACTTACAGGCTCTATGCGCAGAAGGGTAGCAAAGTAGAAGTTTCGAATACGAGATGATAGGGGTCTGAGTACAAAAAGGGCAGAGTACCTTTGCAATTAGACGAGCAAACACAAACGATCGGCCAGCGTAGTCTTTACAAAGTATGACATACTTTGTTATAAATGATCCTAACATATGTTTCCAATTTTAAAGGCGTTTTTCTAACCCTACACTCTGCTGATTGTCAGTTCTTTTGCGTCCCATCAACACAGGCGAACTCATAATTGGATGTTAATTCACAAATATAATTTAAGAATAAGTCGATATGCAAGTCATTTTAAATCTTTTTATTTGAAACACTACACGAGCGACTAGTAATGCGGGCTTTACTTGTGTCTTATTGACGACTGCGTAATGCTTTTATGAAAGGTAACTCTCTGGAAGAAAATCGACAGTGTGGCCAAATTTTAAACAATCGGACACACCTCGTAACCCATTACAACATATCTTGCTATTATAGCGATATGCATCGCTGTTTGGGCCATTTTGTACATTTGGCCGTAGTTCAGGAAGTTTTTGAGAAAAATCTATTTAGCGGTTTGCCTTATTTATAGCATGCTAACAATCGTGCCTTTGGCTGAGTTCATATTTTCAAGAACCTTACACACAGCCTCGTTGCGTTATTTTTATGCCTGCAGTTGAAACCCTATGCTACAGAGGATACTCACTGCAGCTAACACCAAGTGCGTAGGCGGATGTTTTTCTTTGATTTTTCTAATTGCAGACTGACGTTGCGTGTTTTCAGGTGACATCATTGCCACTTTTGTGAGGTTTTTCAGATGTGGAAGATATACCGCGTCAACGAAGCCTCAAAGAAGAATGTGTGGGCTAAGTTAACACTCACATGATTTCCGTAGCATAACAATTTGATCCCGTCTCCTTGACAATAGGTACGTCAATGTCTGATTGATGTGACAGTCTCTGGTTTACTTACGCTAGATGTGCCTGCAGTACAGTCATACCGTGAAAAATAATCAAACGCCGTTTTTCCCCACTGGGCGCGTCATAGGCAGACCAATTCTCCTTCAAAACAATAGGCGATTTCATGAGCAGTAGGAATTTATAATTCATGTGGAACACATTGAGCAATTTTCTGAATAGGCTTTCACCGCAGTTTTTTTCAAATTAACATGCTTTAAAATAGTCATTTATTTCACATCGACAGCGAATGGCATGTCAGGGATTGTGTATTTTAACAAAGCGGTCGACACGTAGGTTTGTATGGTCGTGGTAGCATCGTGAGATCAACGGATATTCAGTCTTAATTTATTGGAAGATTTACTTACTGGAGCTGTGAACTTGTTTCATAATTATTGACAGTTTTAATTCAACTGAGACTCTTAAAGAATTATTTCCTTGATTTTATACCAAAGCAGTAAAAGAAGGCATATTGTTGTGCATGTTTTCTATAAGTTATTTTTGAATTTACAATACCAGCAAAACTCAATAGGTAAAATGCATGTCATATAAGTAGTCAGTTTTTACTGAGTGTGCTTTCTGCAGGGGGAGCAAAAGGAATTTTAATCAAAGGCCGACATGCTGGCAAGTCTGAAATACTATAATATTTTGCCTCGTGATGATCAGTATTACAATACCACCTAATTAATTCTTCCTAATAAGAAATGCATTTCAGAATTTCGGCCAAAATTTCGTGAGATAGGTCACGCATTGTAAGTCAAGAATTGTAACGAGTAATTCATCAGGCATTTAGATAAGTCAAACATAAAAGCAGTCTTGTTCAGATTTTAATCTTTACCAAATAGCACGAAGTAACCAGCAACTAAAACAATTCTTCGGTGTCTTAATAGATGATTCTCTAAGGAAACGGTCCTTGCATATGACACACTTAACCACGGTGATCACACGAAAAATTAGCAGGTTTATACGGAAATGCACGTTCATAGCACATGCCAATATTTGAGGTGCCAGTGACAGACCGATTTACATTGCAGTTTGCACTAACTGTGATCCAGACCGCGCTTCATACTCGTTGTTTGCTAAAATCCCAGTCATATTTTCGTTGTCGACTACGGGATGCGGTTGTACACCTAGATGTGGCTCCGGTCGCGTCACGCGCCTGCGCTCGGTTCCGCTCCGGTATTTTTAAATATATCTTGATACCAAACTCAGGTTGGAAAAGAGGAGAGGATGTTGTTTATGCTAGGAAAATCTTTTGTCACCACAAAAGAACTCACGTACGAGTTCCGTTGCCTGCTTTCACCCTGATGTGGAGTACACGGAGGGCATCGTAGGCCACGGCGGTCGAACTGTTATTTTCTAGAGATGTACGCAATTGTCACATTCTCTTTGGGATGGGCGGGTGTGAAAACCGCTACCGTTACAATAAAAAACGGGCAATATAACTTGTGTATATATTCCAAGAAAGACCTATTAATTAAGAACGGGTGATATCCACCTAACGAATATAAATTTGACATTGCTTAGGTAGTCAGGTAGCAGGTTCCGAATTGGTAGGTGGCCTACGTCAAAGGGAGGTTGGACAGTTACCATTAAACAAATTAATTAAGCTCACAGATGTCAATCGGGGCTTTGTAAATCGGGCGGTTTAAGTACTGGGTTGCACTAAGATCCAGCCCGAGCTGCCCATGGGTTATTATCGTACTGAGGTTACTAATGCTCTAATGATTGGGTCAACTAAATATCATTTTTTATCAAAAAACAGCACAGTTTTCTGGGCTTGTTATACGAATTAGAAGGTCAAAAATAAATTATTATTCTTTTAGAGCCATGGCTAAAAGTTGTTACATCAGGCCAACAGTATTTAATTAACAGACCTCTGGGTGAATTCTTATTCTCTATTTGTCCAAGCGTTCAAATGCTTAACCGTTCAAGCAGCTAATCAGTTAGGACAAATCATTGTGTATGACGATTCGGCTGCAACTAACGGTAATCCCCTTTTCACTGAGGCTAATTATTTTGTAATTTGCTTATGACTTTGTGTGCTAAACCGTGTCTTCACACCAGAACGAAGGACTGCAACTATGCGAGTCAGCTAAAAGTTCATTTACGTCGGTTGTTTTGTTCAATATCACGCGCAGCGGCACAGATTGAAGGACATGCATTACGCATGCAGCCACTGCGTATAAACTGCATATTGATAGGTTGTCAATGAAAATATATATATATGCTTAACTAATGGTCAAAGTCAATTCCGCGAACTCCTCCTCTCTAATACTTTAAACTACAGTGTTTCCTACAATGCGGCCGAACTCCGTGCTCTGTGCATTTTTGCTTTTCCACGTGATCCACGCGTGCCGCCGAGAAGAACGTGAGCAAATTTTATCAATTTCATCTTAACGCTCTTTAGCATGACTTTTTACCGAGTAATACATCACCGAGAAACCCAACTTAATCAGTACAAATCTATGCTTAGAACTATCAACATGGACAGACGTATTTCTTACTAAAACGTTAATTAGTTTTACAATGAAAAGTGGAAAGTCAAGATAAATTAGTCACAGCTATTTAATTACCATATTGGAAACAGGGTCAGTTCGCTGAAGTATTGAAAATTTAACTATGGGAGGGAACAGTGCCCATGATTCGTACTACCAACTGTGAAGCGAAAATACTTGACGTACAGCAATGAGAGTAATAAAGATAATAAATAGACGGATTCATAAATAATTGAAATTTTCACTGATAAAATTCAGCATAACGAAGATGGGTACCGTAAAATAAGCACAGGCGCTTTGTATTTCGTTAATTTCAAGCCTTGCTCAACATACAACCTTCGCACTAGTTCACTGTGAGATATAGTAATTTAACTTAATGACATCGAGGTTTAACTTTAGTTCTTAGGTGTAGATAAACCCTTTAATACTTTAATACATTATCTGGCATTTGCCGAATTCTAAAGGCCTGTTTATGACGAGAAATGATTACTTAGATGTGGATTTTCGTATGTTTGTTTATGCCAGATAAGCCTTCAATATCTCAGGTACATATGTAGATTGACATTTAATTAAGTAAACATCACGCACTTTACACATAACAGCAGCATGATATTTCCACCAATTTGGGATTCTTTATATAGGCGGACATGTTTCTTACGACAGAGCGACGCAAAATATGCCTTCAGTTGCACATTTTATACGTAAAGAAACATATCAAACACAATGCTTAACATGACGCAAATTAATCAAAATCTGCTGTGACCAATAAACGATATTAACGTAATTAACATAAAAAGTGTATAATGTGCTAACATCACAATTATGCGCTATTTAAATTGCAAAAATCGAGAAACAACCGGGATTGCAACTGGGTTCACGTTTTTCGAGATTTGTACATTCTAATAAAAACGCTATCTGGCGTTTTTAATCATTTCTGACAGGGAGCTCATGTCTGAATTTCGGTCAACACTTATTAAGATAAGTCAGACATCGCGTAAGGAGAACAAATTTCGCTACCTTCGATAAACGTTGGATCTATTTGGCTACAGAACGTAGTTTAAATTATGAACATCTCACTGCGCATGCAAAACTAAAGCGACAGAATGGACAATTAATGATCGGGACCAGAATTACTTTGGTAGTTTTTAACAAAATTTATCTTCTAACAGCAGTAATACATTTGAGAAAATTCCAATGCCACCATGTGCAGCGCGCAATCGGCTATGTTGAAAAATGAGATGTAATAGAAAACACGCAACATTTCATCATGCAACAGGCAGTTATATTAGACGGAACAGATTTAAAAGAAAAAATAAAAGGCAGATACACAATTCGCCGTGTTTCAAGAGCAGAGGCTGATAGGTAGTTCCTTTAATCTAGCGAAAAAGACACAACCTGCCCAATATTATAAAGAAATCAAAACAAATCATAGTATTTGAAAATTAAAACATATTCAATAATTAACTCTGAAGAAGACACGATTAGCTGCAAGATGAGTGCAAAAAATGGAGCATTACATATTTTTTATAAAAAGCATTTGACTATTTACAGAGGATCAAAAATCGACGGAAAACCGTAATACTTGAGAAAAGATAATCCATTTCGAGTTCAGTTATTGTAGCTGACTTTAAAAAGCTCATTAGAAATCTTGCATTATGGCGCAACTGAAAAATCTTGTGTTCGCCTTGCATGAGGAATAATAGTACAACAGCGACATTGCATGAGATATGCCAGATGATGCATGTCCCACTCAACTGCTTGCGGAAAATCAAATTTTTTGGCACGTTCAGTGAATGAGCACATGTCACGTGAGTAACCATAAGTTCTACTGGAAGTCTCTGCTACTCCGCTTCCTATGTTCGAATGCTTGAAATTTTAATCACTCACTGTCTCTCCCTGGTTGAATTTCGGTACCCTGAACAGGGCATGTTACTGTCGCATTGCGTAGCCACATTAGGCAAATAGTAGTGAACTCAAATCCTCCTTTATTCATGAAATACTGTTGGAATACGACCGATTATTACAGCGAAGTTGGGCAAATGTTATGCGCAAAGAAAAAGAATAGCAAGGTGATGATTGGCACACGGTCTATGAAGTAAAAGTGTAACATTTAGCAAAAACTGTCAGGACCGCAAAGTAAATTTGAGCAAAAAGTAGAGATTTTTGCAGACGAATGCTTTTATCAAAAAGTCTGCATCTTCATTATCTAATAACTCCGGGTCAGATTTGCACATTTATATTGCATATTGACAAACTATTATACCTGCATTTAAAGTTTATAACATACAGTACGTGGACTAACTCATTAAAGGTTGGCGGTAATTCCGAAATGTGTTTTTGTTTCGAAACAAAAAATGACTAAAGGTTGTCATCATGTTTCAAAAATCTATGGTAATCCAGTTACTTCAGGATGCCGCCAATCGAACGAACCTATTTTCAACTGCATGTAAAAACCATACATTGCAGAACTTAACTACCTTAGAAGCATAAATCTTTGTCATTGATTTTCGAGGACCCAAAAAGTGATTATAGTTTATGGAAAGTATGCATAAAATGTATTCTCGCCTTTACTCAATCGGTGGGAAATAAAGTCATCTTCTAATATTATAATCAAAGGAAGGGTATTTTTCGGCTTTCAAATCTTTTTTCAATTCCCGAAAACTTTTGGACCTGACCTGCCCTTGTGCGTGCATTCAGCGTTTCCAATCCACAAGCCGTATATTTTCTTCGTAAGGAAATCCACATATTTCTCTACGTTATTGAGGGAAGACTATATGTGTTCAAACATTTGGCAGTGGATATGAACCATATTGTTAACTTTAAAGAACATATATCTTAATGCAAAGACATGACGTTCTAGGAGCGTCATTTACCGGTATTAACAAATCTTACAATAAGGAACTTTTTAAAAACCGCATTATACTCGTCCTCTGATTATGAAGTCAAAAGTATACGTATTATTTTGTTAGATGAGTAAACATTAAGTGTTTATATGTACGTTTTCCATAAAACTAATTAAATTTTAAAGGCCATCAACAATTGAAGAGAAATATGCATGCTACCTTAGCAGCCATTTTTTAAAGATTATAATGTTTTGCATGCAGGAAAAAATAATTTCTTTTGAAAATTGGCATCTTGAGGTAACTGAATTATTATACACATATGCCGCATGGTGATAAACTTTACGACAATACTTAATAAATCCTTCTGAAACGAAAACGCATTTCGGAATTTAGGTTGACATTTCATGGGCCAGCCCAGCTAATGTACAATACAAATACTTGGAACACAGAAGGTATGACAACAAACCGAACGATTATAAGGAGCCTTATTTATGCAACTATAGAGGGTGAAATACTGGCTAATAGAAACTTCATAAGGGATAGTAGTGAAGTTGCACTTCTTATATCTCAACTAACCCCCATAATCTAAGAATTAGAATGAGATTAAACGTCCATGCAGTTTTCTGGGTCATTTTGTGTATATACGCAATTACTTTAATTCAAAGCGTATCTTTAAGAATACTCAGGAGTCAATAGCGATTTTAAAAGTGAGGCGAATATCTCTCCAAAAAGCATGACAGAAAATCGATTCCGCATTTCTTGGAGTCAACGTTTATATCTCGACATCGTTTTTTCACTGCACCGTTTTATTATCTAATCTGTGGTAAAATGTGTCTTTCATAATTAGAGTAATTAGCTTTACTAAACTCTGAAAGCATTAAAAGCCTGAAGGGGCTTAAACGCACGGTACTTATCTTAGGTCTGATAGGTCAGATTATTAGAGCTTTGGATGTACATCGTCTCTGCTTATGCTGCCGGGGGTTCTAATTCCGACGAGGCCGCTAAGCTTCGTCTGTTTTTTAAATGCAAGAAGACAAACTCATTTATTTAGAAATAACAGCTTTAAATGACGAAGCAGTGTTTAAAACTAATTTTCATTCGTAAACTTACAGTGTCCAGCATTTATGGACGATATATATAATATATGCAGGGTTACGATTTTAGTCCTAATGATTTTAACACATTTTCAGCTGATTTGAATCCAAGGGAACTCATCGCTTTGGCCCTCAGTCCCACCAAAGTTCAGCTCTCCTGGAAGCCGCCCAAATCTTTACCAGCGGAAAAGCAACGCTTCTACGTACTTCAAAATCAGACGCGCATTAGAATGATCAACGATACAAAAATATTAGTTGAAAAGCTCACTCCGCACACCAAATACGAATTCGGTGTTCAGACGGTTCTTGCCAACTACGACTATATCAGACCCGGCGTTTTTCTAACAGCTGCTACGGATGAACTGAGTATGCTTTCATTTAAAGTATACACATTTACAAATCTACGACTGCCAGTCATGCGAGAAGCAAGAAGCTGTCACATATATTTGTGTAAAATGCATACTTTTTGCATTAAACGCTTTGCGGTTGATCCCGCCAATGGCGCATTAACCCTGACATAGGCATTAGTGGTAACTAAGCCGTTCTCAGCCAATTTTTTGCTGAAGAGGCAGTCGGTTAAACCACCTGTTTTTGCTACTGCAACTCTAGCCAAAAATAAAAATATGTGCAATTTCATGTGAGAGTAATGGCAATTAGCCTATCGCTGCAGTGATGCAGTCGGTAAAGATTCCACCAAGACATCTTTAGAAGTGTTTGATTGCAGGCAGGCAGTATTAAATTTTTTAAAGTTTGTTTAGTTTAGCGGAGGTGACATACAAATATTGATACTTCAGCTGCAGCATTGTGGGTGAGGGATGTATTTTCAGTATCACAGTAGACCGTTAACTGCAAAGATAGAAGATGAACGTATGCATGAGAAAGTTTGCAGTTTTGGTTGTGGCCTCGTCAATTATAAACAACGCTAGAAACTATGTTCGGAGCGCTCAATCATACGCTCATTGACGTAAGAGCAGAGAGCAATTAGAGTAGAATTAGCCTTTCACAAGAATAGGTTTCAACTTTCTTAAAGTAGCGAATTTCCGGAAACAAATAGTTGATTTTTCTTTTTGCTTTTTCCCGACTCTCAACCATTCGGAAATTTATGCCTGCTAGTATTAATCAAAACAATTACTGCTAACTTTTCAAATTACATAATCAAGACGTGATTGGTGAGGACTTTTAAATTTTTGAAAACAGATATAAATTTAAACAAACATATTGACGCCGATTAATAACACGGAATAGTACACACAAGTACCTTAAGGCCTATGTTCGCCACCAGATTCACCAACGATTTGTGGTTTTTGTGACCCCCTTTCTGCGTAGCTGATCTCAGCCCAAGCAATCTCACTGCTCTGGTTCTGAATCCCAACACCATACGGTTCTCCTGGACGCCGCCTAGACTGCAACCTGACAAAGTGACGCTTTACTACCTACTGCAGAATGGCACACGTAAAAGAATGACTTGGGGCACAGGTCTGGAACTTCGGAACTTATCTGCCCACACTCTATACGAATTTTGCCTTCTAACAATGCTCTCCGACTCCGTGCTCGTTGAACCAGGCGCTTGTGTAACAGTTAATACAGATGAAATAAGTAAGTCTTATTTTTCTACCGCATACATCTATAATCTCCAAGCATTGATAAAACGAACGATTTCGGGAAACTGCTGTGCAACTTACAGTTTCTGCAGTACGCTCATTCTTTGCTTGCAATATGCAGTTCAATTGCGCATATAATTAATACTAAAATAGCTTATTAGCGATGTAATTGACATCCTAGTCGATTAACCCTAATATGGCAGCGTTATCTTAACGTCTGTAATCAGTGCACGATTAATTTAAAATGCCTTGTCACCGGGTACTTCAATCCATCGCTCGATTTCGGCATATGCACTTTCCTTCATGGATCTGTTACTGCGATTATAGTGACGAGGTTTAATTTGTTTTCGAGGGTCTCAGAATGTAAGCAAAATTCTTACCAAACGTAAGATCCGGGTGCGCACCTTCTTCGCAATAGCAGTACGTTTAAAAAGCAATTCTCCGCTATCTTATTATCCGCTGAAGCAATGGATTAATAGAGTACCTACGTGCAGATAGCACGACCGAGCATAATCACCCTGTAGAAAGCGCGACTGCAAACGCATCAAAACGAACTGAGTTCGGTGAGAAGGTGTGAAGGTCCGTTTATGGCAAAACGACGCTATTCATCTGAATGTTTAATTTCTGACTCCTTTTATTAGCCTGAACAGATAAAAACCACAGTAAAATGCGCCTGAAAGACGCAGCAACTCTTGAACACGGTTTCGACCAAAAATAAACTGGTAAGCATGTCACCGGCATGCTTATCATTGATGAGGGTTGCTTGATCGGTCATGTCTACATGGTGAATAGCAAATATTAGCAACATATAGACTGGCCATTAATATAAAAAGTATTCAGTTATTTTGCTTTTCGGTGGTGATACGGGGGCACGGTGAAAGGAACAGTATGTGGTCCCTGTGGAAGAAAGCCGTGGCCACAAGACTCGCACGGTCGTCCTCCAACGTGAACATTTTGTGATTGGTGATCTCGAAGTATTATTTGTCATTGGGGAGAGTCGTGCTTTTGGATTTTGAGTCACTAGTGTTAACGAATGTTGAGACATGCGTTTCAAAACAGCGTGCCCTTTTTGGCTGTGTAACGTGCAGTTGACCAGGTCATCAACGTCAGACATTCTTTGTTCTGCCAGTTAATCTTATGGCCTTAGTCCACGCGACCGGGACGTTGACATTTTACCTGCAATAGCAGATGCCGACCTCATTATTTAATCAAATGGGTCAGACTTTGGCGTTATTTTTGATTATTTTCATTTACACCGTTCTGTTTTGAATTCTAGGCCTCAATAAATCCATCAGCGTGAGCCACCTCCTCTGGCTGTCGTTGCTTCCTGTCATTTCTGCGGTTATGCTGTACCTGTAATTTCGCTACATAGTTGTGAAAATAATAAATCGACCGTACGGGGACTTCATCAGTACTTTACTAATTGTAAGGTGCACACCTGATCCCATCTCCCGATTTATATCCTAACTGAAGCCCTCATTGTTGTTCCACTCCCAAATTATAATTAAATATTCAGAAGAAGTTGCTTTTGATTGTAAGATGGTATTTTGAAATCAACAGGTTTTGGACGCCGCTATTGATAAAATCGATGCAGTAGACAGCAGAAGATAAAGACGGCTGTTCACATTAAATGGTTAGAGATCAGAAGTTGACACGGTACATTTAATCGCAGATTCGCCATTACAGTGAGTCCGCTTGAGATCAAAGCAAGATGCTAGGTGTTTAATTTAAAATAGAACAGAAAAATCCAAAAGAAGTTGATAATTTAGGAAATTGGTGCATGTGAACGGAGAAATCCGTGCATAAATTGGAAAAAATACATATGGGGCTGCAATACACCTTTCTGGAGCGGACAATAGCAATGTTTGTTCATTCTGTAGGTTTATATGGGTTTAACCTGGATGATTTCGACATCCAGTATTTTTTCGTTATCCAGATTCCTCCGGTCATACTATAAGCATTCGAATTGTCGCACCTTCTACAACTTTAAATATTCCACTGAGTATTTATGGATATGTAAGAGGGTAACGTTAACGTTTTGTCTTGACACTTTCTACATTTGGTTTAAGAGCAAAAAAACTGCAATGCACTTAGAATATTGTTATAAATCCCCTCTATGACAAGCATTTGGCTTTATCCCTAAAGATGTTCTAAAGGAATATTGAGCGAATCATGAAATTTAAATTGATCACAGAATATGCGGCAAGACGTAATCAAACAAATATCTTGTGGATATTGAATCGAATTGCATGCTTCACAAAAATCAAATAAATAAGCAAAAAAGCAGCATGAACAGCAACTGCTTTCTCGCCGTCAGAAATATGTGTGTGTTGACTAGTGAATTACTGTTTAACCTGAAATTTAAACTTAATTGCAACAGCTTTGCAAAGGATGTAAGCAATACGTCCTGCTCATATTTAATGAAATCCCATGCACTGAATTTTGTAATTCATTTCTTATTCGAAATTATGCTTTGTTGTGGCACTTTAAATTGTGCAACCCAGAACCTACTTCACTTAGCATGCGGCGGGAAATGCTTTGTTCTACACTGATTTCCATTAGAGCCTCTGTCTCTGAAGGGACAAATTTGCTTATATCTGGGTGATATATATAAGTTGTGTGATCTCATCATGTCAGGAGAATATCGGAACGTATATTCGGTCCGTTTAAAACACCTGAAAGCAAATTAAGAAATGGGTAATTTCAAAATACAATAGATAGGCAAACCTGTAAGGTCAGAAACTAATGAATTTTCTCAAAAGGCGGAAGTTATATCAAAATGTACAAAGGCTGTAGACACCTAGTCAAAATAAAGCTGGGTTAGAGGTACGCAGGGGGATGGGAGAAATGCAATTCAACACATAATATCTCATAAATTAATTGAAACACTTAATTTAGTTCAGAATATTTAAATTGGGGTAATGAAGCCAAACAGTAATATGTTGTATAAATTAAAAGAGTTGAAAGGTTATTTAACAAATACAATGCTTCACGTTCTCCTTTGCTTTCGGTAGTCGTGGAGATTAGTGAAAAAGCGCCGTACCTTACGTGGGCCAAATCCGCCATAGTGTCAAACGATTGGTATTTCAGTTTGTTGTCAACATAAAGAATATGTTTCTGATCTCCTCTGACAATTCAATAAAGAAATCAATTGCTTTCTTATCATCTTGGCGAATACGTGCACACTGTGGGACGTTGGAAATCTAAGTTCGGCAAGGAACCCAAACTTCGTGTCTACTATGCTTACCTATTTCTTCATCGTGCTTCTAAACTGTACCTATTGAATAATTCAGTTTTTTGACCGTATTACCATGGTCTTACAAGGAGCCGTTTAGACGATTGCTCGCAAGAATCTTCATCCGGCTATCTTGTAATTTCCGGTCATCAGGCGCCGGAGAAGTAAATATCGTTCGATCGAAATTTGCGGTTTAGAGTTGACACTTTCGAACATCTATAGCATTTAGCGACAAATTTCGCACTTGGGGGTCGGCGATGGCCATGGAAGACAGAGCGCCAGTGTCAGAGTTTTCTGGCAGCATAGCACAGGATTGGCTGGCCGTATAGCCACTGCTTTGGCTGTAGCAAGCACCTGTTGGCGTAGGCCTCTGGAGAGGCTTGCTGGTCTCCGGTAGACAGCCTGAAACACTTCCTTTGTATCGACTCAGTGATTCGTATCGACAAGATGTGCAAGAATTGAACTCGAAATCGATCTGTTTTCACCTCTACCTAGCCAGGAAGGTATGTGTTCGCGTACTCTCTTTTGCAGACGCCTCGTTCTACGGCTAATCTATCCCGCTTCACAGGAGCAAGTGAATGCGTAAATACAAATTGCTGTGGCTGCAAGGATAGTCGGTCTTTACCTTCCAAACGTAGGAGGTAGAGTTCATGAAGCGTAGGCGAAAATCCGCCACAGAGAAAGCCCTAGCGATCGCTGACTTCAGACGTCTTCTTACTTGGTTATACGCTTCGTCTCCCTAAAAAGGTAGTCTTGTAAATAAACATTTATTTATTTATTTATTTATTTATTTTAAAAATGCTCTCCCCTATATTTCGGAGGATAAATCTCGCTGGATATCCGTTTTCGTGGAGTATATCCCGCAGTTGGTGGCGTTCTGACTCCATAATCTCAGGAAAGCTAATATGCGCACTCTAACTATCAATCCCTGGACGGTATTGCGTCCAACAGTTAGAGGTAAAAAGCCGTAAAAATTAATGTATTATCCTACCCAGGTTTACTTTCAGAATACCCTACGCCGAATGGAACCATCCTCTTGTCTGTGCAGAAGAACATCGAGGAATGCGATTTTGTTGTTTAGCTTAAAACTCTGCAGAGACCTGACGCGAGAGGAGTTCAATGTTAACTTTTGGACCAGGGTGTCAGTGTCGGTGGTAAGATCGACCAATCAGGAAATATTCTCTGCATACCGACTGTAGAGGTTAAGGTCACTTATAATATCCTGTAACCCTGTATCATCGAACTTTTAACTGAAGACATTTGGGAGGAACGGACCAAGCGGTGAGTCAAGCGCCCTGCCGCCTATTTGCCTGTATAATTCATCATCATAGAGGAACTGAACATTGTACTTGCAACGTGTCAGTAGCTTTTTTAACGTTTTAATTGGTATGCCCAACGGGAAGTTCAAGCGGCGGATAACGTTAAAATGCTATTATATTGTTTCGGCTATGGACACGTTGATAAAAAGCGATGCTTTGCTTAATAATAGTATTCTCCATCCGTCAACGTTCATATTCGTGAAAGTTTCATAAAGCTCAAAATGGCTCATCCATTTAGGAGGGTACAAATGACATTGCAGTGGGGTGAGTTATTCGACTAGCCACATTACGATGTTGTGATAGGGCGAATTTATCATATCCAAGATTGGACGAGTGGGGTAGACCGTGTTTGTGAATTTTTGAGAGGCTGTATACAGAGGCCGTGTTCACTGGTCTTCGCTGCCTATATTCTTTGCCAGATAAATGACATTTTTTGTAAAGATGTTTGAGGACAGCCATCGGCCTCTATGAGGTCCCTGTCCCTCTCGGATTTCGAGAACTCTGTGCAATCCGACAGGATTGCCTGCAGTTTATCTACGTTATCTTTTCTATCCACCAGTACAACTCTCGAACACTTCTCAAGCCTGATTAGCGCAATGAAGTCCCTCAGGCTATCGAGATAGACCATTGTCAAGACCTATTTTTTTCTTAAAGCTTTCATTGAGCACTGTTGACAGCAGTTAACAATATTCGACTTAATATTTCGAAATGCTTTAGGCCCGCTGTGTTTAAGATTGGTTTTTATTTATAAAACATCGTATTTTCATTTTTATTAAGTTTTTAAACTGTGTACATGGCGGTATTTATCCAATGAAACGTTTTAGGTTTACTGCATGTCAAATTCATCAGTGCATAAAATTTCATGATTTTCCATACTTGGAAAGAACACCGTTTTTAGTTTATATACCCTGGATGTAAGTGTGATGATAAATCAGGCTGAAAATTATTTCGATAAGTGTAAAATTTTTTACAACCCATTTGTGCGCTTTCTTGAGTTAAAAAAATAAGGGCGGCCCACTTTGCTACCAAATGACTGTACGAATGAATATGTTTTGGATGTTTTATGTGAAGTATGTGAATTCATAACGGCATCAATAAATAATGCACAAAAAGCACACTACTTTAATGACAATCTTCTGAAAAGTTTAGGTCTTGTTGACTTTCGGTGAGCATCTAATTCAAAGGCCGACATCCGATTGTGATTAAAATAATCAAGGATTCTGTACTAAAAATGTAAATATTGCAAATCTACTGAAGTTAACATTTTCTATATGAGCAAAAGATCAGTATTTTGTTTAATGTTAACGAGGTAGCGCACAAAATGTGTACTTCGCATTTCGTTATGCTTAGTCTAAAATGCGAAATACATATATAAAACTTATTCCCTAGACAAAAAAGATATTCAGTGATCAATAGTTTGAGGTAGATGCATGAAAACCTACTAAAGATATTTCAACTTAGTATCAGAAAAATGACATTAATTTCGGTTAGCTTTGGGCTCCGTAGCAGACACTTCCGACAACAGGTTGGTTAACGTCGCATGTTTCGCCGTCTGCTTTTTAGTGCTTGCAAATCTATGTATGCATGCGTTCAGGAATGATCAGTTTGGTTTGCCTGAGGAAGTTTTATTAACTGCGATTGAAGCACTGCCAATACATGAGCATGTTTACAGGTTGCGTTACTACCCATGCGGTCTTAATTACTTCGGTAGTTTGCTTTTTGATTTTGACTCTAAAACTCTCAATTCCGTCATCTTCCTACGAGAACTCGGATGTAGGCGACACTGTCGAGTCATGTGAATGTATGCCTGGAATTCACTGCCTTCTATTTCGTCTGTCTATGGAAGCATTAAGGCCTGGTATTCGTGTGATGTCGCAGTTTTCGTGTTTGAAGGTGAATTTGTTTGAAGACACTGTTTTTCTATTTTATATCCATCATGAAGCGTTGCTCCAATAACTGCCGCATTTGCCGAATAGCCTCAGTATATTAGAGCATTTCCGAAGAATATGCTGTATGTCAGAGCACAGCTTTAGACTGTCGCAGGACGCCAGACAGTAATGATAAATTTGAGAAGTATTTTCTCATAAATCAGGAAAAAAAGGCGAACGTGTTTATTTAGAAGTTAAACCATTCGTTAGACTTCTGGGTACAGCCTCGTTCTTTTCTATCCCTAATAATCTAGCGAGCAATTTCAAATTCATATGAATCCTCTCTGAGATAATAAATTTCCAGCTCATTATTCGCGTGTATCTAATGCGCCTAGAGGGTGTCTGACCCCGGATGTGGAACAGGCCCAGAAAATACAGCAATAATACCATGATTACTCTAGATTGATGTTCGAAAGTATATTTGTTCTGTCTGTATTCTCCAAATGGTTGTTTAATAGCACACTGATTATTAAAGGCTGACACTTGTGAAAATCTTTGCAAACCATTAAACCACTAATGTAGATAGGTTCACAGAAAAATTGGCTTCTCTTTACAATTGCCTCTGTGTCCTTTTTGCATTAATGACATATGACATAACAAAAATCATGTTTGGAGCGCAATTTAAACCAACCAGAGGTAGGCAAATATTCATATTATCGTTCACTTTTTAGATTTTGGCGTTACATAATGACAGCTACGGATTCGAAATACTGATAGACAGTGCGTTAGACGAACGCTTAATTTTTTGCTGATTTAACCTACTCCGGTTTGTCGCATTTACTCTCACAAACGAACTTTACAAAAAACTCCGCGACGTAGGTACAATTTTTGAGCATCGGTGCCAGGCATATGGACGTAAATGGATACTCTCTTGTCGCATCTAAGGCAGACGTCTGACGCTAATCCATTTTTGTTATAACTGCTTAGCATTCGAAGGCATAAGAAAAGATTGGCCTTACCTGTAGGAAACGAAATGTACAGTGAGTGACCATTCTCATTAAATGTTGGCTGAAATTCTGAAATGCGTTTTCGATTAGGAAGGATTACTTGGTCGCGGTTGTAATACTGATTATCTTGCAGCCTACTCTTATATCATTTCGGAATCGGCAGTATGTCGGCTTTTAAATGCACGTCTATATAATCTCCTGTAGAAAGCGTGCTCGGTAAAAAGTGACTACTTAAGTAGCATGTTTTTCTCATTGATTTTCGATGGTTTTGGAAATTCAAATATATTTTATAGAAAACATAAACAAAGGTAAGCTTTCTTTTAGTTAATCAATAGATAATCACGTCGTCTTTATATTTTATACTCAAGGAAGGGGTATAAATAGGTTTTAAAAAGTTTCTAATTATGAGTCCTTTTAAGACCGCGAAATGTCCATTCACATAGCATCGTACCTGGCCGTTTACGACTGCTCCTCATGAAATGTGCATGGCCCGCATCCATTGCAAAATTCTATGGACTCTCTATGATATCTCTTTAATGGTATAGAAAATATGTGATTTTTTTACACGGAACCCATGCACCTTGTAGACTGAAATCACTAAGCGCTAATGCAATGGATGATCAGGCTCCAAATTTTCAGCAATTAGAAAACTTTTTTAAAACCTAATTGTACTCCTTTCTTAAGTATAAAATATAAAGAAGACTTGATTTTCTATTGATTTACTAAAAGGAAACATATGTTTGTTTATGGTTTTTATAAAATATGTTTGAATATGCAAGACCATCGAAGATCAATAGGAAAAATGCATGCTACTTAAGCAATCATTTTTACCGGGTACGCTTTCTACAGAAGATTGAAAAAAGTGCATTTAAAAGCAGACATCCTGCCAAGTCCGAGATGGTATAAGAGTAGGCCGCGAAATAATCAGTATTACAACAGCGACCAAGTAATCCTTCGTAATGAGAAACGCATTTCAGAATTTCAACCAACATTTAATGAGATCGGTCACTCACTGTATTCGGCTTTACTGCTACAAAATTTTGACGTATGTGAGATTATTTTAGCCTTGCCCTCCTTGTCGTCGTCATTATGTACTAGGAATTTGCATCTTTTAAGCCGACTTAACGTAAATAAAATGCCGTGTACGGCCAAATATGCGGGCGGTCATTTACTGGTAGCTTTTAGCGGCAAGAATATCTTCTTAGAGTAGGCACAACAGGCTTAGCATTGGAAAGGGACATTGTGTGGTCACATGGAATGCATTGCGTAAAAAATGCCTCGTCTATTGTTCATTCAAGTATCGGTAGTCTACAAGAAAACGGCTAAAATGCCGTTCACTCCGGATAAATTTTTATCAATGTAACCATGACATTCGCATAAAAGCCAAAATATTTGATGTTTTTACCAAACAAATGTTTACATACGTAGATTACTGTCGGTTGTGTTGTCAAAGTAATTCTTGCAAATTTGCGAAAATGTACATTTGTAATGGAAATGCCAATCCAACCGAAGGCACAGGTTTGCCTTCGTGTCATCGTATTCGGACCGGCAGTGGATATGAAATTGTCCTGCAATAGTAAATACGAGCGTTATGACCAAAGATTTTATTAGGCGTTCTACGTCATGATCAGTTGTGCAGTCTTCAATCTAAATAATTTTTTGCCTACCATTTGAATGTACGAGTCGCAGTAGTCGGCGCTTATCCAAGAGAATAGGCGAAAACCTCCCGGCACGGCTGGTAAAAGGCGAAACGAGGAGCATACGCAGCGCCATTTTCGCACATGTCGTAGATTCCGGACATCGTGTGGACCCCAACGAAGCTTTTCGTGTAATGTAATAGATCCCATCGAGCTACCCTAAGCTACTAGGCCAGCGCCTGTTAGCGACAGCGGAAGCGGCCGCTATAAGGTTACAAAAGCCAACCTTATGCGCACTGAAGAACCGCGTTCAGGCTCCGCGCCTACAGTGGTCGAAGGTTGACTAACGGTGCAACTCCCCCGCGCACTTCCGCTCTCACCCCGGCCCTGACAAGGACTACTATTACCCCCCCCCCCCTACCTCCCTCCCCCACAGTCCCACACCTCGCCTGTGTTTTAAGGAGAACTTTTATCGATTCCCCTTATCGCTGACATGTTTTACTTCTACCCCGTTCCTATATAACCGCACTGGCCCGACGAGAATTTATCGAAAGCTATGTATGCTCGCCACCTCGTCTTCTGATTACTGTTATGGGAATTTTTGCAACTCTAAAATAAAATTTAGTTTACTGGAATCTGCGAAATGGCCTTGCTCGTCGTTTTTATTGTATTTTCCTTCATATTTTTGGGCATTACAGATGCCTAAGCGTTCTCTTAGAATTACTGTATATCTGAATACGAAACGTCTTGTTTTGCGATATGTGGACATAAAGAAATCTTCAGTGACGGAATCCTCAGTAATTGCAAAGTACACGCTGACCAGGAATGATCTATGAAGAGAAACCCCTTGAGCGAAATATTACATATTTTCGCTAAAGAGCCTACACTAGCGTGTCGCATTTCTAGCTGACCCTCGCGCTTTGCCTAATTTCGTCATTCTTAGAATATGTGCCACAGGCGTCTGGAATAAATGTTGTGAACTGCAGTGCATCTATTCGTTCGAAAAATTGGATGAACAACACGCTCCTTAAGTAGCAATCAATATGGCGCTAATTTATTCAAAATCTCAAAGAACCTTTTCCAAGGAATCATTTTGCGAGCAGCATATACGATTTTTACTTGGAACAAAATAGAGGAGTTTTAACCAGCAACGGGCTAACTTTTAAGCCCATGGTCTGTGCTGTAAAACATGAGGTTAGACTTGTGGACCATCGGCAGTGTAAAATTTACCTATCCCACCCACGGGCATCTATGCCACGCAATTTCACTTACTATGTCAGGTCATTTCGCTTGAAGCGCTGTTTGTTACCTTAGTCCACGTGATTTGTTCCCAGAGAAGAGTAAACTCGGACCATTTTCCAAATTAGTCTTTAAAATATTTTGATTGTATCCAAAAAAATAAGAACATTCTTTATCAGGGAAGCGTTTATTTTTAGTTTTCTGGTGTTTCTGAGGCACGTGGGTGGTTACCAAGGATAAAGCTGTGCCGTTTTTGAAGATAAAGTTCTAAGCAGTTTCACCCTCTGTTTTGACTGTCTTTAAATGAGACTCGCGACAGACTGTTTGAAAGTGTGTGTCACTGTTAACGGACGTGAATCGGATCAGGTAAGTGATCAATTCGATGATGGTTTATGGCTGAGAACATCCTAAATTTAAGCAAGATTCCCCTCAGCACCCAAGCCTTATATACAATACGCATTCACTGCTGCAGTTATGCTTGTGAAAGGATGCATTTTGGTGGTGGTACCAGACGTTGCAGTAAGTTGGACGGGTAGGCTTAACCCAAATGTGATTGAACTCTTGTCGTCCGGTAGGGCCTCGTAGCTCAGATGCTTAGAGCGGTGGCTGTACCAAAGCCTTACTTTATTGTCGTGGGTTCGAATCCCATTGAGGCGCCCAGTTTTTCACTGTTTGTTCAAAGTGAATTATTTTAAATCTGCAAGAACACCTATGAATATTTTTGTATGTGAAAATGGCTTTGTGATTTGCTAGCAGCAAATCCGTATAAACCCATGGATTCGTCATCAGAGAGAGCTGGAGATTCGGTTTGCTGACGGCGATGTGTTGCAGGGTAATCTACACTTTAGTTTAGGCACATATTCTCCCAGTCCGGGTTTCAGATACCCCTTGTATGCCCATACGTGCTATTACAAATTGCAGTTCAAACAGTTTATTAGCGGATATGTAAGGACCTCTGCTCTTTGAAATTTTATTTTTTGCTCTCGGTAACATAAACGGCATACTTTGCATCTTTTCATTTGCACCACGAAATATACCAATTAAGCATGAATTATTGCCTCCCATTTGATTAGTGCTCACTTCCCACAATGAGGGGACTTGTCAGGAAAATGATCATGATGATTGCGGTAATTTGGGTGTTGGTTTCTTGGGTGTAGTATTGGAGGCTTTGATGATGGTCACATTCATTGCGCACGTCTGGTCTCCTTCACGGCATCGATTACATCGAGTGTTATCTACTGTGTTCCCTATAGGGAAAGACCTTGCCACCATTTAAATGTAGTGCAGTCAGATTTATTTATCAAAAGAGGAATGGCATGACTATTGCGTGCACACGCTTTAAACCTGAGCGCGCCGCGATGACGGAGTTTGGAAAGCAATTAATCAATAATTGAATACTCAATTCGGCAAACAAACTTTTCGCCAACTCGTCATCTGGCCAGTACGGTTACATCTAAATTGAAAATATGGAAAATTCACAGGGTTTAGAAGCGACCTGGGGGCTTTTAGCACTTATCGTTGCCACGCCACTCGTATGACGAGGTCGGCATTTTGTGGTCATTGGTTCAAGGGGGTGGGCGAGGGTGAGTGCTGTTTGTAAGTCTGGTACATTGAGCACACATCACAGCCATCACGAGATTAGGGTGGCTTGCAATTATCATCTGTGGTCGGCGTTGGCCACGGAAGAGAGAGCGCCTGCGTCAACTTATTCTGAAAACACGACATTAAGTTAGCTAGCCGCATAGCCACTGCCTCGGCTGTACTTAACAACCGTTGACGTAAACCTCTGGATAAGTTGCTGTTGTCTGGTAAACAACCGGAAAAGCTTGATTCCTATCGAAAAGATGTCCGAGAATAGATCTCGAAATCGATTTGTTTTCACCTCTGCCTATCCAGGCTGGTATGTGTTCAGGTTCTCCTTTCCCAGTCGTCTCCCTATACGGCCACTATATCCCGGTCAATAGGAGCAAGTGAATGAGTAGACACATATCGATGTGGCCTGCAAAGGTAGTCGGTCATTATCTACCAAGCATACGAATGGAAAGCTCATGAGATGTAGGCATAATTGTTGTTGTTGTAGTCTTCAGATGTCCTCTTACTAGGTTGATTATTGAGCCCCCTTAAAAAGACAGCCTTAAAATACGTCTTTATCTTTTGTAGTTGCAATCGAAGGCTTTGCGGTGCGCGCCATAATATTTAAGAGGATAAATCTCGTTGGGTGTACGTTCACGCAGAGTATGTTCGGCCGCAGTTGGAGGCCTGCCTTGACAGTCTAAGGAGAACATATACGCCAATCCTTGAACCAACATACGTTTAAAAGTAAGGGAGAAAAAGTAAAAAATAATGTTTTGTCCCGTGCGGGATTTATGTAGAGTATCGTACGCTGGTAAGACCCATCGTTTTGTCTGAAATGAACACCGAGAAACGCGATTTCGCTGTCTGCCTCAAAACTGTAGTGAGGTTTGTGCACTGCCAAACGACCGGACCAAAACGTCATTGTCGGTGGTAAGATCCACCAGGCAGTATATAGTTTCCACGTGCCGACCGTATGGGTCAAGGTCATTATTGACATCTTGTATCATTGTCTTCTCTACTGTGTGTGTACGAAAACATTTTCAGGAAACGAAACAAGCCGTGAGCCCATAGCTACGTTGACTATTTGCCCGTATATTTGACCACTTTAAAGAAACTGAACTTCTTGTTTGCAGCGTGTCTGATGATGGATTCGAAAAAAATCCGAAATGCCAGGCTAACAGAGCTCTTGTTCCAGCGACTGTGTCTTCTTCTCCGCAGTTCTAACACCATAAGAGTAGGCGAAAGTCGATTTTATTCCCAGTATTCTTGACAATGAATCTGACATTGCAAACAGCTTCCTTTATTTTAGAAGACACCCCGAATTTTGTAGTACTAGTTAAATAGTCCGTTACTTAGAGCCTGCATGAGTTTAACGCCTACGCAACCGGCGTGAGGCTATTCCCTTGCAGCAATCGTGAAATTTCCGCCTTTTGGATTTCTTCGATCGCCGTGGAAGGGATCAGAATTTGAGCTGCCACTATCCGACCCATAACCAAAAGCCATTAACTATTCCATCGTTATGCCCTTGACCAGTTACGCATACAGTCCTTCCGATATGTAATTATGCGGGATGTTTTCAGTTGGTTTGAAACTCCACAGTCTCCTATCCAGTGGTCAGTTGACGGTATTAAATATGAATAAGGCGCAACTTTCACTTGTTGTTCACTTGTAAAATGTTTTCCCAGATTTTGAAGACCCATCCTGGTCATCGCGTTTTCCAAATGTTGGTATCAGAGGTACTGGTTGACAAATTGCTCATGGACAACCTAAAAATCCCCTAGAGCTAATGATTTTCTCTCTTTCAATCCTTTAACTTAGCCTTTTTTATCCGTCTAGAATGCTATATGCGAATAAGGCTTCTTGTGTAAGACTCGCGGGTTTTATTTGCCTACGCGTTGCAGAGCTGCAGTACTCGCAGAGGATGACGGACGAATCTTGTAACCGTAGCATGGCGTCAACAATTTGAGGTAACTGTTGGTTTAACGTACACACCCATCCCTTGGGAACGTTCCACCTAACTGACTGCTGTTGAAGGAGGGAGAGCAGCATGTTGGCCCGAACCCCTCTTGAGCTGTTGCATGCGTCGTTTGTGGTTGGTGCGTTCCTCAAATCGATCAGTTGCGTCAGTTTCGCATTGAGCATTGACGTGTGTGTCCATAAAATTGCAAAAACCCTGTAACTAGAAAGTACTAGTGCGCAGTCGATGACTTGAGTCATGCCGTCTGTATACACTGGCGATCTTAGTTAAACTAAATTCCATTGATGAAACCTGCACATCAGAGTTAATACTTTTCTAGGTCCTACCTAATCGTCTGAAAAAGATATCGGAGCAGGGAAATTTTTGCGAAACGCAGTGAGAATTTAGAGTAATCGTGGAACCACGGACATGATATCCGTGGCACGATTACTACAGGAAAGGTGCCAGGAAGTGAGAAAAGAGATACGAACCGGTATTACTCGCCGGAATTCCCTTTGTCTTCTTTGAATGCAGGATACGTTTGGAGAGGATTTTATTAGCGAGAATATTAAAATATTTGGGCTAAAATGAACGCTAACGGATGCCTTTGACTACGTTTCACCTCTGTACTTATACTTCTTTAAAAGCAAAATCAAGAGGGGTAAAAAAGGAGGCCATTCGTGTAATCTAAACGTTTGAAATATATTATAAAATTGGACTTTTAAAATCTGCTTAATTGCATTCTTGGAAAGACAACAATAACATTACTGACCACGGCAAGGGGGATTGGGACGTCCATTTTGGGCTTGTTAGCCGCCAAGAATGAGTTCTATCATACCCCGAAAAATAAAACCCAGAAGAAGATGAAGATGCGATCACGGGGACAAGAAGTTTATTTGCCTGACGTTTCGGATTCTCACTCGAATCCATCATCAGAGACATTCGCAGATAGAGGTGAAGGTGGCACCAGGAGTGCAGTATTTATAGCACGTGGCTGCCGTGGGACCGTATGCTCACTGCAATTAACAGTTCTCACAATCGCCGCTGGGGTCGTAATTTATGCGGCGGTGGCTTGGCGGTCCGAGTCCGAGTTGTTAATTGCCGCGATTTCGTCATCCGTGCTCGATGCTGGTGTGACGATTGCTCGGCAAACTGGCTCACTGTCACCGTGATAATTGCTCACCCGCGCCCTCCCCACGTGACTGATTCTCCTGCCTAGGGAAAATCGCAATACGGAATAGGCCACCGGGAGGTCATTGTGTTTGTTGATGGATTGCGGGCCTGAGAACCATGACTCGAGGAGCTCGCGGCTCACGCGGTTGTCACCCCTTGCGAGGATTTCGGCCTCTTGAAATTTGAAAATATGGCCGGGTCCCGTCGAGTGTGCCGCCACCTGAGAGTTAGCGTCTCCCCGCCTCACTGCTGCTGCGTGCTCGGCAAGTCGCGTACGGAGTAATCTCCCAGTTTCTCCGACATAATTGCTTTGTCCGCAACTACACCAGATCCGGTAAACGACTCCAGACGTTTCCTGCCGTGGCAGCGGGTCTTTTGGCCTCATTACTTGGCGCCTATGGTTGCTTCTGGCCTGTGTGCAACCCCAACTCCAAGTAGAGTGAGAAGACGACTGACGGCTTCCGAGACGTTCTTCACGTACGGAAGAGCCCGCCAAAATTTGGAGCTAGTTGGATTTGGTCTCTGGTGTCCTTTTCGTATGCACTGGTTGACAAAGTTGCGCGGGTAGCCATTGGCTCTCATTACCCGTCGAAGATATTGTAATTCAGCAACCTTGTCTTCCATTTCACTGCAGTGCGTCTCAACACGCCGGTATAGCGCCCTTACGCAACTGTGTTTGTGACTGATCGGGTGGTTGCTATTAAAGTTCAGTATTTGCGTCGTATTTGTCGCTTTCCTGAACACTTTGGTTTTTAGGCCACCACAATCTTTGCGGCAGACGAGGACATCCAGGAAGGCCAGCTGATTGTTTTTCTCCTCCTCCATCGAAAATTGAATGTCCGGGAAGACGGCGTTGAGTTGTTCTTTGAAAGTCAGCACCTGATCCCGTTCGATGACGACGAAGGTGTCATCCACATACCGAGCCCAGTATTTCGGTCTGTGGTGTCGGAAAACCAGCGACTCCAGCCGTTGAAGGACCGCCTCGGCTATGAGTCCCGAAATCGGGCGGGGAGACGCTAACTCTCAGGTGGCGGCACACTCGACGGGACCCGGCCATATTTTCAAATTTCAAGAGGCCGAAATCCTCGCAAGGGGTGACAACCGCGTGAGCCGCGAGCTCCTCGAGTCATGGTTCTCAGGCCCGCAATCCATCAACAAACACAATGACCTCCCGGTGGCCTATTCCGTATTGCGATTTTCCCTAGGCAGGAGAATCAGTCACGTGGGGAGGGCGCGGGTGAGCAATTATCACGGTGACAGTGAGCCAGTTTGCCGAGCAATCGTCACACCAGCATCGAGCACGGATGACGAAATCGCGGCAATTAACAACTCGGACTCGGACCGCCAAGCCACCGCCGCATAAATTACGACCCCAGCGGCGATTGTGAGAACTGTTAATTGCAGTGAGCATACGGTCCCACGGCAGCCACGTGCTATAAATACTGCACTCCTGGTGCCACCTTCACCTCTATCTGCGAATGTCTCTGATGATGGATTCGAGTGAGAATCCGAAACGTCAGGCAAATAAACTTCTTGTCCCAGTGATCGCATCTTCATCTTCTGAACTGCTACCTGGGACTCGCCTGTTCGCTTCTTTCAGCAAAACCCAGAAGATTGAAATTGCCACCCGTTAGTTAGACGACCAGAGCGTTAACCAGTGAGTCACGGGCCCGATGTCCTGTCGGTTACGATCGGGTGTAAATATTGGTAGAGGGATGCCCGCTTGTCCCGTCTATCAGCGCCGGCAGCCAACAGGACATCGACCCAGTAACTCAACGGTTGGAGCGCTGGACGTCTAGCCAACATGCCGCGAGTTCTAGCCTCGAGGGTTACATGTCTTGAGATTAATCAAGACTGATTGTCGACAGCTAATAAGGCAGAAATTACCATTCCAATTTCCATTATCGCTTTCAGCAAGGTTTTTCTGCCTATATTACGCGCCTCTGTAGGGCTGCTGGCGGGGATCGAGAGAGAGAGTCTCAGGAAACTACAATGGTAGTGCTTTCCGTAGAGCGACTCGTGAGCGCCCTCTTCCATAAGACAGTAATACTGCTTGTTTACGATCTTTTGTTCAAGCTTGCCGCTATTTACTCTCCTATTCGAATACGCCATATTTAACCACCAAAAATCCTATCACCAAATGGTCATGTTGACTTTATGCTCACAAAAACTATTTTTGTAAGATCTAGCTTATGTCAATTTGCAATTTGGAACTGGAAAACAGATCTTTTGCCTAAAACATTGGTATAAAATATTTATCTTGTAACTCTCTTGTGCTCATACGATCGTAAAGCGAACCAAAAAAGGGTAGAGCAGTCGATTATTAACCTCTTGCGTCAGCATGTTTCAGAGGAGTGGAGAAGCCGGTCAGAGGTTACGATTTTATTTTGGCATTACCGTGGAAAATGTTAAAGCAGACGAACATTTCTTAGTAAAATGCTTTGTAAGAGAGGCATTTAAATGTGAAGCTTATTAAAGAAAACTTTTTATTTATTTCAGCGCAAATCGATCATTGATTTTTCCTATGGCCATTGACTTTTCTAGACAGAGAGATTTACTGTTCGGGCGAGTCCACACATATGACCGAAACAGCCATCTGCAGAAAATTAATTTTTAAGCCACCTACTACTCCAGTAAAAGCTTTAGCGAAATACCTCTTTTGGAGGATTTTCAAGGGCAAACAGCACATAGTCTGCCTTTTTAGGCAGTTGGTCATGATTGCTTAAAACTATAAAAAAAAGATCCAGAGACACAATTGCCTGCGCAGTCTTCGTGACTGCCTTGCGATTTCATGGAATACAGATTCTCCTCATATGCAAGAAATGGTATGCTACCTCTACATAATTGTTTCTATCTATTCATCGTTCTGTCAGCACAGGACATAATGAGAACTTTATTCCATTTGCGTCCACATCGGCGAAATCAGTTGCATTCTTTACTCCGAAAAACCGCACCCTAATTCACAAACAGCTGTATTATGAAATATTCCCGTGAAGTGTTTTAAGAAAGTTATACTCAGATTATAAGCAGTTGGCTATCCTCTACGATATTTTAACCGTTGTGCCCGGCAATGTCCACCGTTCTCTCCACGGCAAGGTGAAGCATGCACAGTAACTCACGCATAAATTAGTTCATACTGAGCGCAGACTTGTGCTACCTCCCCCTCCCGCACCTGGATCCGGTGCCAAGAAATATCTAAGAAGTCCGGAGATGAAAGAGAGCGCATGTGGCCGGCACAGCCGAAGCCGCCCATAGGCGTGCTGCTAGGTTCGGTTCGGATCCCGCACAGAAAGTGCCATAAAGGCAACATTGAGAAGTAGCCATTGCGGCCTGACTCCCCAGATCAATAGTCCGCCGCTTCATACAAACGTACCTTGGTTTGTCTGCCAGGTCAAATCTATCCCGTGTGTCGACAGTCATCTAAGCTACGGCTTTTAGGGCACCGTGATAGCATCAGGCGTGTTAGTTTGTCTATTGTACGGAAAACGCGCTGAGTCGTCGAGCTCAATCCTAGACCCCAGCCACTTTGTCAGCCGGTCAGTTAACAGATGCGGGCAATGAGCGCGGTGGTTGACATAGTCTAGTGACCTTGTCTGCGCGCGTGGCAGGCATGACCTGACCCACCCCCAACACAAATACCAGGGTTTCGCACAACGGGGGATGGGCGGCACGCATCTCACAAGCCTGAGAGTGCCAAAGGTCGCACGAGGTTACGAAGGAGCTCTTTCAACCTGGCTTTCAACCCACATGTCCGTCATTCCACACAAACGTACACCAATTTGGCGGACTGTGTGGACTGAGTTGGGGCGTCAGTAGGCAACTTTTCAAGCCACCGGTTTTGGCGCATCATGATAGTCTCAGGCTCGGATCAAAATGTAGCAGAGGAGCAGCAAGAAAAAAAGATCCGAAAAGCGCACTTCCTGCTTGCGTGAGAGGTGACAATTGAGTTCTTGCGTTATGTGGTGATGCTGTTGTGTGATGCGCGTGTAGGTGGGGAAGATGCGGTGTAGCCGGTGATTTTTTAGCACAGGTTTTCGCGAATGCGCATGCAGCCTAGTAGGCCCATACGGTAGCTGAACGTGCGGGGATAGTGCGGATAGTGGAGGCGAATGAGGCGAGTGTAGGTTGGTGCTCCAAGCATTGGTTTGCGAGTCTTTGTATGATGGACTCGCAGGTGATCTACCAGATCGATGCGAGCGCTGAACGCGCGGCCGCAATGAAGAAGCCGTGGACCGCGTTTGCGTCGCTGGTGTTAACTTTGGTGGGGTTGATGGTTGTCGGTGTGTGAATATTGTGTACAATGATGGTGGGTACAGAGTCACCACAGCGGATGCTGAAACAATGGATGGCAGTGAAGGTTGAGGGGTGTGCTCAGAGTTGATTATCGACGCGGGTGTTGTGGACGGAGAGAAGTTAGCTGGTGACGTCGGGGTGCCATGGAGGGTTCGAAAATGACTAGTAAGACCGATTGGTGGGCGAAACGACCTCTGCACCGTGGGCAGGTCGGGGACGGCTGAGCGTTGAGGTTGTGAGGTAGGGGCAGTTGGAAGTTGCGAGCTTTGCGTTTGACTTTGGTGGCGGTGACGCGGTTGGCTTCGTAGGTTGCTACACCTGTCTTCACTCTCCTACCTCAATCCAGTCGGTTGCGAGTCAGATCTGCCTAGTTGGCCGGGTTGGTCTGCAGGAGCTTCAAGGAAGACTTTAGCCTCCTTGTAGCGCCGGACTTGACCTCCTTGTGGGCAGGAACTCGCGACGACATCTCCAC
>CACRXP010000802.1:251225-280940 GCA_902702965.1 Spirometra erinaceieuropaei
ATTTACACCATATCTTTACGCACGTATCTGTGGTTAGGGTTACGCTATGAGTCATTAGTATTTAATAGCCGTTGGTTCAACGCATCTGCTATTTTGTATTCACATGATAACTCCATTCATTTTACCTCTTGAATTGCGAATACTATAAAATGAACATTTGGATAGTAGGTGCCACTCTCTTGCTGCCATTATAAATCCAGCTTCCGCATATAATTAGACCTGTAGTGCGACTTTAATTGATACAAAATGATGCACCTCTACGTCCATAAATGTGAGTTTATTGGCTTAACGTCCGTCACCAAATAATCCGATGTTTGATCCCAGATGATACGAACGTGTGATTAGCTAGTTAGACTCGAGAGAGAGGTCTGGGGCACGAAGGGACGTGTAACTCCCATAGAAACGATAGGCGAGCGTCTCCAGCATCATATACATACGTGTACGCATCGATGTTTTCAGTAGAGACAGCGGGGTTTTAATGAATTGAAAGGTAAACATAGGAAGTGATTATTATTCGAAAAGTCTAGTCGGCAAACACGTGTTTCTGGCAACTCATAATCAGGTCAATGAATTTCTATTCACCTTAGCACTCTTTCTATTATTTCAAGATTTCTAATGTAAGTAAAAGTTAATTAAAGTAGTCGCCGTTTACTCAACAAATTAGGAAACATGCGATGAACTCAAATTACTACAACCAGTTGTTTAAATGCGTGACATCAATTATGTCTGTCTAGATTTCTTTAAGCACAGTACGTCAATGAGAGGATCTGTACTGCAAAGCGGGTTTACATGTGCAGATGGTCTTTTGCATACGTACAGGTAATACAGAATACACGGGAACTACGCAACACGCCAATCAATAAAGAAGCTTCACATAATTGCTAGTTGACAATATACGTATGCTAATAGAATGCTGGCAATATTCTGTTGGTTTGTTATCCATGTGGCTGCAGTTATTAAAGTGTCTGCTTTCATAAAAATGCATTAATTGACAGCATAAGGGTTTGATTGGTTCTCATGAGTGTCAAACGTTCTACCACATTAACTGCAAGATATTTACAGTTGTTCAATTACTGGTGCCCAGGTAAAAGAGATATTTGCAAACATTATCTCACAGAACATACCCACTGCGTAGTAACAGACATAAAGAAATTAACTGCAAGTTTACCGCCAACGGAAGTCCGGAACAAACAGACACAAACGCGACCGCAAATATTTTATTCATTTGCCGAAAATCACAAAATAAAATTCCGAATACAGTACAGTCATTATTTGCATGCAATGTATAAAAGGAACATGCTGTTGTAGGTGATTCTCGGAAGGCCAAAGAGTTTGCCTGAGAAAAATGTTTTTCTTAATGGCACAACTGTCAAGAACCCAGTGCCTCAGTGGGATTTGAACCCACGCAGTAAGGGAAAGACTTCAGTAATGCCAACGCTCTAAACACTTGAGCAGAGAGGCCCCGCCGGACGACACGAGTTTTATCACATTTTAGTCAAGTTACCCACCTAACCTACTGCAAAGTCTGGAATCCACCAAATTGGTCACAGTAAGTTGACAGCCCAATCAGTATGACTTAGGCAATTCATCTAGAATCAACCAGATGACTACCAGCCTCACTAAATTCATAGATGTTTAGTCGGGATTTAAATAATTCAAATTGACTCAACTGTGAAAACCTCGGCGCCTCAGTGGGATCCGAACTCACGTAGTATGTGTGACTTGACCCAAATGGGATTAAACTCGCGTCGTCCTGCGGGGCCTCGCAGCTCAAGTTATTAGAACGTTGGATGTACTTAAGCCTTTCCCTTACTGAATGGGTTTGAATCCAAACGAAGAATCTAGTTTAGTCTAGTTTTGGACAGTTGAGTCAATATGACTTATTCCATGTCCGCCAAAAAATCTATGATTAATATTTTTGTAAAGACCATCTGTTCATAGCTCGCATCAAAGTCATATCGAAAGAACTGCATAAATTATCTATATCGAATTGCAACTGCTATGAGGATTTTGGCGAACATAACTGCTTTTAAATTCGCGCATTGGAATTTCGATTCATTGTGACGTTAAATATGCATTTAATCAATTATGGCAATATAAATCATTTACATGTACAGATATAAATGATTATTCTCATTGACTTAAACCGCTTCTTATTGTGTTCTACAAACTCCATGTAGCCGACCTGAACCCGAGCGAGCTCACTGCCGTGGTATTGAATCTCACCTCCGTACAGCTCTCCTGGATGCGACCTAAGGTCTCAGTAACCAAACCGCCGTTCTTCTGCATATTTCGAAATGGCACACCCATGAGAATAACTGTGCGCAGAAAAGTAGACATTATCGGTCTGACTCCGCACACCAAATATGTATTCGGCGTACAAACAATTCACTCGAATGACGACTACATTGAACCCGGTGTCAATGTAACAGTGTCAACGGATGACCCAAGTAAGTTAGGCTGCATTGTTTCCCAAGTTCACAGAACTGCCAGATAATTAGTCATGTTGCTGGCTGTTTGTGTATAAATGGTACGACTACGTCTTATTGAATGACAACGAAACTTCGCCTCCCGACTACGCATCACTTGCTGACAGTATCGATTGCTGTCCATGATATGTCCATCTCTGGATTATCAGCCAGCGTCAACTTATATTGCAGTTGCTTCTGCTGATAACGAGCCTGAAGATTAAACTAAAGTATAATGATGCTATTTACTGTGGCCAACGAGTGCAGAGTTCTTTGGCTGGACCTTCGACTTTGGAAGTTGGCATATGAGCGGAGTTCACTGACCTATCTTGATGATCTTTCCTTTCACCAAATAGACCACTGATATGACTTTCATAACAAAACAGTCTTGATCCCCATCGTAAGCACAATGAGGGAATTTCAAAAAATTAACCCGAAGGCAGAATGCTGAATCAATTAGTGGGAAAGTAGCGGAGGCTGGAAAGGAAAAGGCAATTAAATATATAACAAATCTGCTACGACATTGAAGGAAGTCTGGGATCCCCTGAAAAGACCAGCCTGTCTGTAAACACGAGGTTGCAATGTTCCAAACCCAATGATTAATCTATCCATAACGTCAAAAGTATATCTGGTCCTTAACCTATCCATAAACTAAACTGACCACTAAACTTTATCCTAGGCCTACCGAAAACCCTTACCCTATTTCCTCACCTAACTTAAACCCTGGCGCGAGTCCAAAACCTTAAATTAAAGCTTTCCCTTATTGTAACCGTAAACTAAATTCTAACCCTAACCTCAGCCGAAATCATAACCCTTCTCTTAGCCATAACCCAACCACATCGCTTATACTAACGCTAACGCAAACCCCAACACTAAGCGAAAAAATTAACTGCAATCAAAATCGTGACTCCAACCGGAACACTTAAACCTTGCACAAACCCTTACTTTAAACTTCATTCTCAGAATGAAACTAACCCTCAAATTAAAACTAACCGAAACCTCGGGTTGTCTTTTCTGTGTTGACTTTGGCTACCTTCTTACTAACGATTACACGGTGCAGACAAGGTCAAAGATCATACATAAAATAGAGGGAGAGTAAATGTTGGGTATTTTGAGAGGCTAATGTGCCCCCAGCCATACGGATTTTAACGTCCGTGAACTCAACTGTGCTTTTGCACGATTTAACTGAACCTAAGGTCTTGATTCGACCTAGATGTCCTTCGGCATTGTTAGCCGTTTGACCGTCCAATTTTGTGACGTGTGAAAATCGTCCACAGCGTGTCGAGTTTGATGAAGACCTCCATGTGTCCCTTGTTTTTTTCAACGGGTTATTTGAAATCTAAAATGAAACTACCCGCATAGTTTCGCGTTAATAGCACGCCTGTCCTGTGTCAGATTTCTCCAAAAATTTGTTTTCCGTCAGACAATTTGCGTAAAATAAAAGGGCTAAGTGCAAAATAAAGCTGCGCTTTTATGTTGGGAAGAAAAGGATCTGTCTTTGAACTCTAATAAAAAAATGCACCCTGTGCTTGCCCGTTGTTCTCGGTTCTATTTAATTGATTAGCCAATTATTACCTCTTTCTTTCACAGAAAACCGTAAATTGCATTACACGTTTTAGTTATTATTACATATTTGTAGTAATCACCCACTGACATCACGACCTTCAACTTCTTCTGCCCCATTCACATAGGTACCTAGGATTCCTATTCTGCGGATTGCCAAACCTGGCCAGCACTGTTTGATGTTACATCCCTGGTCATAATGTGTTTGTAATTTGACCTTGTTTTGTTGAAATTAAAACATTTATACTGGAAAACTCTCCATACGTTAGTTATTTCAGAACCTTCTGCGTTCTTTGAACCTTATATGCAGTCTCATTCGCGGGTTCCAATTCTGTCCGTCCGAATATATTTTCTTTTCGTCGGGACTTTTATTTTATCATTATTCCCAAATGTAGGAGCATACTATCTTAAGACAAACATTAATAATACTATTACCTCTATGTCCCTTATTAGCATATGTTCGTTTTGCCGAAGTTTCTCAAGCAATTACAAAATAAAATTGAATGGTCTGTTATGAAAATTTTGGACTACATTTAATGAGCTGTATGTAGAAACGGATATTGACTCTTGTAGTAGGAGAGTCCATAGAAAACTCTATAGCACACATTTAGATGATTGATTGATTACTCACTGCTGCATGTTTTTGGGGTGTGCGTTTTAATAAAAGGTCACCGACAGACAACGATTCTGCTTCTTTTAAAAGGGTAATGCACCCAGTAATTCACCCAAAGCGCATAAATCTTGATCATTTCTATGACTACAAAAGACATTCTTTTGAGTTTGAATGACATGCATTACAATAAAGAAATAGTTATTTAGTTTTGCGCGTGTTCCGGCTGCTGTCCAAATTAGTATTTTGGCACTAACAGTGGCCTATTTGTGGTAAGTTCTCATTGCATTGTCTTTCTGACCTGTGGTCGTAAATACTTCACTGAAGCAGTTATGCTATTGATATTTCTCTTAGAACAGTGCATTAGAACCACTGTTTTTAGTACCTTGGGCGTTGGGCTATATTTCACGGAGACTAAGGATTAGGGGTTACTGATTTTGCAGATTAGGGTTGATACTGGGGTTAGTTGAAGATTGCGATAGGGGTAGGTCCAGAGTGAGACTTAATTTTAGTGTAACAGTTAAAGTTCACGTCGTCACTTTAGCGACAAAAATGGGGTTAATCAGGAGTATGACCAATATCGGCCCAGCAGTGCGGATTTCAGTCAGAAACTATCGGTCAGTATATCTGGAGCAAATGACTAAACCCTTTAAGCTCCATTTAAACGGTACAGGCGTACAGGAAACATACAGCCAGTACTGGAGTATAAATTTCGAAAGAGACAGCACTTGCAAAATGACTGAGACGAAAGCGTTCACTTCATCGCTCTCTAAAATTATAATCTAGGTAAAATTAAATTTACACAAAACAATCTGTTAGAATCATATTAGTAGTATTTAATGGTCATTTCAGAAAACCGCTGGATGGGGATTGGAGAGTTCAGGTTGGCTTTTGACGGGTGATTATCAGAATGTCTACTGAACACATTCACGGTCAGGGAATTTAAAACATAAGTCAATGACGAATTCCATTGGCCAGTAACTCTCTGTGAGAAAAGTGAGGATCGTTGATTATTGGAGCACAGATCTTTCTTAGCCGGTAATCGTATCGTCTGAAATATGACTTTGGTGCCACTTCAAAAGAAGATATCTGGATTAAAGTAAGCTAACGTTCTTCGGATCGCGTTCATAATTGACATTACCCGCTTTGCGACATAAACACTACATGGTGACGTCTGCGTCAACTTTTATGAACGCAACAAGGACTTATTGCAAACCTACTGTTTTAGTTGGTTGATTTTCCTGGAAATATGATCAAAAATGAATTGGTGAGGCCCAATAACTGATCCTTGTTGGACTCCATTTTTAACAGGCGCGCATTCTGAACAGTAGCCGCCCACAGATGCGGCACTTGCGAAATACGTGCGAAGAGAGGGCTCGCTGCATCGGATTGTGAAATTATAATCTTCACCAAAGTTAATTTGCACAAAACGATCCGCTAAAATCCCGTTAGGGGTATGTTGATGGTCATTTTGGAAACCGCCAGATGGGGTTTGTAAAGTTTGGGTTGCATTTAGGAGGTGACAACTCAGATGTCTCTTGATAACACTCACGGTGAGGGAGTTTAAAACATACGCCGATAAAGAATTCCTTTGGCGAAGGACTCTCTGCGGGAAAAATGAGACGAATTAATTTTTGTGGCACAGCTCCTTTTTAAGCTGACTAGGCTTTAGTGCCATTTCTAAAAGAGTTTTATAGTTGACATCTATAGCAAGTCCACTTAGCAACGGAAACGTTGCTATAAGGTCATTGCTATCCTGTTTATAGTGAAGGTGCAGATATTTAAAGCGGTCAGGCACTACTCGTATGTAAACGTTTTGAGTTCATGAGCAACCTTTGTAGCAAGTATCTGTAAACATTCGAGAATATCTATACACTCCGAAGCCATGGTCGCCAAACCTATGGCGCATATTCCAGATGTGATCTCACAAACGCTCCAGATAACCCATTAAAGACATCTGCATTCAAGGTAGCAAGCGTTCGTCGTATCGCATTCATAAGTGAAATTGCTTGCGTTGCGACATAAAACACTCCGTGGTGATGTCTGTGTCAACTTTTATTAACACGCCAAAGACGGTTTGCACACCCACGGTTTCAATTGGTTAGTTTTCTAGGAAATATTGCCATGAGGACACACTTATTTTTCGTCTTGCTGATACTTTTCTCATTATAACGCATGGATACTGAATACGAGAGGCCCAATAACTGTCCCATGTTGGAATCCATTTTTAGCAGGCGCCCATTCTGAACAGTAGCCGCCCGGAGTACCGTTTAGTTTTAGATATTTTAAGAAATCCTAAATCCAGTTCAAAAGTGTTTTTCTCGCTTGGTCTGACAACTGTTGAACGTGGCGCTTATGGGGTAAGCAGGCAAAAGCCTTGCTGAAGTTGAAATAAATGCCATCTACTGGATGTCATTCTTCCATGATGTTTGATTAGTACTCGAGAAACGTAAGTAGAATTGTGAGGCAGGACCTCTTTCCGCAGAAACCATGATGCACAGGGCTGATGTGACCGACCGATGTATTTGATTTTTAGGCAATGAGAGACTGCGTAACCTCACCTCTCAACTGTCTTATAATTGTTTATGTGAGGCACTATGCGCAAGTAATTGCAAAGAAATAAATAAGTCAGGCGTACGCGTTTGACAACAGAAACCGGAGATATCGAGGAAGCTAAGCGTTTAGGATGTAACGGAATCAAGTTAAACCGAACAGCAACCAACAACTCTTGCAGCATGCGTAGTATATTGAGTACCAACATGGCACACAAATTGATGAGTAGGAAATCATAGTAAGACAAAGACTTTACGGAAAACGCAAATGGGAACGTCATTCCAAATATTTCTTCCCTTAACGTCATGCCAAATCAACTCGATGCATATCAAAGTGTTAGGTAACACACAAATGGAGACTTGCCGTTGCTCGAGGTTAATAGACAAAACAAGGTCTTCTAAAACAGATGTAGCAGTAATATATACTTACCAAAATCTGTGGGATTGAACAAGCTATCCTTTTCGATTTTTTACCTTCTCTTTCGTTAAGCTTACAGCAAATGTATGTCAGGCTGACCGGCCGGTAGTATGCGGAATACAGCCGCGATCCTTATGGATGGGTACGACATTTGCTAACGTCCATGTTTCAGAAGGTAAATTAGCTTTGATTAATGTTTAGAAGATTATACAGAGTGGTTATTTCAATTCTTTAGATAATTGACGTAGGAGAACACTTCCTATTTCATCATATCCATATGACTTTGCCGGATCCAAATTAATCAGCTCTGCCAAAACTAGCCGCCCATTGCGTCTGCAACCTCATATCACCCATTGACATTGATGGGCGCTGACGAACCCGCAGACCTAAATTGGGCAAGTCAGCATTTGGACCCTCGATACACAACCTCATACATGGCAACGAGCTTCAGAGCAAAAACACCACGAATGGAACACCTCTCGCACTCTAAGCCTCCTTTATGACTAACACTACCACCCCTATCACCAGCATTTCCGAAATCACAGACCTATCCGGCCCTAAATGTGAGCGCACATTTGCGTCATATGTCGACCAGGTCAGAGAATTTTACAGAAACCATTTTGAACTGAGCTGATCTGAAAGCGAAATGTAACACTTCCATCACCAGCATTTCAGAAATCACAGACCCATCCTGCTCTAAGTGCGAGCGCGCATTTGCGTTATGTGTCAGCCTGGTCGGAAAATTTCGGACTCGTCTTACCAAGGCAGTTTAATCAGTACCAGAAGCCCACATATAAAGCACTCCACAAGCATCACCTGCGTGCATTGCTCAGAGATATTTAGTCCCCGCGACTGCCTATCCGACCATATGCACACTTGTGGCGAGGTAGCAGACTAATACAAATTTCATATATATTTTGGAAAATTTGAAATAATTCATATTGACCCAACTGTGAAAAACTCGGCGCCCCGGTTGTATTCGAACCCACACAGTAAGGGGAAGACTTAAGTACAGCCAAAACTCTAACCACTTGAGCTACGCGGCCCCGCTGGACGATTCGAGTTTCATCATATTTGGGTCCAGTTTCCCGCCTAACCTACTGCGAAGTCTGGAATCTACCAAATCTGATACAGTAAGTTGACTTCCCAAGCAGGATTTCCTAAGTAATTCACCTAGAATCCCCCAGATGACTACGAGGCTCACGTAATTCATAGATACTTTGGCAGATTTGGACTAATTCCGGCGTCGTCCGGTGGGGCCGCATAGCTCAAGTTGTTAGAGTGTTGGCTGTTCTAAGGCTTTCCCCTTACTGCATGGGTTCGAATATCACCGAAGCGCCAAGTTTTTCACAGTTGGGCCAATATGAATAATACACATTTGACAATATGTTTGTGTTTTCTTTTACTGAATTGCTTGTTTTAAAGTGACGAAAACAACTCGCCTGGAAAACCCCGCTTCGCTACGTGCTCCGCCTTCGTGTTTTGCTATCAGATCACGCTGAAACCTGAAAATGAATATTTGGTGGTAGTTAGTTTCTGGTAGACCTATGTAATTCTTCAATCGGTAAAATGATTTCAGTCCTTTTAAATGAGGCATTGACTGTACGTGTTATTACATCATGTTAGGACACGAAATCGCACCTGGATCACCTGACTTATGAAAATCAGGACTCCTTATTGACCCAAATGTGAAAAGCTGGGCGCCTCAGTGGCATTCGAACCCATTCAATAAGGAAAATGCTTCAATACAGCCAACTTGACCCAAATGTGATTAAGCTCGTGTCGTCCGGCGAGATCTCGTAGCTTAGGTGGTTAGAGCGTTGGCCGTATAAGAGCCTTCCCTTTTCCGACGTGGGTTCGAATCCAACCGAGGCGCCGATTTTTTCACAGTTGGGTCAGTATGAATTATTCAACATTTGCCAAAACATCTATAAAAATTAATAAGACTTCTAGCCCTGCATTACAAGCCTGCGTTATCAAGCTTATGCCCACGGGTAGCATAAGACAAAAAATCAATTTTCGGGCATGCAAAGCTGTTTACCAGAAGTCTTTGTCATTTATAGACAAACACGCTCAGATATGCAGTCGACGTCTGTGGCAATTATTAGCGCGCTTCTGTTCCCGCATACAACATAACTGTCACGATCCCTTAAATGCATGTACATTTATCTTGATCAAATTGCGTAGACACATGATCTTCCCAAAAAGGATATTTACTTGATGGTGTTGGACAGGCGAACAGCATGAGTAACCTTTAAAAAGTCCGAAAATTATTATGTCAACATTTCATCATTAATTTTTGTAATTTGGACCGCAAATAATATGTACGCACAATGATATTACTGACGAAGACAAGGGGTTGGAATGGTCATTTCTGGCTTGTTAGCTGTTATCAACCAGTCGTATCCAACCTCGAGGTATGCAATTCCCGAGGCTCGAAACCATTTGCGTTGGACTTCTAACAGGTCGCGAGATCGAGCCCCAGATGTTCCAGACCTCGTGGTTAGGAATGGCTAGCTGACGAGGGCTAATGAGCCAGAAACGATCATTCCAATCTACCTTGTCTTTGTCGACAACACCATTCCACCTATATCATGCGCCGCTGTGCGGCCGCTGGTTGGGCTCGAGAGAGAGCCTCAGTGCATAAGGCGTAACGCGATCTGTGAGCGCCTCCCCATTTTTGTGTCTACATATAAATGTATAGGAATATGATGGAAGATGGGCAAGCCAAGAAATATACTTCGAGAAAAAATGAGCCCCATGAGAAAGAAGGCAGACTTTATTTCTCAGAATACGGTTCACCAGGTAGTCGCCAAAGATGTAGAAGGCCCGAAAAGCAGTTGAAAGGTAAAAACGTATGGACACTCGATATGGCTATGTCACTGCTGCCAAAGCGTCAATGCTGTCGGAAAAGTAGGGAATTTATCAATAACTACTGGACGTCCGTTCGCCGGGTCGTCGACAGACTTCAGGAAATAAACAAAAAACCGTCAGCATTTCGCATTTTCCAACACGTCTTCGACGTTTCTTTCCGTAGGCCTCCGCCGCATACGCTATTAAGTACCTATCGGTTCCCATCTCTTCCAATTTTCCTCAAGATTTTTGTACACGGGTCTAGTTGAATATACCGACTAGTGCATTCAGTTTTCAGTTTCAGCATTTCGTCGGCGCCCAAGTGCTCGGCCGAGCCGAAAGCAAACTGGCGAGGGAAGTAATCGAGGCCTGGAAATCAGGCACCAACTCGATTAACCGCGGTATCGATTTGCCAGCGCCATACGAGGCCGTCAGGTACCAACTACGCGCGAGAGGAGGGCCAACGAGAAGCGAACGAGACGATCCTATCGGTGCAGATGGCCTATTTAAACCCTGTATTTCTCACTTAGTCTATTTCCGATGATGTGCTTCGGCATGAACGCGAAACGTCAGATGAATAAACCTTCTTCCCCAGAGATCGTTTCATCTTCCTCTTCCATGCACATATATACATTGGATAATTGAATTAGTATGCATTACGAAATCATATGCTAAAAGAAGGAAGTCCGTCGGAAATAGAGTTTTACTCGTGAATATTCCAGCTGATTGTAACAACCCGTCGTCAGACAAAGTTAATAGTGAGAGGTGGGGTTGCCACTCTGCTGGTTGAGGACGCAGACAGAGAGGTTAGCAGACGACCTTGCGAGGGGGAGGTGTGCATTGTGTTGTGATGGCTACAGGAGGTGAGGGTAGGTGTTGTGGGTCCCAGTTGTCGTTCACCGTGTTGAAGGGGGGAGGGGAGTACGGCAGGGAGGGAGAAATGGCGTGTGGGCGGGATCATGCATGTCGGGGCACGCATTAGCTGTTGTTGTTCTTAAGGTGGGCGCCAGTCAGTCTACCCTGATCGGAGACCCTTGTAGTGGACATCTAAGTCAACATGGCGGTTAATGCTATCTGCATCGGAGTGTCCCGCTTCGATGAATTCCCGCGCATGTTTGGTGTTAGCCATGGCGACCACTTCAGTACCGTCCCAATTGAAACGGTGGTCAGGCATGTCTATAACACAAGACAGGCGGAGAAACAGAACAACTCCGAGACAGCAGTAACAAACTCCCTACCACTACCCTGATAGTGGAAACGAGGAAGTCTCCGAAACGTCATTAGCAATACTGTGTGGTCTATGCAATCGCCCCTATTTCTTCTTCGTCTAACGAGATAATTTATCAGGACCTTGAATCTTCAATCATGTTGATACACATATATACATAATTAATGGTAAGGGGGCGCTCACCGATTATTCATACGGAACTCACTCGTTCCGTTGTGCCTTAAGAGCTCTCTGTTGAGCCCAACCAGCAGCCGCACAGCGGCACATGATATATAGGCAGAATGGCATTTCCGACAAAGACAAGTGAGACTGGAATAACCACTTCTGGCTAATTAGCCTTCGTATGCCAGTCATATCTAACCTGAAGGTGCGGAACACCTGTTCCACACTTTGGGCTTGGGTATGACTGGCTGACGACGGCTTATAAGTCAGAAATGACCATTCCAGTCTCCCTTGTCTTTGTCGGTAATGCCATTCTGCCTATATATGTATATATATATATATACGTAAAATAGTATTATTGGCAAAGACAAGGAAGAATGGAATAACCACTTCTGGCTAATTAGCCGTCGTCTGCCAGTCGTACCCAACCCAAAGTTGCAGAACACCTGCGGATCGATCCCGCGGCCTGCTGGGTAGAAGTTCAACGTCCTTGACCAATGGGCTGCCGGGACATTGTCCAGTCGGTTGCGATCGTTAATATACAATGGTAGACGTACGCTCACTGATCTTGTCACGAAACTCACTCGTCCGTTGTGCATTAGGGCTCTGTCTTTCATGGGTTCTCTCTCTTGGTTAGCGTCTTTCTACCACAGATATGCATAATTGTACGTAGAGCAGAGGTGGTATGCACCGTATGCAGTTACCGTGCCTGCTCTTACCTCGCTGGGAAGCATAAGGTTGAAATCCGCGACAACCACATTCGAACTGTCGTGACATGCAACCATGGTGTGGAGTTGTCAAGTTGTTTTTAAAAGGCATTTTTATCAAATCAATTTGCTGTTTATGCCTCTTTTTAAAGTCAGGTGGTGTTTTACCATTTTCTCAGGACGTATCCGTAAAAGTATAATAGTGAAATTCCTACACACTGTATAACTACTAAGTTGGTTAAACCTATTTAACTTCAGAAACATATTGAATTTCGATATTTCCGAAAAATGAACATATCGTGGCTTATACAGCGAATAAAATAGGAAAACGAAATAGGAAATAGGAAAGCGAAATGACATCCGCTGCCAACACGTAAGACGTCTACGTATGGGAACTTTCACGATAGTAAAATTATGTTTTTTTACGATGTAATCTAAGAGTATAAGAGGGTTAAGTGCAATAATGTTTTCCCACGGCATAACACTTGTCCATGATCTCTACTAATAAATTTATTAACATGGTTTATCCTCGAAAAGTTCTACATCCATCTCGGCCTCATTAAAAGAGATTCATGCAACTTTTATTCACAGATAAGTCAAAGCTTTCGTGATATGCTTTTATTTATGTTCTGATTTGATAACAATGAATAAAATAGATATGTTCTACCAAAAGTGCACACGTTTGCTAGGGTCTTTGGTAGACTAATAAACGTATGTCAGCAGGATGGCATCTACATAAATGCATTGTTCAAAATGAGCAGCATTCGGACGATTAATTTGCCTGGTAAATTCATAGAATCACTACTGCCATAAACATTGGTTAACCACAACCTACTGCATGTACCAGATATGTTATTATTTGTTGCAATAGAATCAGTAACATTTAAAAGATTTTTCGACGGGTTATTTAGGCTAAATCCATGCCAATCAGCTCTTTGATGAAAGCGCTTTTAGCCATAGTACGTTTTTGTATAGTTCTTTGTTACTAAAATCTTATAAAAATTGTAAAACCCTTTGAATCTCATTTAAATATAGAAATGTTGCCGGAGCACGTTAGCTAAAGGTAAGGTATCGGCTATTTGTCACCAAACTAAAAGGACTTTAAAAAATAATCAATTTAAAACTGCCTTACTATACGTTATCTTTAAGCTAGATAGAGTAGAATAGTGATCCCAACCTCTTTGTATGATTGGTTGCTTAACTTTGAAATTTTATCGCTGAACCAGAAGTCTGACGTTTCGGACACCTCAGTGAAGTCAATATCAGATACGGGAAATTCATGCACAGGCAGTTGTAGTATTTGTGGGATGCAGACGCTATGCTTTTGCCTGTCAATGGCAATTAACGACTCCCCTTAATTCATCCAGGACGTTTGCCAACAGGTGCGCTAATTGCTTTACTAGATTGGCGTGCATAGCTGGCTTAATGTGAGAGAATTCTCGCAACCGAATTCTCCAAGCCGCCCACCTCATTTGCGTGAAATAATGGTGTGTTGTGCGGGGGACCAGGTCGTATGTAGCAGGCGCAGGTGGACTCTTTAGCTCTATCAGCCGCCTGCGCCCCCCCCCAACCCATTTTAAGTTTTCTACACTCCGTCTTGACACAGGGTTGAGGTGGGAGAGGGAGGAGAGGATGCGGTAGGTGCAACAAAAGTCGGCTACAGACACGTACACGTACAACTTCCGTGCCTGCGATCACGACGCTGTAGAGCAAACGGAGGCCATCGTCGGTAACAACGGTCTAGCTGTCCTGAGGAACAAATAGGGCACCACTGAAAAGGCGGCAGCAACGGTGGCTATTTAAATTCGAGACGTGCAGCCCACGTATTAACGCTAGTGGCCGGTGGTGATTGGTCATTGCGTTCATAGTGACTGACTGATTCGTCAGGAAAGGCGGTACATCGTAGGCAGTAAACGTTCTCCCTAGTACACAATGTTTAAACATTATGCTGTAGGCGGACATACGGCAAGGACTTTATGGCGTGTCGTGTAGAATCACCGTTGGTGGAATCAGCCGTATGCAGGGTGCCAGCGCTGAGTATCGAATGTGTCGGATGGAGTAGGATTTACATCTATGCATTTGTTCAGTCTGTTCAAACCGAAGCAAAGAAATGCCAGCGGGTTGCAAGCTCATAAGCTTTTCTGAGGGCCTTTGAAAACAAACGACCGCAGTTTGGACTTCGGAATGAAGCAGGGTCGTTAGTTCGGTTCTGTGCGCACGGTGACAACATGCAGCTCCATAAAGCAAGAACTCTAATACTCACAGAAAAGTTGTCATGCGTGAATCAAAATATGACGTGCATCCCATATGGATAACCTAACATCCCATTACACCGGCGGTTGGTTTTCATGTTACCCAACCATACACATGCTTCCCTCATGTCTCGCACTTAGAATCTGATCGACTTTTGTTACACATACGTGTCAGGTATGCGCGTGGGGACTGATTCTTCAAAAAGGTGCATTGCACGGGCAGAAATAAGCAGGACAGGTCCGTGCTGAATGACTTTTGCACGCATCATATCTTCCCAGATAGCTCATGCTTTCTGGACGTTAAGACGTCTACACCCGCTCATAATTCAATCCCTAAAATCTGCGGAGGTAATCACGAAACTGCTTATATATGCTGTCTCGGTCCCCGCAATTTTTAATCTTGCTCTAAAGTTACCCTCTGCCCGCGATTTGTACGCTAAAAATATGGTTTAACGTTCAGTGAGCTAGTAACCTTTTTTTCTTACGAAAGAATCATCGTATGGCACTCCGGGTGATGTGACAGATGCCTGAATAATCTCACTACAAAAATGCAAGTTCTCAGCATTTTTATGTGCAAGGACTTAAAGGACTACATTCTTTACGCTAACCCGCCAATGTTGATATACGCCTAACATTTTATTGTGTATTCGTTATATTTTGTGTCTGGTTGCTGTGGCAAAGGACACTTTTACAGTTCCTGAATTGATGCTAACTTTAGAAATAACGTTCTGTTTTATTATACGAAACGAGCGCGGGGATGTTTATGAGAGAAGCAAGACGGTAGAATGAAATCAATGGAGTCAAAGGGAATGAAGTTGATGGCGGAGTTGATGTGTTGAAAAAAATTAGGAGACCCTTAATTGACCGAAGTGTTGAACAGCTTCCTGTATTCATTGCTTTATTATAAAGCATACTTAAATTACAAATAATGCATAACTGAAAACGACGGTAGACAAGGACAGCCAAAAGCGATGACACACAGAGAATGCCTTGTTCGGACCTAGATGTGGGGATAGAAACAAATTGACTGTATCGCAAATAGGAATATTAGTATAATATGTCCAAAATTCAAAATCCGTTCCCATACTTGAGCGAAAATAAATCACGCCAGTCGTACTAGAAGTGCAGGTAGTGGAATGCGTTGGCCTGTTTTAAGCGTTGAGCGCATCGATCACTGCGGGTCAGGCATTACGAGTTAAGTCAGAAGATTACATTTTCCCATCCTTAATGCAAAAATGCAATTGCCATCTCGGCAGAACTAATATTTATCCTATTACCCTGTTTTCTACTTTATTTCAACGCAAATCGCCTGAAAGAATGCCTGCACTTAGAATGGACAATAAAAGGACCCGTATTCATTTGGGGAAGAAGATCGCAGAAAAGTGTCGATGAGTTTAAGTCTCAACTAGTGCGTCAATAACAACCATATATTGTCATGGTATAAACTGTTTGGCCGCCTTATTAATACGCATTAAGCCATGTAACCGGGTATTTATTAATAACGCTTTATTTTGGAAAGTTCCTGGAAAGAAGAAATCAATCGTTAAGTTTAAGAGCGGGATTTGTCTCAAAGGGCAAATACGTCGACATAGTAGCCCTGGAAAATAAATGGCCGATGGACGTCAGTAGACGATTGTGCCATCGCGCGGGCGCCCGTTGACAATAGAACTCTGGAGGGGTTCATGATAGATGAAATACACCTTCTTGGCGGCATAAGATCTGCACGGCAATACCGTCAAGAAGTCTCGTAAAACAACCTGCTACTGGGGCAACTGCACCAACGGGTCGACTCGAAAATACGACCACTCCAATAGCCAGAAAGGTTCTCGGACAACGAGCTATCCTAGACAGTAGAGTTTGCGCGCAGAACACAGGGTGCCCGATGCCATCGAGGGTTGGGGCTTTAGAATACACTGATTCGGGAAGGCGTACATTTCTTCCTTGCGATCCGGCCAAATTAAAGCCATCGTTGCCAGTCAAAAGGACGAAAATTTTGATCCCGGAACGCACATCGTAGTAGGAATTAGCACAGTGGTAAAGTGACATGAAGTCTACGATGCTAGCTCTGCCTTGAATGTCCGATCACACTTTCGAGTTCACCAGGGGCAAAATTATTGCAGAGCGTGTTAACGACGCAATTCGCCTACTCACCAAGATCTCCTTCCCTCATTCATAGTACCTTCGTGCCCTTTGTCTGACCAGAGTTATCGTTCTCACGATGCCTTCGCAGAGAGAAATTTCTTGTTGGCAGAGATGAGGATTCAGGCGACTGGGTAATCAGCCAACTAACGTGATGAAATCTCCACTATCGACAACATCAGCATGATCAAATAGTTAAATACCGTCGCTGTTAGGAAAGTCGGACATTCGCAGGACAGCTGTTAATCCACGTGGTTACGCGACCACTGGGTAATATTCATACGGCAAAATCTCAGTATCCCAATTATTTCACATTTTGCTGACCTTAATGTTGAACATACTAATCACGTTTTATGAAAGTACAGTAAATTCTCCGCCCCAAACGATATGGCCTTTCATTTATTTACTTTTCTAACACCGCTTTCCAGTTATTTCATATATTTTTTGAAAATACGCCTTAAGGTTAAAAGATATATTTCCCGCGTTGCTTGCCACACAGTAGATGAAATGTCAACCGAGAATCTAAATTATGTTTTTGATTCGATAAGGTTACTTACGTAGGGATGTAATATCCATTATCATGCAGCACAATCCTATATATTTCAGTCACTCCAGGATGCCGGCTTTTGAATGAGCTTCCTTTCTGCCGTCTGCTAAATCACACTCTGTAAATATGACTCCATACGTAGTTTGAATTTTTCTTATTCTTTTGGATGGCTTCATTAACTTAGTTATATTTCATAGGAAATATTTACAAAATATCGTCTCTTGTCTGCATGGGGCAACAGATTGCTTCTTCAACCTTTCCAATTAACGAGAGTATATCCTTCGGTCTTAACTAGGCGTTTTCAATGCCAAATTATATTTTGCCTCGCCTGACGCTACATATGCATCTAGATTTTCCTAAACACATGCTTTATGCATCCCGTCGCAGGAATATTGCACAGTTCTCCAAGGTGTCAGGAGGAGGTCGAATAGGACTCATGTACTGATGAAATGAATGTGGACCAGGCTGTGTTCTTTATAGGTAGCCTTAATAAACGTGCAGGTGAGTTTTCGTATAAATGGAAGTTTAATGGTCATAATATACATCATAGGTGGAACCTGCTTAGAACCAGAATATGCTCTTTCATCAAGTAGACAGTTGAGGAAAAAGTGATCTGATGTCACAAGCATACAAGAGATAATATTTTGTGCATGTTTTGTACGAAATGTAATTGCGCTTATGAGGGCCTCAAAAATCAATGAGAAGCCTTCATACTGGAAATGCAGTCATTAGTTGCAGAGTGCGGTTTATGCAGCCGGTCCAAAAGAAGATTATTCAAAATCCTGACATAAGTGAAGTTATAATAAATATTCCAATCCCACATAGGTAATCTTTTTTAAATCGGAAACATACTTCAGATTTTTGATTGGCAAACCATTAGATACTACACTTTTGTAAGTTTTGGACAGTGATTAGAGCAGAGTCTGCGGCCATCTCCCATGAAAGGTTTACTGCGGCAAAAATTATAGTTGTATTTCACTTTTAAGACTAAAGAGTTTCGAAAGAAATACCCTCCATAGAAAAGCGTATACTTATTGCTTCAATATTTCGACTTCATATTCGCTTAATGGGGTTGAATTTGAAAACCCACCAAACCTACATAATCGCCATCAACTTACTCCCGACCATTTCATTCGAATCGTTTTATTGGTAGAACGGCCGACAGGGACGAACCTGATGTCACGTGACACAGTATCCATCTAGATAAAAAAAAGAGTGTGTGTCCGATGTCCTCAGCGACTGGACCGCTCAGTAGCACCTAGATTCGAACTTATAAATTAGACAGAAACCTGCTGCCAATGTAAAATCGTAGAATGCCGGCAAGTGAGTTAGGGTTAACCATCCCATCGGGAAAAACGTGCTTTCTGGTACACTTTTACCGCCTAATGTCCATTAAACAGGGAGCCTACTGGGGGAGAATGCTGGATAAAAGGCCTATGAGTGATTTTGGATACGATGGCGGCCTTACTAAAGTAGTGGTCGAAAGTTTTGGCAAAGGTAAAATTCAGAACTTACTTGGTTCAAATGTTGTTACAGTTGTATGCATTCCGGGCAAAATCCAATCAGTTTCGTTGATCAATCCGAAAACGGAAATGTTATACATGGTTGAAGGAAGTAGGTCAGAAAGTAAGTAGTCTGTGTCCGTGGTATTAGGCATATCCATGCCATTCTTTTTCACGGCATAAATTATCGTGCCATTTATTTCTATTTGGGGCGGCTTCCATGAGAGATTCACTGATGTGGGCCCCAGAACGACAGCAGTAAGATTCCTTGGATTTGCCTCGCCTATATAATTGTACAGAAATGATTAAGTAAGCAGCTAAAGTGGACTGAATCCCTTCATGTCCGTAGGATAGGCCAGAGTCTTACAAATTTGGCGTTTTTTATAACAATATATGTTCGATTTTGGTGACATGTTCTGTCAAAGGCCGTATATCCATATACGTTCTCTGGAGATTTTATAGTGTTTTCCGTCCGAATTAGCATTCTACAGACAGCAGCCTCATTAGGGCATGCTTTAGATTGAAGATTATGCGTTGGATAACTTGTCAAAAAGAAGAGGTCATAATCACAAAACATCCCATGAACCCTAACATGTTGCAATATTGACAAGGTTGCGATAGCATTGAGGGATTCTCATATGCCGAAGATAACGTTTCTGGTAGTGTTGTGAAGAATTATTTTGTCTAATTAAATATTTGCGCAACTACAGGCATATTTTCTATGCAATGTGGAATTGATTTGCTTTATTTTTCTAACGCAACTTCACACAGTATTCGAATCAACAACATATGATGCATTTTCCCTGTCACGTAAGTAGAGCAACTTCTTAACATGTTTATGCGCATGCTTCTTGTCACATGTTAGCTGCTGCAGATTGTCTAATTTCATGATAGCATGAAGAAGTATGCTGATTTGAATGAGGACACAACTATGCGGTCGTTTAGGCGTGCCATGCTGTGACATACCTTCACGAAAGGCAGGGTCAAGAAGACTGGAGTTGGGGAAAGAGCGCAGGTGATCTGCAAGTCCGGAGTCGCATCTAGGCGCGCAATCATACTCCCTTGTTCAAACAGCAAATGACCAGTATATCTCGCCAACAACAGGGGCCAAAGCGACGAGGATGAATGGGCAGCCATGCCCATCAATGTGCGGGAGCGCAGGCGAATCTACCGGCAGGGAACCAGGCGTCAGGGAACCGCCAGCGCACACCAGGCTGCGAGGACCATGGTTTGCTGGCATAGCACACGCCTACAGACCTTTTTGACCTAGAAGGGTGACGCGTATAGCCTGAGTCGTCATCCTTCAAGAGGTCCCATCCTTCAGCTCCTATCCGCGCCAAAACACTCGAAGCACTGTGGCAGTCTCATACTCCGGTCGCACATACAGCTGGGAGGCTGCATAGACAAAGAGCCTTCGAATGATATTTTTTGGGATATTTGATATGTTTGATATCTTAGCACCCTCAGTATAGGAAGTCAAAGACGATTATGATGCAACTGGTGGTAATACTCGTCAACAGCTATCTGGAATTAAGAAATCGAGAAGGCAGCTTCGATGCATTCTGCCTCCCACATCAGCGATCCCCTTCTGTTTATCGCTTCGAACGCATACAATATGCACAGCAGTTAAGAGATAAAAGTCAGTATTGCAAGTCACATCCATAAGAAGCAGTGGAAGAATAACTTGTGACTCTGTAGTGCTGATTTCAATCAGTCGAAATTGGACTTAGACTAGGGATAACCTCTTAAAATGCGAGTAAGTAGTGTTTTCAGTCAGTGAAAGTTACAGTGGATAGATAATTTGGTGAAATGTCAACTGAAGTTCAGAGATGAGTTTACAACTTTAAAAAATTATTAAAGAAGCGTTCTCAATCAATTATCACGTGGCGTATTTTCAATATATTTCAGTCAGGACAGGATGCTGACTTTTAAACGAGTTTCTTTCTGACCGCCCATATAAGCTACGCTCATCTATAAGTGGGTACGAAATTGGAGCGATGTTTTGCATTTTATTTTTGATGTTCTTATAAATTCAAACATACCTTGTAGAAAACATGCACAAAAATGTTCTTTCTTCTACATATTTGGCAGATGACTACGTCGTCGTCAGAATGTAGCACTTAAATATGAATTATCGTCTAGTTGGAAAAAACCTTTTGCTTTACGAATAATTTCGAAACCGACCTGCCATTACATTCGCTTTCATGCTTTGCAAATTACAAACATTATAGTTTCCGTGAAAATTACATCGCACATTTATATGAGCTATGAAGAAGACGTATTGTGGGCCTCTTAAAATTTTACTGTGGATGTAAACAGGTTGCCTAATTTATCTGCAGAATCGATTTACTCACTGAGGTGATGCTGCATAATTGGGCATTTCGCGGTCTAAAAAGACCTCATGATTAAAACGTTTTGAACCTAAATACGTTCCTTCCCTATAAATAAAATTTGCAGAGTCAATTTTTTATCTAATAAGTGAAAAATTAAAATACTTTTGTGCACACTTGCATTAACTATATTTGAATGTGTGCACGAAAATGTTCATTTATTTGTAAATTAGGTTGCAGATTACGTCTCCTTCATATATAATGCTATAAGATAGAGTATCACTCAGTTTTAAAAAAACGTTTTCAATACTGAATAGCCTCGAACCTGACCGCTGTTGCGCTTGCATTCAGTCTTTCCAAACTACAAACTTCGTACTTTCCGTGAAAGTTATATCGCACAATTTTATGAACTAGTAAGAAGACGTTTGGTAAGCCCCTTACAAGATTGCAGTGGATAAAGCATGTTGCCTAATTTATCAACAGCAGCAATTGACTTACATATGCGATACCGCTTGAGCGAACATTTTGCGGTCTTAAAAGACCTCAGGATTAAGACTCCCAAAACCTAAAGACGCTCCTTCCTTATAAATAGCACTAACAGAGCCAATTTTATGTGTAATGCGTAAGAGATAAAATACATTTCTATAGAAATATTTGATTTTATACGGGCATTCGGCATCAATGTGGAAGAGACATATTTACATACATAAGTGGCTATTCTTTACGGAATGTAGATTTTAAAGAGTTTCAGAAAGGAGCCCGTCTAAAATCCGACATCGTAAAACGTCCAAACTGTCCTAGAAATATGCCACGCAATAAGCGATATTACAAACCACCAAAGCAGTCTTTCCGAAATAGCAACTAAGTTCAGAATTTCCGACAGCATTTGATGAGATAGCATATCTAGTTTAGGACGACAAACGCAAATAAAAATCGTCTGTAGTGTAAATTGGGTGCTGGATTATAACCATGCCGTTTTCTGTAAAATGCAGCTGATGTTAGAAATCTGAACCGTAACGTAAACAAGTAAATAAATCCTCATTATATTCTTTTAGACAGGTAAAGTTTCTCATGTATTGTTTTTAGATGTCATAAGGAAGGGCATTACATGCAAGGGCAGTGAATACTATGTAGACCAGTCAATGCAATTATTAATCCTGTTGTGGTATATTTAATGGATAACTCTAGACATACTTCAAATGGAATAATCAAATGGTGAGGATTGTACAGTCCTTAAGAGAAGCAGTAAGAAAACCCTTGCAGGTAAAACTACGAGTAAAAATAAACATATGGCCTTGCCAGGTAATTTCTTTGGACTTACGCCAAAATACAAGTTCCGCGCGCGCCCTATAGATGAGAAGGCTGATGAATAAATGTAGTTTTAGCATCTGGAAGAGGACTTGTATCTGGACCTTTGGAGAACTGAACGCCTGACTGTTAGACGTAGCAGCTGAACAAGTATATATAGGAATGAAGATGGGGTAAAGAACATTCTGAAATAAGCTGGTTGGTCTATATGGGTCGTATATTTAGGGCTGAGCAATTGGCTCTAACCAGATCGCACTTTTGGCAACCAAGTGAAAACTGCCGTCGTCGCAATAAATGTGTATGGCAATAACTCATCGATTGGTTTGGGGGCATCACATGAGGTTTTCGCCAATTACAAATGTTTGCCTGCGACTCCCCTGTTTATTCCGCCATAGTTGACTACCCAGTCCGGCTGCTAATGCCAGAAATTGGCACGGTTTTATTAAAATATCAAGACACACACTTAAGTACGAAGCGGCAATTCATCTCCATTCAGTTTTGGCTCCTATAAACGCATAACGCAGGGTAAAGCGATTGTCCCTTAAATGGAAAATAAAAAAGGTTTGATGGGAAAGGGTCAGCCTATTTTACCTTTAGGGAAATTAATTAAGAAATGCCAAAGTCGCGAAGATAAACGGAGGTACATCGCAATTTCATGTGATATGCCACCAAATGACGTACATGTAAGCCGGACAGATCACCATCCCTTTGGAAACCACTCTATCATGTCAACGGTGTAGGATATATATTCCAGACTCTGAACCCACATCGGACACAAACATCACTCTCATGCAATTAGCCGTGTGAGAAAAAGCATGTTTAAATAGTAATGATCTAATCGGAGCGCACCGGTTGCAGAATAAGCGTTTAGTAATTACAAACGACATGTATAGACGTTTAAGCATTTCAGCATCCCCTAAGGAATAAACAACTGTTTGTCGTGAAATCAAATCTATGCGGAGCTTTTGTTCAAGGACAGTATATTCCAGAATTTAGTTTAGGATAGTACATATATATGCGGAAGACAGTAGTTTGTCTGGGAAAAATTAGAGACTTTGTTCGAAGGAGCAACACGATAATCCTTCCATATCATTGAGTATTGAAACGGAGCGACCACTTTTACCTCCGGACTCGAATGCTGACTGATCATACATCTGTCATCGAGAGTCCTTACACCACCAGTAGCCCGTACATTTCAAAGAGATGAAATACAACCTTTCGGATTGAGATAACCTAGGTCATCCTGCGAACTTATAATCAATCATATCAACAGCGACCCTGCGGGAAGACGAACGGTTTACAATCTAAAAAAGTACATTTCACGGCCTAAAAGATCGGAACCACTACTCAGCACCATCACCTGATGAATGGAAAGCATGAAAAAGTCTAGAAGCAGACAAGAATTTCACTATTCTTTCAGCAGACGAAGAGGGGGGGGGGCTAACAACGATTTTGAACAAAACGGATTACAACAAAAAGATGCTGAGATTTTCGAAAGGTAACTCAGCCTAAAAACACCTCTACACAAAACCTAGCAGAAACCAGAAATCACCTAATCGTAACACTTTAAAGTCTCCAACACGGATGAAGCACCTACAAAAATATGTTGACATACCCGACTGCTATAGTCTCGATCGGATCGACTAACTCTGACTTTATTCCAGAAATAACAATGCGGAAACTAGAGTGTACGGCTCTTCCACTCGTTAACCTCGAATTGTGAATACGGCATGTAGACCTCAGATTTGCTTCTGTTAAAAAGAATCAACTCGAAACCCTCACAGAATCATCAATTCGATAAGTTTGCAGAATTTAAATTATGCCGGGAAAGAATGTTGACAGTAACCCTCCAAACATGGGTGTTTCCAAAGGATCTATTCTCCTTAAATTACATTTATCGGAATGACTCTCTTGCAATTTAGATATATGCTGATAGAAGCGAATATGCGCGTCCCCTGACATGATTAAGAAGACGAGTAAAACTCGGGGATCATAGTTATATTGTCTTCATATAACTATGGTTCCGATTTTGCCTTCACCTCTCATATACATATATATATTTGAAGGTAGCAAAAAAGGGAGCATACTTTATTTTGCGATTAAGCAAAGTCTAGGTTGCCTCAGGCAGATGTCAGACGAACCCATGCGACTGCACATTGCCCACATTTGCGCCCTGAGTGCGCCCGACTGCACATATCTGCCGGAGAAATACTGCGAAGGTTTCTGCGATAGAAAAGTGGGCTGTCAACAGCGGATGCAAAATAGGCCAAAACATGTTGTGATACATGCCTACAGGGAGAGTAGGAGACATCTATATCGCTGATGGCTTACATTACAGTCTCCAGCCCTTTTGAGCGTCGACTCATTGTCTAAAGAACTTCCTCAGTAAGATAGCTAACTCCACGACGCTTTACAGAGATGACTTTATCTTCAATACATATGCAGCGCTTGTCATTTTCTGCGTCGCGAGTAACTGCTTAGAGAATTTGTCCACCAGTGTTAAATTGATTCGCAGTCGTGTGAATTTCCGTTGTCAGCCATGCTTTTGGACGCGAATTTTCACGCCAGTTTACAGAGGATGTGCTTACCCAAGTAATTTCAGCTGAAATTCTGAAATGCGCCTTCGACATGAAAATATAACTTAGCACATCTACTGTAAGTCACGCCATATGAGAAAATCCGTTTTCATCGAAAAGGGATTATCAGGAGAACAGATAAATTGGACAATTATCAAATCTGGCAAATAATCAGTAAAATATTTTAGAAAATGTAGATGCACGTATGTTCTCGAATAAGTCCTTAAACCGATCTATGACAGCAACATGTGAAGATTTATACATGGGCACGGGTGGGGGGGGGTTTACGTTCTTGGCTAGGTCTGTTTCGCGTTGCCTGATCCGCAGCGGACTGACGGCCCGGTTACGGAGTTCTTGGCGCAGATGTCAGCAGCAACATTTGGCTGCGAGGGTGGAGCGCACGATAACACGGGAGGTAAGTCAATATGTCTGCTGATAGAGTTGATGTCGGGCGTTCGCGACTCCAACAGTCCCGCCTTGTCTTGATGCTTGCCAGCCCCGATATCCGCGTCCTTTATCACGCCCTACGCCCACACAGCCAGGTAGCGCGGCTCGCCGGGGCAAACGCCGTCACTACACTGTGAGTCCATTGCAGGCCAGGCGACGCGAACCAGACCAAACCACGGGCGTAAACCCCTCCTCTACCTCCACTGTACAACTGTGTAAATATGTACACATTGTTGCAATTCAAAAGTCAGTGACGACAAACATCTGCTCGAAAGATCAGGCTGACAGAGCCATCGTTCCAGTGATCGCGCCTTTGTCGTCTTTTCAGCAAAATATACAGACATTTTCAAAGGTACTGGTTGAAACACGAGCGGCCATCAGTGATATACGGTGGCCACAGGACAACGACAAATAAGAGGAAAGTAAAAGAGACCTCCGTCGTTCTCACACATAGTGGAACCTGCGTGAAAGCATGCCCTTGCCGCAGACACATGTATTGGCAAGTCATACACCAGTAATCGCCATTTCGTGATTTATTTTCAAAAAATACTTTTTATCCGATAGGAAATCCCGAAGGCATAATTGGAATTCCACAAGACGGGGTGACTACATCGCATAGTCCACAATGTCTCTTAGTAAGCAGAGTATGCGGTTCGCCCGTTTCCAGTCATTTTAAATTGACTTGTACTGAGGACATCTTCGTTGGCCGTGAACCGTTCTAGAACGAAGATACGCATCTGTAGCACAAAGACAAATAACCATCATTTGGCACGACAATGTCGGTACTGACACCGCAAACGCCATATATAGCTTGTGTTTGGCTGAGGGAAATGCGTTAAATGACTTCAGACCGACTACCGAGCCGTAGGCTGTTAGTTTGTCAACCTGATGGGCAGGCGGACGATAAAGGCCGCGCAGCGTGCTAGAAAGTACCTTTTCTTCTAGCTGTTTTCCACCGTATGCGAAGGACCTGCTATCGACATAAAACTATTAATGCTAATGAGACGAATGGACATATTTTTGCTTTCACAGATACTAACCCTTGAAAGCTCTTTTTCCATCAAAACGCGTACTTGTATGTAACGTGGCAGTCGCGTGAAAATTTTAAAACACCAGACGAGAAATTAAAACTGGATGTCTGTTTCAGATAGCCGATCAGTTACGTGCTGCAATAACTTTCAAATTGACCAATGACACCAAATCACCTAGATGTTCAGTAAGGTGCTTGATGAGTTTATAACAGCGTTCACGGCGATATGGTAGGTCCAGAATCACGAAATATCAACCGTGATACTCATGACGAGAACAACATCGCAGTCAAAAATGACGGAACATTTGTGATAAAACGCCTGACATGGAATGCATGAGTAATCGTCCTTGTAGACTTTATGATTAAAGGCATGTAAGGGGCGTGGAAGTTGTGAAAATTGTACCTAAGCTTCGGAAGATGAATTTCATGTGTCATAGCATTTATGTCGTGTCCCTACTTAAACACTATACAAGTGGATACAGGACGAGCTTGTTCATCAAGTCGCAGCTTTTTTAGTGTGACGAGCGAATTAGGTGACGAAAACGGCAGGCATATTTGTCCATGAACGGAAGGGATGCAGTCGAGTCAGCATAAAATGGGTGCTAAGCAGCGGACAAATAACCCACGTGACAGAGCCCAGAATGATAATACAGCCCTTGATGGATTTACAGGCTGATAGGAGCTGCGAAAGCAGAAGCAGAACGAATCTGACGACGCCATTATTTCGTGAGTAAATCCGAAGATTAACTGAGGAGAAAGCAGGCGATGTGAAGGGCATATATCCACGTCGACAGACCAGGAATTTTTGCATTGGGACCATTAGGGCATGCCTAGTTTTACATGTGTTATAAGGGCTGAAAGGGAGTCGATTAAATCAATACCATGCAGCCATTACAATTTTTTCTCCGCAATTCTGTACAAAGTCCTTCATTTTAAACTTACAGTCAGCGGCTCTGGAAATGAACCCGCAAATGCAGCGAGTAAATTGGCGAGTCGAGGGAAACAGAGCAGGCGACAGGTTGGATATGGAGCCGCCGGAGACGCTTACAGGGGTGACCGGAGGCTAAGGTATGTAAACGTCAAGCCCACCCCGCATACAGCTCGTCAAATTAGATGCTCGGCATACGTTAAAGACCCCTGAATAATCTAAAATTTGTCATATGATAGAGCATTAGAAATGCGGTTGAGAACCACAAGCATTGTCCCTACTCGATTATATGCAGTTGTCAGACATGGAAAAGGAGGACAGCTCTCGATTGTTCCAGGTAACAGGTTGTCAAGCAGTTTTAGCCTCAGAAGCATCAATAGCAACCATGCTACTGCAACCTCCGATAGCAAGGATTGGTTCTCTGAAAGTACTGAATACTAACAGGTTCTCACGCTCAGCCAGAGGAAAATGTTATCCTGCACGCGAAGGGCTTGTTTACGCACCAAAATTGTTGATGCTTGTTAAGCAAAATTATCGGAGTCTCGGGAAATTTACTTGAGGGGTAGGCATGTGAAAAAAATTGAGAAAACATGCGCTTCACTCCAATAGGCAGTACGCCCTCTACCGGAAGCTATAGTCGCACATTTGCAGGCATATTTGATCAAGTCGATACCGAAGACTGTAATGTAATTTGAAGATAAACAGACAAACTCAAGTTTTTCATGTGATAAAACGTCCAAATACGCATACTGAACACGGGTACATTCATACTGCTTTTGAGAATACTCTTCATCTGCCTGGGTGAGTAAGTGTTTGCCAAATATGCTGCAGTCATGTGGATACAAACATCGGGCAAACATTTTTTCGCATTGTTAATGGAATCAATGTGGGCACACCGATTCACTAGTATGATATCAGAAACGGGCTTGATGTTCAAAAAATCGACTAACGATGAGGAGCATCCAGTGACGTTAACTCACGTAGCTATCGTTTAGAGTTTGCAAATATTCTCACTTCACTTACTGATTGGCAATCCGCGCGACATTTGAAGAAACCCGCGGGTATATTTTAGGTGTGAATAATGCTTACTAAAATACGGGTGTGTTCCGAGACAGGATAGAAGATAGGTTACCGGGTTGAAATTATCCTCAATTGTCTTTTCGACCGTCGCGAAGTACAATGTTTCCCATGCACCTCACAACGAAGTGAGCACATAAGGGTGGCTTGCGCGTTAATCAGTTTACAGAGACTGCGGACTTATGAAGATGAACGAGAGTCAGGACAATTAGAGCAGGATCGGGCGTGCTGTAAGTCATAGATACTGTAAGTCAAATCGGTGACTGCGGCCATATATGTGTCATGATGACTGGCACGGATCTAATAAGGCCTAAGATGGACTGATTAAGCTGTCGGATTACAGTAGATACTACTACATATTACATTTAAAACGATGGCAGTGAAGACGTCTTCATATGAAGCCTTAACTGCATAGACTGACTCAGCAGTATTAAAAGCATAGAGGAAGGCGGGGGAGCCCATTAAAAGCTGATTGAATGCATTTTCTTGCACTTCAAATGGTAGCCAGACATATAGGTTCAGCCTCAGAAGAAACACGTCTGAACACGCCTCCACAAAATGCTACCAGGTTCTCACGCTCAGTCGGAGGAAATGTTATCCTGCACACAGAGGACCAAAGTTGGTGATACTTCATAAGCAAAATTGACTTATTGCCGGACTCTCGGGAAATTAACCTGTGGTAGCCAGACATATAGGTTCAGCCTTAGAAGAAACACGTCTGAATACGCCTTCACAAAATGCTAGAAGGTTCTCATGCGCAGGCGGAGGAAATAATTTCCTGCACACAGAGGGCTTGTTTTTGGATGAAAATTGTTGATACTTTAAAAGCAAAATGGACTTATTACAGGACTCTCGGGAAATTTAGCTGTTGTAGCCAGACATATAGGTTCAGCCTCAAAAAAAACAATGTCGAACACTTCTCCGTAACCTGCAATTGCAGTGACGGGTCTGTTGGAAATATCCCCCTGCAAGCGAGTTCTCGCTCACAGCTGGAAACGTACGCCAGCCACAGACTCAA
>CACRXP010000803.1:19584-55759 GCA_902702965.1 Spirometra erinaceieuropaei
AAGCGATGGCGAAACCGGTGGGGGCGAGATTAGACGCTCCGGTGAATCAGACATTCCGCCTGCGCTAACACACACGCCACACCTGTTAGGTCTAGTCCGTAAATCATCGAAATCAGACTTCCTTCATAGTCATATTTGTTAACCTTGCTGTGGAAGACCCGTTGGAGTATTACAACAGTAGGCAAACTTCAAAACAACCAGTCGTGCTACACTGACAAGGAAGTTAAAATGAGAAAGACCTGGGCGCGCGCGTACATTGACATGCTCCAAAGCCCCCGGGGCGTACTTACCTCGTAATTCCCTGATTTAATCTGGGCGTACAGTCGATGCTGTTCATCATCCCAAAACGGTGGGTATCCGACGAGGAGGATGTAGAGGATAACACCTAGTTGAAAAGGAATGACAATGGAAAAGTCTGAAAGGATTAAGCCTATAAGGAGATGAAATAGGGAATGGGCGTAGACTCATTTAAGCTATTACAGAAGAATATTCGAAGGAAGAGGCATCAAATTGTGTCGACAGCAGTGTGTCTGACGAGGCGCGGGTATTCTAAGGCAAAGGAGAAAACTGGGAAGCACCGAGGACAATATCATGGGGAATCGGTACCGCGCGATCGCATGAACCTGAAGAATGCCTGCGTTTGAGCCGTCTTTTAATCGCTCCAAATCTCAGGTCGAGTTGCGTGCGCGTACTCTCCCTTTGTCTTTTTCGTACGTGACGGTCAGTGCGCGGATAGCGCAGCTCCAGTCCTGCTGCTCCCTCCCTTCTTGGCCTTAGAAAGTGCACACGCCTGCCTCTTCTCCCAAATGGTCATGTAATTATGCCCTGCCTGTCTGGCTGCCGATCAAAAAGAGCGTCACCGAACCCTACGACTGCATACTAAGGCTGGCATGCACGGATTGCCCTCAACTGCAGTCAACAGCAGGGAGGCCCTCACCAGCACTGACAAGTATACTTAAAAGCGATCGACCACAAGAGTGCTTAGTAGTAGTCGTCGTAATCGACTCCTTGGCTAAGCACATTCGCGCAACCTCGAAGGTACCCTCTCAGCAGCAACCAGTCAATTTCAGAAGCCCGGCGCATCCACGAGCGACGTGTAGTGCAACAACCTATAGGCAAGGCTAATCGCAAAGTAAGCGGACTGTTGAGTCCGCAGCGCATATGGGTGCGATAGCCTAACGGTTAGCTGGACACATACAGCTTTCTGCCATCAGATGGGACCGCCGTCCGGTACAGTCAGGAAACTTCAAACTGGAGCGCAGGAGGAGTCGATGGAGATACTGACCTTCGAACCCTAAAACTATAGAAAACCGTCCCGTCATCAAGGATACTGTACAACCACCGAATTGCGGGCCATGGCCGACCTGGTCCTTGGATGAGTGCATGATTGTGGTCAGCGCGTTCTGGCTAGACTCTCTGAGTCAACGGTGATGGGAGATTACATTTTCTCTACCACCAGCACAGCACCAATTACAGCAAATGTTCCATCAAAAAAGCCCACAAAGGTAATGCCCGCCATTGCTGTTTGCTTTCGTAAGTTCTGTTTATAGGCCGTGATCATGTGGGCTTTTGACCACGTAGCCATGTTATCCACGCTTTGATAGTTCTAGGAGCCAACAGCCGTACACTGGAGAACTGTGGGTGTCATACTTTCAGTAGGTGAACGTCTGTACCGCCGCTCTGGCGCAGAGTACTGAGATCAAAAGATCTAGTAGGATCGAATGTCACCGCTTGGGCCAAGGGGGCCAGAGATTGACTCCGTCAACATCGATGAAGCGCGTGTTCGCAAAGTGCTTACCGAGGTGCAACCACTTTTTCAGCTCGATGGCGACAGTGAATCCGCTCCATAATAGGCGATGAAGCATTTTCAATTTGGATAAAAGTCTGCTTCCGAGAAACGCGGCAGCGCGATGAACAATTACAGTACTTTTAGGTGGCCTTCATTGGCAGGGGTGGACTATAGAGGAGTTTTAAGTGACGAAAATCAATGACGCTTGCACACTGCGCGAAACTGGTGAATGCAATATCTACTCTACGTTCTATTCTCTTCTATATTCAATGCAGAATATGCCCAGCCTGTGCCGATATAAGGTGGGACAGTAGTTGCACTGCTAAAAGCCTTGACTCACGCATTCTACAAGCAAATGAGCCAGGTTCGACTTTCTGGCGCCCGACCTGTGTCAAGGTATCCCTAGCTGACGGCAAAAAGGCCAGAAATTGTCAGTCAAGGATCTCTTGTCTTTTTTGGTAACACATCTTGACCGTATATAAAAGCGTTGTGTGGTGGAAGGTACAGCGGCCTTCTTCGCCCGAGCAGCAATGTGCTATTGCTCGATAGAGCAGGCTGCTGCCTGTACTTCGTTTGGTTGTTCACGTTGTGTTCAGGAGATTTAGTACGACGATGCATGCGTCGAAAAAACAATAACCAGGTAGTTCCAGTCAGGCGTCCGAATCAAATACCTGAGGAACTCTTCCTTAAGAGTGTGTCTGAACTCCTTGAAAGACATCAGAGGAGACAGCGCATACGCGTGGCGCATAAACCGACGACTATTTTACGCACTCAGCTGGTACACCCAAGGGATAGGGTTGGTAACTTGAATAAGGAAGCCGTCTATAAGATCCCATGAGATGCAGTCTAAAGTGGTCAAACCGGAAAGTCCGCTTCTACATTAAATCACTAACATCCACTGGCAGTAAAAGAGCTAGATCATTGGTCTCAAGTGGCCACGCACACCCTGGAGACCATGTGCACCTTCGCTGGAGGCAAGACTGGCATTGTCGGTGTCTGCCCCCTAAAGGACAAGAGTTTCTCGAGACCATGCGCTCGGATGAGGTGCTTATCAATCAGCATATTCGGCTAGACCCCGTATACAAATATCCCAGTAAAAAATGGAAGACATGAGAACCAATCAGTGCAGGATAATGCACACGGCGGTTGCTTACTGGTGAAAACGAGAAACTCTGAGTGTTTTCGGACATTTACTCCACGTCTGAGGGCGATCTAGGTAACCGACGTCCAAAATTTACCCAATAAACTTTCTTTTCTCCCCAAAGAACATATTCGACTTCAAAGTACAGTACTGACGTTCCGGAAAGTCCCGTGCTTTCATCGTAAATATATACGTGTATAGATGTTAATTGTTTTTGCACTCCCATAGTCTGAGGAGCTGAACAACCAGTCTCGAAAATTTACACAATAAGGTTTCTTGGGATGCCAGTTTTTAAATTCATAATTATGTGTATATATATATATATGTGTATACATATACATAAGGACAAGTCATGTTAGAATTATTTTTTTCCATCCTGAGGTCCATCTAGGGACACAGTTCACTGGCTCAAGCGTTTGGGTGCATACTGCATGCCTAAGTCAAGTACTTAGCGTGCATGTCTAAGTAAAGGAAATCGAAGTCACAAATTAATCCATTACTCACCGCAGGCCCAGATATCAACCGGTTTTCCATACGGCTCTTTCCGAAGAACCTCAGGAGACAAGTAACCAGGAGTACCGGCGAAGCCTGTGTGGAAGAGCAAAATTGTGTTAGCGGGTCGGAAAGAGAGAGGGGAAACGTTTCTTAAAAGCATTCTTCTCTGAAATAAAGCTCAAAATTTACGAAAAAAGAAAACAGTAAAAACGGAATGTCTCAATCCTAGAACTACTATAGACAGTAGGTATAATCAAAGAGCCAATTGTAAATAAAAGTTCGTACGCGGGAGAACCGAAGCCTAGATTTTCATCAACACTAGTTGGCACCATGGAGGCATAATACGGTGAACTCGTCCTCCTGCCACCCATTTGTTCTAGAATGAGGTGCAAGGCTTTCGTCCACTCGATGCAGCCCTCCGTCTTATATGAGCGCGAGCGCTTATTTAGGTTCTGTTTGGAGTTTGGTGCGGATTCCTCATTGGCTCAAAGTATCATGTAATTGGCAGTTCATGTCGGTCGAGGCATTGAAAACGAGACTTTCTCAGATGCCGACGTTGGCAGAACTGTTTAAACACGTTTTTTTCTGTAGTGACCTATGGACTTGGCAGTGTGACATAGAGGAAAGAATGCAAAGTGGCAGCCCGATTTATACGTGACTAAAGTACGCAGAAACACTAAGTTTGACTGATGCCATGGCAGGCAGGTGTGACAAACACCTCCCCGTGGACCCCCCCTGGAGTTGGATCGATGACGGCAAAGATCGTCTCGACTGTGCTGGTGATGAGTCGAAGCCAAAGTAGGCCGACTGCCGAGCGATTACTGAGCGAAGTCAGCACGCCAAACCTAGGCTATGAGGTCAAGACCGCCGCCGAGATGGTGCGAACAGGTCAAGTTACTCGGTAGTTCGTTTGCGCAAGCGAACACCGCTGCCACCGCTTTGACGGCACAATGGTGACTTCAAGGCAAATTGGCTTGCAGGGGGCGGGGGTGTTTTAACTGCATCTACCTCATAACCCCTTCGCACGCTTGCCAGATTCCCATAGCAGGGTCGATAAGACCGGCCGGTGTGGCTCGATCCGTGTCTACGCGTATCACACACGTGCTGATCGGGCATTGAAAGAAGGATACCCGTGAATCTCAAAGTAGCATTGTCATAAGGGTCCTAGTGGAGAGGGGCCAATGCAGCCTGAAACTCGGCCAGGAAGAGCAACGGACTGCCCCCTCAGGCTGGCAAATGAGTCTCGAGGTTAAACATTGTTTATAATAGAGAGGTGTGCAAGTGTCTCTCTCGATTTCTCCTCACTCGCGTGATGTCCGGTCAAGGCGACTGGAGGGGAACATCAGAGGCAGTGGCTGACACTTGCGTCTAGCCCGCGTCACATACAGCAGCGGCGCTCGTATTGGCCTAGTATAATAGCGCAGTTCTTTTTGGAATGAAGTCAAGCCAACCGACACTGCAGAACGTGGATCAAGAATTGATCGCGTTTATTTAGTCGTTTTTTTTTGATTGTGCTTGCGGTAGACCGTTTCATTCAGTGTTTAATTTCATTAGTGTGTTGGGAGGCTTTCCAAGATAAATTGCGACTGGAGCAGGAAGACTGCACACTTCAAACTTAAATAATGAGTTGAAAAGGAGAGGACAGGGAGCTGGGTCAGTTGCTGGTCTAGGCGGTGGATTTTAGAGTGCTGCAGTTAGTTAACCTGCAGCGAAAACCAGAAAGCACATTGACACTGACTAGGACGGGCGGAGAACAGGCCTACGAGTGGGCAAAGTCATTTGGGCAAGCGCATCCAGACAGGAAGAGTCTGTACTTTAAAAGTTACTTTGAGCAGCGGTGCGGAAACGGAAAACACGCAAATATGCCAGAATTCTGTGCAAGTTATCGCGTTGGCGGTCGCGCGGACCGTTCCGACTGCTGTGCCAGACAGGTCCGTGCGTGCGCAACCTGGTGCGCCCGCACGATAGGCAGTTATTCTTCCTAAGTATGCTCTCTTAACGTCTCTTTAGTAGATGGATCCATCACGGGAACGACAGGTCAAGCAGTTTCGCTTCCACCCCATTTGCCCAACAGGTTGCCCGAACTGAGGGAAAAGTGAAGCAAAGATAGGGTTCGGCAGGTTCTGTTCCAAGACTAAAACCGTTACACGAAAGCTTTTTTCTTGTCCACCCTCCACCCCCCCTTGTACGTAACAAAATGTCAGATTGACGGACTGGACGTTGAAGAGGCTGACGGGTGTTGATTAAGAGCAGGAAATAAAGATAACAAATGGACTACCCTATGCCTAGAAGTGTGCAATCTGCAGACTCGAAAGGCAGAAACCTTGGGGAGGAGGAGGAGGAGGAGGAGGAGGAGGAGGAGGAGGAGGACACATACCAACTAGGAAGTTGGGAACGCGCAAAATAACCGAGATAGCAGTACTGGCATGTCAGTTGCAGGAGGAATAACTCGTTCGAACGGATTTATTATGTTCGTGATGTTTCGGGTGACCAGCACAGCTCTCCATTTGAAAAGCGACTAATGCGCAGAAACCTACATAACCCGTACAATTCGGTCTTTGGGTTCGACAATTGCTCACATTTTCGGTCATCCAAACGGACGGAAATTGAGCCCCCTGAGGGGGTTGTCTGGCCTAATGGTGTATCTGCTTGCCCGCCAAGTGAACCCGATACCAGCCTATCTCTCGACTTTTCCAAATTCACTGCTGGTCGTTGTGGAGGTATTTAAATAGGACTTGTAGGGTAGTCAAACTACCTGCTGATGGGGGCAGCACCTGAGAACTACAGTTGCCTGTTTCCGCTCTCATCGTGAACTACACGTTAGGGTCGATCGAGTTTGGTAATAAAGATCCTCAATGTGATTTGTCTAGACAACAACGAAAGCATCATCGGCATAACAAATCCAGAACCTCGATCGATATTTAACGAAGATGTGTTTTCTCTGTTAAAGAACCACACCAGCAATCAAGCCTGAGAGGAGTGGTTCGACTTGTTCATACACCTGCCTACCAAAAGTGGATTAAATTTTTAAGTGAAAATGAGGCCGTGTACATGCCCCCTCTTTGCTGCTCACCAGCACACAACTTGTAGCCCTTGAGCGCTGGGCCGCCTTTAAGGCGGCAGATGGCACACCCAGAGCTCATTGCCTCTTGTGAATTCCTTCTTTAGTAACAAAGCGATCAAAAGTGACGAAAGAACTACTCCGCTAGTAAGGCCCCTCGTTCGTCATGAAGCACCAGAAGCATAAAGCTTTCGGCACAGAACGAGCAATGAAATCCAAAAATGAGTAAAGACAACCATTTACCGGTTGACAAGGGTCGAGGACGCGAATATTGACCCGCCCCCCGTACCGCATGTTGCCTCTTGCCAAATCCCATGAAGTTCCTATTTCCGTATCTTAACTTTAGCCTCAACCCGAACTCTAACCCCGGAATTGAAGGCAGGGTCTCATGCTAACATAAGCCCCTGGCTAAACTCCACCTTATCTACTACTTTTCTATTTCTCGTTTAAGTCCCAGTACGCCAATTGTAAGATGAATAAAGCCCTGTTATAGGGTATTCTCGTTCTGACTCTTGCATCCTTATTTGTTCCTCCTCTCCATCTCGTGTGCTTGCTACGGTCCTAGCTACAACACAGGGCTACCTGTGATAGGGAGATCCATAATTCCGTCCCCAACCTCGGCTACCAGAGCTGCATATGGGGATCGGTAGTATAACAAATTCTGTCGAGTCAGAGGTGAAAAATCTGGTCATCCTAACAAGCACCTGACACGTGCTGACGACACTTTTGTCGCTGAATAGCATTACTGACAAAGACAAGGGAGACTGGAATGGCCATTTCTGGCTCATTAACCGTCGTAAACCAGTCAACCCCGAAGTGTGGAACACCTGGGGCTCGACCTGTTGGTTGGAAGTCCAACGCCCCTAACCGCTGAGCCACGGGTTCGCTGTCCTGTCGGTTGCGATGGGGTCGCGTTAGACTTCTAACCAACAGGTCGCGGAATCGATCCCCCAGGTGCTCCACACTTCGGGGTTGGGTGTGACTGACTGATGAAGGTTAATAACCCAAAAATGGCCATTCCAGTCTCCCCAGTCTTCGTCGGTAATGCTATTCTACCTATATCTCCTGCCGCTGTGCGTCTGCTGGCGTGGCTCGAGAGTCCCAAGGCACAACGGGACGAGTTCCGTAGCGCGATTGGTGAGAGACCTCCTACCACTTTCGTAGCTGTCAAAACAAGTCGCCTGGACCACCCTAAGGAATGGTTAAACTTGGTTGATCGAGATAACTACTGTACGTGGGGGGCGAAAAAAAACCACTTTCCGTCTCGCAACGCTCCTGAGCGCCGGTGTGCTAACGGGGAACTGCAAACTAGAATGCAGGTCTATGGCCTGGTCAGTTGACCGACGTCAACAGAAAAGCCAAGATTGGCCATTCTGGTCACCACTTTCCTCTTTTGCACCGATGGGCGTTGAACCTGGGGCAGTTTTTATTTCGGTTTCGGGAAGACATTTCAATTCCTCTACCAAAGCTTAACTTCTTGGCTCGCGTTTGACCTACCGCTTCAAAATTGACTGCTTTTAAGATCTGATTTGTTTTTTTTTCTTCTGCCACGTCGACATAACCTTTAGGCCGCTGAACAAAATCGTAATTTCGTTTCAGTTTTACCTACCATGGATAGGACTTAGCACTTTCGCAGGTCTGGCTTTGCAAGCACCGGACTGTGCAGGACGTCCGACCCACATGCATCCGAGTCATCAACAAACCGGAATGCGACTTCTCGGACAAAAGATTGAAAGTGTACATAACACGCATCGCGCAAAACTGGTTTATAGCCTGGCGATATCATCCGGAGTCTGTTATTTCTGGAAATAGGGGACCAACGCGTTCATCTCCCTTTCATTATAAACAAATTTTTTGTGAAGGCAAACTATTACCTCCTGCAGTGGCTGGCCTACTTCACGAGATACAAACCAAAACTCTGAAATGTGTTTCCAATTAAAAAGAATTACTTGTGTGGGTTTGCAATACTGATAATCGTGCAGCATAGTCTCGAAAACACATTTCAGAAGCTCGGTTAGCTTTTCATGAAAAAGGCCAGCTAGTGCATACAGACTAACATTTCGCTCGCCCCATAAACAGACAATTGCGAACCAAAGTAACAAACACCGCACCCATATAGAACTACCGGGTAAGGCAGTAAACTAGAAATATGGGTAAATACAGCTCAGTATAAAAGTATTTATGACGTTGACGATTACTTAGATGAACATGTCACTATAAGGTCAAACGTTTGTCAGTCGGTGTTGTCATGGCAAGTCAGAAAAGATCGGTAGTTGTACGTTTTGAGCGGACAGGAGGAGCAAAAAACTCACCAAACCATGAAAATTGGTCGCCCTGCACCTCGATGGCGAGACCGAAGTCAGCCAGCTTCACAGCAGCGCCGCGGGACTTGCTAGCCAGCAGGAGATTCTCCGGCTGCAAATTAGCACGGGACAGTATGAAAGCAGTAAAAGCCTGTGACAGTATAATGGTGAGTGCGGTTATGAGGGCAAGCAACAGCCACAAAGGAGAGTGAGGTCGGAGACGGGGAGAAAGAGAGCAAATTAAACCGAAATCAGGCAGATTTGGAAGAACAGACGGAGGGACAACAGCAAACATGCACGTGTGCTCCATAACCTAGTTAAGGAACTACTAGGGTCCTTCAGACGGGAATAAACTTCGAACGCCGTGCTATGAAAGTGACTAAAGTATCTGACTACGAGGGGCAGAGAGCAGCGAGGACAGGGCGGAATGCAGGGGGGCCGCAGTGGAAGGCGAGATGGTTATTGACGTTTGTAGGTTAACATCCCGAAACATCTAAAACGGCAAGTGAGCAGTACTGTTCCATAAATTCGAAAGGTTTTTGATTCTCCCGAAGCCACTATTCTGTTCACTCACATGTTTAGGTCACCGACCGAAGGATGGCAGTCAGCACAGCTAACTTTGGGTTTCTGCTTGACATAGCCTTCGTCAAACACTCGGCATGCTAACTTTGGATGTTTGGGTGCTGATAGACTGAAGCTGGAGGCGGTGGCAGCAGTCACCAAACGGAGTGTTATTTTGTGGAGTAAACAGATAGGTTGCTTACAACTATACCGGTTGTGGACGTATGTTAGAGCAAAATAGCATGATCGCGAACAACTAATAAATTGAACGAAGTGGAACGTAAGTAATTCACGAGCAGTGCGGTGAGTCTGGGTTAGAGCATGCACGTTAGATGGGGGAAGGAGACACTGACGCGTGCAGGGGAGGGAACATCCTGTAATTATTAATTTTCCACCGGCCGTAACCAACCTTAAGATCACGGTGGACAATGTTATTTTGGTGACAGTAGTTGACGCTCTCAAGAATCTGCTTCATGCAGTGGCTAAATAGAAACCATGAAATCAAAATCAACTCAAATTATCAGAGCATGGAAAATAACAGATGTACTAGGTCATAAAAGCAGCAAGATGTGCCCGGCGAGGTTTGAACTGGATCTTTCTAAGATGCACAACAAAAACTGCTTTTCGACAGCTTCCTCGAGCGGTAGTCTCCACGCTAATTTTGTGATTTCGCGAGACATTTAACCCGAGCAGTACATAAAGGTATGTTTGAAATACGGTATATTTGACTTGACAGGAAGAGTATTGTCATGATGTACCCAGCCCATGGCCTTGTAAGCAGCACTTTAAAAGTAAATTGTAACCAATGGCGACTTGTTTTTCTGAAAATTCATGTGACGTGGTCGGTGTGCTCAACTACAAGTAACCGAAGTGCAATACCACGGTGTTCGGAAATTTGATTGTGGGACTTATCAAGGCGGCAAGCACGTGCCGACACTTTCCTCCTCATCATCATCGATTCCGCTTTCTGTGGCGGCAATTCAGACCACCAGTCCTGCAAAGAAAGCCGATCAAATGATACATGGCAGTTTGCCATCATGCTTCTCAGCGACGGACAAGGTCCAGTACGGACGACGTCAAACACGCCGCAGTTCTGTGTGGCCAGTGAAAACGGTCTGCAACACATAAGTACTACGAAACCTATCCAAAAAACCAATATGTGTAATCGTGTATGAGCTGTAAATTAACGGCTTTAGTCGCCGGTTGAGTAAAAAACTAAATAGTTCGCCAATGAGCCCTAAAGAAGAGTGACATTAAACTGCCTTTTTCTCGAATGGCATGTTTGGCATTCATGGCGAAGCCAGAGCAAACAAGGACATGCCGCAATTTTCAGGGTCTACTTTGCAATCAACATGCGTGTCTGACGACGGCCCATTACAGCTGACAATTGGCGCAAAACTTGACTCAACTGGAGGCGGGCAATAGCATGGATAGTAGATTACACTAGTAGATTAAAGTGTTGAAGATTGGAAAAACAGGCTCGTCTTTCAACGCACCGAGTGGATAACCACCACGAAAACTGCATTTAGTTGCAGGCACTAGTGATTCTATACCAGTTTCCCTACCGACTATTGGCACTAGCCTGTCAGGGAATACTGGAGGTGACATGGTAGTAACGCGACAGAACTAATCAGACTTCAGAAGTTAGTTTGCCCTTCTACTGAACTCGAGACTTCTCAAGCTGATAACTAGTTACGCAATTTTCCACCAGGCGAGGGTTGTTTCGGCAATTAAATGACGAGGACATTGAGATCTACAGAACTTTGTCCTGGTATGACTTGAATGACCTAATCCTGCAGTCCTCCGACAAGGCCTGCTCCACAGTTAACGGCCACGTCAACCGGCACAACGGAGGCAACTTTCTTTTCTTCGTCCAAGAACCTAGCAGGACTTGTTGCTTCAACAACACGGAGTCGACCCACACGACAGATGATAGTGGCTGCGTAATACATCCTGAGGTTTGTGTGGGTACATAAAATAGCCACTTAGGACACCGAGTCAAATCTATTACAACAGTCAGTATACAGACAAATATAAAAAATTGTCATCCGGAAATATGGTGTACTGATTTTCGTCTAGACTTCGTGTTGAGTCTGCAATTCATGCGGGCGGTCGAAAGGCAACTAGCAAGCAATGGTCGATAAACTGACTCAGTACAGACGAGGACGTCGGAATGGCCATTTCTGGCTTATTTGCCGTCACCAAACGACAATGCTTTGGTCCTAGACAATTCCAGAACTCACACTTGTCAAAAAACCACACACAAATTCCAGGAATTCGGTGAGAGTAAAGAACAGATCGCTAGTATTGATGATGACCTCTAGAAAGTTGTCGTCCTGGCCAAGCGAACACAGTTTTAGCTTCTGGAAGATATAGTGTCCTGGTATAATGAAAGAAGTGCTAAAAAGTAGGATATAGTTGGGGACTCTAGTCAACATCTAACAACATATTCAGTGGGGAAATAAAATTTTAAAGACGGACTTTGGCTGTCTTTCGGACTTTGATCGACTTCACAGAAGTATGCAGTCGTATTTTTGATGCAAACCATGGAGTCGTCGTCTTCACCGTCAATTATGGAAAAACACCAATTAGAAACATGGCGGAAAGTAGAAGTTCAGGTTACCTGGCGTCCGCCTCGCTGTAGAATTCCCGAGCAACAATGTCTTCGAAAAGCTCGCCTCCTGTAACACTAAAAAGGTGGCGGACAAAACACTACTAAATTTTCGAACAAGGTAGTAAGATCTAAGATTTAACCAGATGTCAAACGAAAGGTCCTTTTAGCCACTTAGCACATTTGGCCAAATCACTGAAAGTTGAGTACCTGAAAATTAATTATCCGTATATAAGGAACTTCCATGGCGTTTGAACTCATGGCTAACACCTGTGGTAGGATGGCGGCTCATAACTTTAAGTGGCGAAAACTAATTGTTAAACTGGCCGACAGCAAAGGATATCGCCGAAATAGTCGTTTGATCCGAATGACTCGGCACAGACTTCCAGGTAGTCAAGGGAACCGGTACCTAGAAACATCTCCGGCTAGACAGACCGGTTATAGACTGGGCATCGGCAAACGACTGCTGGTCACTGCAGTGTTGCTAAATCTAGTCCACTAGTAGGTGTACTGAACAGGTGTCCATTTGCTTTGAGTATTCTCATAAACAGTGCACCCAGGAAATAAAAGCCCTGTCATATGTTAAATAAAGAATACTGACAACGGGAGGAACCGCCCCAGTATAAAATAATGCCTTTCGGGCAAAAGTTATACATGTGATGAAGAAGGGCAACGTCAATTAATTTGGGATGATACTGAAACTATACATGTCTAAATTTGCCCTGCCGTAAATACAGCAGGCAACAAAGTAAATGCGAAGTTGCAATGAATGAGTGTGCAGCCTTTTCAGTTCAGGACTTTTAGTTGCATTTCCGTCACCATGCAATAGTACGGCAACAAATCGACAACCCCTCCTACTGGTGGGGTTTTCATTTAGGTTAAGAAAACATACGGTGTGTATATTTGCCCTGGATGTATTGAGAAACCCACCCATGCAAGGTCGTTCGCAAAAGTACAAGAGTTTAGTAAGGCATGACGGCTGAACGCGAATGGCGTTATGGGATGTCTTTAGAATCCTTTTTTAGAGACTAAGCTTAAGCTAATAAACGAAGTACTAAAATAAACTTGAACCGTCAATTTGTAACAAGCATTCAGTGCCCTAGATGCTACATTTGTGGGCATATGAGCACAACAGATCAGTGAATCATCTCTTTTTAGATGTAGTGAGACGTCATGTCCTTTTATTAATCTTTCCTGTTAGCACTTGTGATCTATAACTACCCTTTGATACAAAGGCGGTCCCTAGAAATTACTTTATCGGATGTGTCGGTACGCTCACCAATCCATTCAGATGTAGTTATAGCAACCACCGTCGCCTTATTTCGTTATTTATCATCCAGCCATCTTTATATGAATGTTGAACATTTTTCTGAATCAAAATGTTCTACGTACCGGGCTCTTTTCTCAAACCATAGAACCCTAGTCCTCTGGTTTAGTCGTAAGCCTATTTATAGCAAGACCTCGCAAAATGTAAGCATCTGAATGAACGTGTTTGGATTTATATAACAGGGCCAAGTGGGAAAATTCTAAGACAATAGCAATGCAAAGTACCTGCACAAATATTGCTCGAAAGAAACTAACTTACAGGTCGAACACGAGGTAGTGGTGATTTTCCTCCTGAATGCTGTCATGAAGTCGTACTGAAACACAAAACAGCAACCATGGTAAAATGTCAAAGTGCGGTAACGCGTCTAAAATGGACACGCTTCTCGTTTAAGTCAGAAAATGACGGGATGCAAGTGACTGCCGGAACGTGTCCATGGTACCGGAATGGGACTTTCGAGAGACAATAGTTACCAGATATCGGAGAGCTAAAGACGGCGCTTAGTGGTACAATTTACACAAAAAATGTCGATTTCTGAAGTACTGAGGAGTCGAGCACCTATGAACCAGGATGATCACAAGTATGGACAGGAAGGCATAATCACCAGAAAAAGGAAACACATGAGAAGTTGCGTACCAATGTTTGGGTGTTTTAGACGACGGCAAATTCTGGCCTCCCGCTCAAGCTTCTGCATATCTGTCAAAAGAACAAAAGGTCAATTTATGAAGGTACGGGGGGTGTTGACAGAGTGGATTGGTGTGAATTTTATAAATTCAAGAGGCATTCGACAAAACACGTATCGTGAGAAAAACAGGCGTTTGCAGAAGCACTTAAGGGATGTGCCGCCCGATTTCTGCAATGGAAGACTAAGGATGAGCGCGAAAGCATGGGGAAGCTGTTTGTGTGAACCACGTGCAGACTAACCATGGTTTGCCTCGACCCAACGTACGGAGATAAGTTGGGCCGAGGCAAACCATGGGAACCTTTCCATTGTTGCTGTGACTTGAATAACCGATGAGACACTCTCTGAACTGAGCTTTTGTGATAATGGTATTGCACTTCGGCGCGTAAAATCCTAAAACTTCTACCATAGTGCCCATATTAGTCTACGGACTCGTGTAAGGGCAGTCGTAATAACCAGTTCCCGTTGGCAACTGGAAATCAGCCTACGGAACCATAACTTGAAGGTACACTGAACACAGATGCAAGTTCAAAACATTATAAATGTTTCCAAAATAAAAAATGGCTTCTAAGGCGTACCGCGCTGCGAAAGTTTCGCTGTGCTGATGATCTTGGCGGCAAACTCCAAGTTCGTTGATAGCTGAATGCATCTTTTGACGACCGAGAAAGCGCCACTAAATATAGAAGAGCATAAAGTGGAATCATAGGATACATACCGCCCAAGTTCTTCCTTTAATTCATACAAAGAGGAAAACCTCGGACCACCCTGAGAAGCCATGTTTGTGAACCTTTACACCGACCGCACTAATAGGACTAACAAACTTATGCAGTAAAATAAACCATTTACTCTGACCGAAGTTTTAAGTCCATTGATATTGTTTGGCTTAAAAGGAAAGATAACGCCTAAGAGTCTAGGTAAAAAGTGTTCCTCGTTAGTAAATAAGTCCGTAACAGGCTGTTTGGGTTCCTAATTTAAGACCGTGCAAATTCCATTTCTATGGTCTCCTGAAAAACAAGTGACCCCGTACTGTGAAGGCAGACATCGATGTGGAACCTGAAATAAGCAACAGGCTTTTGAAAAAAACTAGAAGCGGGGGCTGCGAAAATTACCATTTTCGTCAAGTTCATTTCTGTATAATTATACTCGGTCTGTGAGCGGGAAAGGAGTTTATCAGAAGAAAGACGGCAAGTCTAGGAGGTCTAATTCGCTGAAAATTGTTCTTTAAATATCGCATAAACTTTTTGACCGAACAGTTAGGATCTTCTGAAAATCGCAGCATCCCATCCTCCGAGACATTCTTGAAAGTCCTATAGCAGACGGCAAGTTGACCGCTGATAGTTTCAATGCTTTTCTGTCTAAAACGTTGACTACAAATTCGACCGCCCCGCTAAAAAACATCCAGGTTTGCGCCCGTGTTGTTCCCGAAACTATTTCTTTTGCCCTCTGCGACATGACTGTAGAGACTCAGCGTTTTCTTAAATCTCATGTCCCTAGACCTGATTGTGTCCCTGCCAACATTTTAAAGGCGGACGCAAAAGAGATATTTTGTCATTTCTGTGAACGAGATTTAATCTCGCTCTCGACTGTGAAAGTTACCCCCCGCCTGTGAAAGGAATCACACACTCTGCCTACATCAAAGCACGGCCACTATACGTCATTTAATGACATTTGCCCATTAAACACCCTCGCAAAATTTTCGTAAATTGTAGAGACACTAGTTAGAGTTATGATGTATCACATAACAAAGAATAACTTTCTGAGTGCGGATTAACATAGAATCCTTAGAGATCGGTCTTTTGACATCTACCACCTCTCTTTCTTTGATCATATTCTTTAAGCTAGTGATAATATCTTCGTCTACTTTGATTTCATTAGGGCTTTCAATCATGTCAGCTGCGCTTTCTTTCCTGTGAAACCTTCCTCTTTCGGAATAGGCGGTAGGCATTCGAATTTCTTTTTTATCTGTCTGTTCGCTTGTGCACAACCGGCCAAGATTTTTAATGTTAGTTCTAATCTCAATCACATGAGCAGTGGAGTCATTCAAGGTAGTGTGCTTTGATGACTCTTACATTGCCTTTTGTCAATAATGTGTCAGATTTTTTTCGTAATGGTAAGCCCCTTATGCGTGCTGATGAACAGAAAGTTGCATACGAGTGGAAGCCATAATTAAAAAATAAATACTGATGTTCCCGAAGCAGAACCACTTGCTTTCAGGGCTGCAGCACGGCTTCAGACAGAACCACCTTTGTCTTTCCAGTCCATTGCTCTCGACCGAGCAGTGGATTCGCTTACTGATCGAGGATGGTAGGGTCAATGTCATCTATACAGACTTCAAGAAGGCGTTCGACAGCGTCCCACACAAAGGCCTGATCTACGAACGGTCTGAAATTTGTATAAGTGGAAAGCTGTTGGATTGGATGGCAGATTTTCTTACAGGAAAATCAAAAAACGTGCGTGTTTATGCTTCTAAGCCAACTCCTACATCCGTTCTAAGTGGTGTCCCCCAGGACTAAATCTTACGGCCACTGCCATTCCCGGTTTAAATTATGGAATGCGCCGACGATCTTAGATGCAACACCGTCATGCTTGTTGACGATTCTACGCTGTGGAGAGCCGTCAGATATGACGCAGACAGGTACGCGCTTCAGAAGAGTCTCAATCGACCAAGCAGTTGGCCAGCTTGTTGGTTTCTCGATTTTAATAAGGACAAATGTGTCGTCGCGAGGCTGCGCACCAAAAGGACCAATGGGGAGAATGATTCCTTTCAATAATTCCTTGACGGGCAACCCCTAAAAAGGTTGAGAAACAGGAAGATCTGGGCGTTCTAATGACCTCCTCCTTTAAACCATCGTCACAGTGTCAATGGGCGGCCAACTGCGCGATACGATAAGGATCTCCTCGGGAAAATCTACGGACCATTCGTCTGGTCTCCCTTAAAGTATGCTGTCCAGGCCTGGCGACCGTGGCTCAAGAAGGATTATCCACATTTGGAAAGAGTACAGGCGATGGTTACGTGGATGGTCAAGAATCTTGATCGTCAGCCTTACGAAACCGGACTGACTGTAATAAATTTGTTTCCTCTGATGTACAGGCAATCGTGCCGCGACCTCGTCCAAGACTACCGCATTGTCAGAGGCCGTCAGTATTCTTCAGACTTTGACAAATTCTTCGAATTGGCTGGGACGAACCGTCTGCGTGGCTATCCCTTTGAACTGCAGAGGAGGCTGGTCCATGCGGACGCCCGACTGAAGGTCTTCTCGCAGAGAGTCATTGGAGCATAGAACAGACTTCCTGACGTGGCGGTTCTTTCTGAAACTTTTAAATCCTTTAAATGCAAACTAGACGCTCATTTGTTACGAAGCTACCGTATATGTTATCATAATTGTGTCAGTGGTTGCATTCTGCAACTAGCTCACACTGATTTCGCTATGAATGCGGAATTGAAGGGCGAAAGCCTCATTTCCTTAATAAAATGTATTAAGCTGACTGAATGTAAGCCGGCAGATAACTAAATCGTGCTCGAAATCGTAAAGAACGATCTCCAGACCTTCGTCTAGTGGTGCTGTATGCGGGGCCTTTTCCCTTCTCATACAAATACTCAGTTACGATGGTTGATGACAATTATCAGCCTCCACTATGTATTGACGGTCACTACATACATCTCCCGGACGTTTTAAGGATTTGGGTATTCCATACTCAAAGAATCTTGTAGCAGCCGTTTCTGTGCCCCCTCGTTTGACTGTATACGCGCCACGGCTGTGCACACTAATCCTCAATTTGTCTCGCTTCAATCCCGCCCACAGTACACTCCTGGTTGATTCTATGCCTGCACCATGCGAAGCTCGCCAGTAGATAGATAGATAGATAGATAATTTTTATTAAAGACCCGTCGGGGTCCCATCAAAGCAAGTTAAAATAAATTTGCATGCGAGTTTTAGACGAGGTAGGCCGAATCTTTACAAAATGCAATTCATAGTTTCGAAATTAGAAGTCCATTGAGAAACATGATGATTGAGGGGTGAAAAAAAACTCCTAAGAAAAAGTTAAAAATGATTGGATTAATTTTACAGGAGAAAAACCCCTCTTTAAAAATAATAACAGAAAAAAAGGCGAGCAGGACTGGCCTGTAGGTGGCGGTATATAACGGAATGTTTTCGGTCATCGTCAGGGTATCAATAAATGTCCGCCTTGATGGGTACGAATGTGGGTCAGACAGAACTGGCTTGAAAATGGCATTGTATACGGGATTCACAATTGAGATCGTCTGGGCCTGATTGGTACGCCGCGTCAAAGAGGCCAGACGAGAGGAACCGAGATGCGATCGGCCACAGCACGCTTCGAGCTCAGCCGAGCAGTGAGGAAGGGAGGTACGACCGAACTACTAGTAGACAGTGAATACTGAGGGTTCCGCCGTGAGCGTCGACAGACCGCATGAGGTCGGAATGCGGGAGATGACATCAAAAACCGCGAAAATTGTCGATATGGGGGGGGGAGTGATAGCAGTGGATTTAGAAACCAATTCAAAACAGGGGTTTCCAATGATATAATTGAGGGTTACCAATTGATCTACCACTAAATCCCAGGAGGACCCTTCTCGAAGTCAAGAATCTGAGTGTTCGGGAATGAGACCGTTAACAGTGCCTTTATGCTTTCCGGTGTAAGATGGTTGCGTAATTTCGACTTGAATATCAGTAACCTAGGCGATAATCTAATTTCAAGCGGAAGATTATTCCAAAGGAAGGCATATTTGGAAGCAAAGAAGAGGGAGCGCTTAGATGTAGTACAAAGAGGCGGCGGAATCACCATGCAGGAGTTGCGCGTGGCATAAGACCGATCTCTCGGAGTGAGAGTGTCAATGTGCGGAAGACTGGAGCTAGAGTTGATGCGAAAAAGGAAGCAAAGGCCAGCTTCGAGTCTTCTAACCCACAAAAACTTCATGTTCGCCAGCTGACATCTCTGAGTATAAGAAATACTGGACGAAGCTTGAGAGAACAGTTTCCGAGTGAAAACCCTCTAAACATTTTCGATTTTATTACGGTCGCAGGCGCTCATTAAACCGAAGAAAGGACAGCAATATTCGAGGACTGGAAGAACAAACATTTGATAAAGTCTTAGCTTCATTTCCGGCTGGGAAAAATTATGCGATATGAATCCACATATCTGCGCGGCTTTGGCAGAGATTCTATCTGCATGAGGTGATAAAGCAAGTTTATTTGTATAACTTAGACCTAGGTCCTTTATGGTGAGGCATTCTGAGAGTGGGTTATTCTGAAAAATTATGGGACCAGGAAGTTTGGTAGGACCAAAAGACATGAAACTACACTTGGATGATGAAAACTCCATCTGCCATGTCGAACCCCATCTGCTTAAGCGTAATAAATCGGCATTAATTTTTTCAACACAAACATTTGCGGTGTCCTTAGAGTATAAGTAAACACACTTGAGGTCATCGGCATAAGTAAAAGTTTGCGAATTTCCGAGTTCAGTCGAAATATCATTGATGTACAGAAGGAAGAGTAGCGGACCCAGAACCGTTCCTTGAAGTACGCCACTCGTGATCGAGTGGGGTGTCGAGTAGCTAGTACCGACCATGACTTTCTGATATCGGTTGGACAGATATGTCCTGATGAAATCGAGTAGAGGCGGCCGGATGCCGAGGGCTTCCAATTTTACTAAAAGACGCCTATGGGGCACCTTGTCAAAGGCTTTGCTAAGATCAAAGTAAATAACAACCACTGACTGCCGCTCATTACGAAGAGAAGTGATTAGATTAAGAAAAGCCAAGTGGCATGTTTCGCAGGATCGTTCAGGTAAAAACCCATGCTGACTAGAGCTCAGAAGCCGATTAGCTAGACAGAAGTCAAGAATTTCATTGAAAATAATCCTTTCAAGAAGTTTTGCTAGAGACGGCGTTTTGTGCACGCCCCGATAGTTATTAACATCGGACCGAGATCCTGACTTGAAAACGGGAATGATAATTGACGTTTTCCATGTTTCAGGAAAGAATCCTTTTGAAATATAAACCGAGAATAAATGACTGAGCAATATGGGAAAGTCGGACGTTTGTTTAATAATCGAATTCGGAATCTCGTCCGTTCCTGAGCAGTGTGAGTATTTCAAACGGCTTATGTGTTTCTTAATGAGATCTGAGGAGACATCGATTGTACCAAGTGTCCTATCTGAAAGTGATCGAAAGAAAGGGACCGGATCGGACTCGGTAGCAAGGTGTTTTGCAAAGAAAGTACTAAACAACTCCGCCTTGTCAGTGTCATCGGTGAGGAAGACTTTGTTATCATTTAGCATGGGTGGAAGTTCATGACCACGCTTAGAGGAGGACCGATGACGGAAGATGCTAGCGACGGATTTGCCAGGGTTCGAACCACTGAGAGCAATTGATTCTCTTTGCCTGTCGCGCGCTTGGCGCATCCTTGAGGCCATCTCAAAAATCTCTGTGATTCTAAGATGAACTGATAAGGAACTAGTGGATAGGTCACGCAGTTGTCGCCTCAACCTTTTTAGTCTGTTCTGAAGAAAATGAGGAACAAGAGAATCTGAAGAATTAGGCTTGAGATATCTACGCGGCACAAACTCTAGAATGTCCTTGGAAACATTGGACATGACATCACGAAGAATGGTTACATCGCTACAAGTGAGGAAGCCACAACAATCCAAGGATCTCATATAGTTATTTATTACGTCGCTATCTACGCAGTCGTAGTTCATGAAAGTCTGAACGGCGCTTGTCTTTTTTGAAAAGGCAAGCGGTAGGCAACAATGAATTACTACGTGGTCACTGTCAAGGAGGTCCTTTTTTAAAGCAACAGAAAGAGGAGCAATGTCATTGGTAAAGATTAGATCTAAAATGTGATTATCTCTTGTTGGAGAGCGCACCAGTTGGAACCAATTAGAAAAATTGATAATATCTTGAATGGACTGGAATCTGGGTGGGTAGCAATTGGAAAACCAGTCAATTTCAGGAAGGTTAAAATCCCCAGTGATTATTCTAACATCGAAAGCAGCTTCCGAAATTAATTTAAAGATTTCACAGAGTTGTGAATCATCACTGGCTAAAGAATTTGGGGGATTGTAGATACAGCCAATAATTGCCTTTCTTTGCGGCGAGAGGATAACAGATGCAAAGCAGAAGTTTCCCGTGAATGAGGAAACATCCAAGTAATAGGGAGAGTGCTTTGGGTAGGATTTAAGATAAAGAAGACGACCACCCCCACACCTAGTCGTGCGGTCTTGGCGGTAAAAATCGAAGTCATCTATGAGAAGGGCAGAGTCAGGAATTAGAGAATGTGTCCAAGATTCTGTTACACATATAATATCAGGCGTCATTTCCAGAGCAATGGCTCTGATTTGGGCCATCTTGTTTATAACATACCTGGCATTCAATAATATAATATCTAATGTGTTTCGAACGGCAATGCTATTTTCGACGGTATTTTAAAAAAATTTGGAGGCGGATATGTAAGCAGCGAATTAATGACACTTGGAGAATAAGTACCAGTTAATTTAGAGTTATTGACGTACGGGAAGACAACAAGAGAAGGCTGAGTATGAGACCTAAAGGAGGTGGGGACATAGTTTTCAAACATTGGAATGCTAGGGGAGTTAGAACATGGATAGACTTGTTGGTAGTTAAATAATGGAGGAAGGGGAGGAGGAGGAGGGAGGCTAGAAGGAAAGTAGGGGCTAATGGGTGAGGGTAGGCCACTAAAAGAATGAAATGGTGGGAAACCAGGTCTAGATTGGAAGTCAAAGGAGATAGGTTGACGTACATGAGAGCAATTGGCCTTAAGTGGTGGGAAGCCTGAACTAGGTTGGGGCATAAATGATTTAGGGCAATTCATGTATGAATTATTTGCTGGATATATAGTAGGGCTTTGATAAGTAACCGGTGCGCAGGACAGATAATTATTCGGGGATATAATTGGAGCTGCGCGGTTTGTAGACGTGCTGGGCTGAACAGACTTGTTAGATCTAAGAGAAGGCGTCGTACCCCTAAACGGAACTGTACTACCTATCTTTTGGGTCGGAGTCTGATTCAATTTTCGAGTCTCACCGTTCTGACGCCAAGCCACTGGTGACTTAGCTGTAGACCTTACAGCACCCAGTTGGACAATAGAAGTTATCGGTCTAGCTGATGTAGACGGATTTTCATGTGTCTCAGCGGGACTATCCGGAGGATACGAAACGACAAAGGGGGCTGCTGCTGCTGCTGCAACTTTAGGGGCAGGCAAATGCGTCAAGTGGCTTGAGTGAGATGGAGATGTAGGAGAAAGAGGAAGGAGGGAGTCAGATGTCGCAGGAGTAGGAGAAGCTGAATCCTTACGGCCACTTGTATTATGACCGAGTTGGGAAGCATTAGACTGAGAAGCAGTAGGTTTAAGTGAGCATAGAGACCCCATTCTACGCTCCATAGGAGTAAGATCATGACAAAGGAAAAATTTTGCCTTCTCTAGGTACGCAGTGACACGCTCTCGATGAGTAAAGATTGTGTCAACTTCGATTGATGAAAACAATTTGACTAAGATGGGTGGATTTGTACTACGGGAGGACAAGCGTTTGGCATCAGCTATTTTATAGTTGAAACCACATGAATACAGGAAACTGGTCGCAACATCAATTGGCCGAGCAGATCGAGGAACTTTTTTAGCAGGAAGTTGTAAGAACGCTTCTGTCTATCACTAGATTCACTGGTGATCAGGTGAACAAGTGAGTCGGGACGCCTACATTCTTCAGAGGGAATATCGGAGATGTTCCCGTCGAATAAATGTCCAAGAATTGTCTGCAAAGAGCCAAACTTTAGCATAAATTCATTGCAGTGGTCAAGTGCAGACAGATTAAGCTGCCGACCAATTACAACGGGTGACGACTGACTAGTAATATCATCTGACTTAGATTTAGGTAAAGCTTCTGACTTACGTTTAGTTAAGCCATGTTTACTTACAAGAGCCGAGAGCTTACGTCGACCAGTGACTTTTGGTCTCATCTTGTCTCGAGGCAATTTGTGATTAAGAAAACTTCTGGCAGACAAGTTGACTAAATTTCAGCTAGGGGCTAACGATGTAAAAATAAATTACAACAGTTAAAGAGAAATCGGATGCACAAAATGAGAATTGCAAAGTGCGATTAGTGAACAACGGGCATAGACTAGCAAAACTCGAAAGGAGATGGCAGCGGGCAGTTCTTAGAGAAAAGGCCTGTATTTAAGGAAATTCAAACAAAAACAGGTACTAAAATCGTTAGATCTCACAGAAAAACCACTAAAAATAATATCCTCCACTTATCTTCAAATTTAAAACCCTCGTGTGGTCTCGAAACCAATCAACGCAACTCCTTTCGCTGATTGGTAACACGGGCGGGCACAAGAGACCAGTGGAGTACACAACCTAAAACATGCATACAACACCTTCCTGGTTGCAGCGATAAACAGCAAGACACCGCGACTGACGCGCTGCCGAACGGACGCTTAGCTTTGTCACAAGGCAACAGCTAAATCACGGCGACTTGCCTTTTTTACAGAATAAACCAATCCTCACAACTTCCTGACTTCTGATATTAGAAGGAGCAAAGTTGTTGTATGTGGTTTGAGTTGATTTTACATCCTTGATCGCTACCATCTACATCAGCCAAATCACTGCGCCATGGTTGTCTTTAAAGCACTTTGAATGATCGGGTTTACCTCCCGAAAATTTAAAACTAACACCATTATTACCTGCCGTTGTAAAATGCAGCTGAACCTGACCTGAAATACTGCTCATTTATATTTAGCCGCCTGTGTGATGCTGAGCGGAAGAAAGTGAAATCCGTCCAGCATTTTTTACCGAAAGAGTATTATTCTCGGATCGACGACATTTGATGTACCAAGAACGTTGCGGACCAACAAGCCTTAATGTCTTGTGGTTGCACTGATTACAAAAGGGAGTCTTTTCATTGTTAATGCGTTAAACAGTTGTACTTTTAATCCGCTTACCGTTTTGAAGCATCTTGATCACTCCGGCACAACAATCACCTCGAGGCCCTTCTGTTTGTTCCACTGACACATGCCGCTAAGTATAGTCAGTTTTTTAGTGAACACAATTGCAGTCTGAAACAAGTTCCTCAGGAATATGCAAATTTTGCATAACTATTCTTTGTTTTGTCAAACTGTCATTCGTTTTCTGCATGCAGAAAATTGTCCCAATTTTGTGGTTCTGAATCTACCGAATTAAACTTTCGGAGTGATTGAGTTCGCGGTCACTGATCCCCCTCTCTGATCTCATTTTGTAAGGAATGGTGTTGAATCTGCAGCCCACAACACTACTGATAACTTCTTCAGCCGACAGTGAACAAATGTTCACCAATGCGCCCTGTTTTGGGCGGCCCAAACTTCATGTAAAGAAATAGACCCAGGAAAAGAATAAAGGCTGAAACGCCCGTTGCAATGTCAATCGTTCCTTTTTTGGACTGCCATCATTTTGAGAAGTAAAGTTTTTCTCCTGAACCATCCAAACTATCCAGAAACACTACCACCTGTATTTACTTCTTCTGGAGCACTTCCACAGCTATCCCCATACGTACTCTATATTTCTTCACCAATGCCTGTAAACTGGTACTAAGCACTCTTGTCATTATTATTCGATTTAATGCAGAGACTCGTGGAATCTAATATTAGCTTTTAGAAGTATGCTTGCCTTACACTTTGTTCACATCATACCTCCCCACGTCTCCTTATGCCCGATGGACAAATAAGATGAGATAACGTTTGCTTTTCTCGACGTCATTACATCGTCTGTGAAGGCAATACCTATACTAGGGGTACTCGAAGACGCTGAAGTGTTGCCGGTTTTGTATTTGTTTTGCTGCTGTCAATGAATACTGCCTGTCAATCGCACCTGCAAACTACAATCCCATAAAATACTTGCTGTTATAAATGAGAGGTTGTAGTTTGATTAAGTACGGTGCTCATTGGTCTTAGAGAAAAACAGGGTCCCTGGAGATCCCCGTCATCTTACTTAGACTATTTTAGCTGTGCCTGCTGAATCGAAATTAGGAGGTGACATATGGCGCCTCCGATTCAGTAAGTCACTTGACCATGATTTTCAGTCACTCTTTACCGGAGCCAGCCTTACTTGCCTCCTAACAACCGTATTTTACGAGAAGCAAACATTCACGGGCACTGTCTCTTGTCGGTGTTCTCCAATATGGCTCTGCTGTTCCCAGGATTCAGTTTATGCTCTTGTTGAATGTTTAAACTGGGATCCAGCCTATCTTTTGGGGCGGAGGTCGGCCTGATTGTAAGTGACTTCTCTGGAGAGGATAATATGCTTTGGCCCAGCTAAAGTTCCTTTCTCCGTACTCCGTCCGAACCTTTTTTTGAATACTAACTTGTCAGGGGCCGCAACTCTAAGTACATGTCCAATTTTGTTTTCACTTTCATTTTCATTTTTCAACCGAAGTTGTCTGTATCCATTTCTGGATGCTTTAAAATACACATGTCAACATTTTTCGCCCTGTGCCATCTCGTCTTCTAATACATCAATAAAAACAAATAAATTGTATTTTTAAGTACCCATTAGGGTACTACCACGGCAAGTAAAAACAAATTCTACAGATAATTCTAGAAAGAGTAGACATGCTTTGTACCGTATTCAGATCATACATCGGAATACTGGTTAGTGAGTGGTGAAGAAAAGAAAAAAAGGAACATGAATTTATTAGCCTTTAAGTAGGAAAAACTTGCGCTCAGGAGTGAGTAACTATGAGGGTCGGAAATGGCTGGCCTGCATATGGTAGTGTATGAGGTATTTAAATCGAATTTCGTCAAGGCAGAATTCCCAAACCAATTGAGGCAATCCGTGTCAAAGTGGCAAGACAAGAGAGACCCATGCGCGATCGGTCGCAGTCCGCTTAGAGTCCAACCGAAAAGGGGACATTAAAGGATGGGACAGTCATCGCCACTTCGTTGAGAGGATTTATCTGGGATGACATCGCGTTCTGTGAAGGACACGAGGAATGGACTGAAAAGTCAAATCTCGCAGTTGTTTTGAGTTTGTGTTCCCCAAACCACAGATATATGCACAAATGTTCTAGACGGCCTCCAGGTGTGCCCGGATTTTCTGACTCATTTTCACGTTTTCAGGTTTTTGCGCACCTATAAAACAACCTCCATCAGATGGAACAATCTTGGACTCCTTTGGAGTTACCCAAGAGGACTCTTGTTTTCTAAAATGTCGCAGACCTCTCTTTCAATGAGTCTGAGAAGAAACTCTTCTTTGGTGCTTCTTTCATTCATTTTCTCCGACATCCTTCGTAAGTTCAACACAGCGTCCACCTTGAGCTGTGTCTATCTGTTGAAATTATTTAAAAGTGTCATTTACTGTTTTTACTATATGATATGTTACCTTGTTTCATTCCATTCTCTCATGCATAATCCTTGTATTATTTCGCGTTTCGAAACCTGATTTCGAATTTTCGATCTCCCAGTCCAATAGCCGCCCTTAAAACCTGCCGTTAATAAGATTTTGATCTGAACCAGCAATCCCTCCGTCCTTAAAAATTTACAGCAGGATTTCATCAAGAAGAACAAACCCCCTTCTGACCGCTTCTTTTTCCTCTAGTAGCGGCAGATATCGAGGCGATATGCTGAAAGGACGAATTTTTATAATATGAAACCCCTGACGCGTCATTGGTTGCCTCGTAAATGTAATCATAGTGCCCATTGGTCGCGTTATTTAATCGCGTTCTGTCTGCGTGCACGCGTAGTGTAACAGTCGGAGATCTGACCAGGGACCCGACCTTGAGTGTTGGAATGCACTGGACTCTTCATTCGTTTTGCATTGCAGGGTCTACGCCCCAGAAGTCGTGTGCCAACAAATAACTGTCAACCCCGCCCGATAAGTCGTTCTATCGTATTTTTTGTTCTTCCGTATTCTCGTTTATTAGATTTCCGTTTTTGTATATCCGAATAAACCTATATCTTTTTATCACCTTTGTTGTCCATATTATGTCCCGTACGCCTGTCCATCCCACTACCGTACACTCTGAAGTACAGGGCCTTTTAGATCGAATTTTCCAATCGACTGGACCGTCTGAGTTCAAGCTTCCCTCATCGCCTTCCTTGACTGCCCGTGGCCCGACGCCCGCTACTCGCTCGGTCGCTACAATGGTGGCAGCGGGCACCCCACCCGCCCCTCCCTCCGATGTCTCAGTTACCCTCGAACCACTCCCTAACCCCACGGTCGAGTACGCGTATTACCTAGGCCCCAGCCCCTTACTAGCCCCTGAGCCGTACGTTCCAGAGAGCAACATACGCGACTGGCTACGAGACCTAGATCTCTTTTTAGTCACGGTCCCCATTAAGCAACGCACATGCTATCTGATACGTTTCCTTTCAACCCCCACCCGTAAGCGTGCTTTCGACGCGGGAATCGACCACACAACTCCGTTCGGCGTAGCGCGTAGTATCGTTTTGCAGCTCTTCCACACACCGTCCTCTACAGGAATGGCAGCTGAACGATTCGCCACTCTAAAAAGGCACGTGACCGGTCTGTCGATGACTTCGCCAACCAGCTGTCCCACCTCGCCCTATCGGTGTTCCCCAACCTCCCCGCACCCGACCGTGACGCCCTTATCTTGCACCGTTTTATAACTGGCCTCAGCGATCCTGGCTCTACAGATATCCTTCTTCTCCCCCCTCCCAGTTTAACCGCTGTGATACAGCAGTGCCGATTATACACGGCTTACCACCAAGAACGCAGACCCCACCCAGTGCCCCTTACCGTTACACCTCGCTCAGAGTCCCGTCCACCCAACCGGAAGGCACACCTTACCGTACGGTTCCCACATCATAATCCGGGCTGTGAATACTGCGCGACATTTGGCCCAGATGCCCGCCACTGCGGCCACAATCCCCCCCCCCGTCAGTCGTCTCCCCATGACTTTATTGCCTTTTCTGATCCATCTTGCAACCACACGTTAACAGTTAATGTTTTACTCAACAACCACTCGTTACCTGCCCTAGTTGACACTGGTGATAATGCCTCCCTTATCAATGTTCATAATTTACCTCAAGAGTACCTTAGACTCATAAAACCGTCACCGAAAACCCGCAATTTACGAGCCGCTAAAGGGACTAGTATTCCTATTTCCGGTAGTATCACCCTCCGGTTCGTCGTCAACGACTCTACACTGACTTATCATTTCCTAGTGACTCCTGCTATCCCTTGGCCCATCGTTCTAGGACTTGACTTCCTCACAGATAACGATTGCACTATTTATACCCGGCGTAGACGCCTAGTGATAGACTCCTCCACCTCCCCGACTGTAACACCAATCCCGTCAGACGATCTCGACCTCGCATATAACGCCGTCCTCTCAGCTGCCGCCCTAGAGCCTACTCGTTTGAACGACGTCATACCTACCCTTTCAACAGTCGGCCCCGTCGCACATAAGCAACTAAGTGGCCTACTCGCTTCGTTTTCCGACCTGTTCTCTTGGTCCACAGACACCCTCGGCCGTACACGACTGGTACAACATATCATCGACACTGGTGACGCCAAACCCCTCTGGCAACCCCACCGGCGTATCCCTGTTCGTTACCGTGATGGAGTCAACAAACTTCTAGACGAGCTGATACGAACCAAAATTATCCAACCATCCTCCTCCCCTTTGGCTTCGCCCATTGTGTTATTTTCCAAGAAGGATGGTTCCCTACGCCTGTGTGTTGACTACCGCCATTTAAATGCAGTGACGGTGAGAGATTCATTTCCGTTGCCGAGGTTAGACGATACAGTAGATGCGCTAGGCCAGACTGCTTGGTTCTCAACCCTCGATCTCAAGTACTGGCAAGTGGAAATCCACCCCAACGACCGTCACAAGACGACCTTCACCGTCCCCCAGGGTTTATTTGAGTTCCAAACGCTCCCTTTCGGGCTATGCAACGCAGCAGCCACCTTCCAACAGTTAATGTACCTTGTACTCCGCCACCTCATCCCCTATAAATGTCTCGTCTATCTCGACGACATCATCGTATTTGGGCGTTCCGCAGAAGAGCACAATTCAAACTTACGGGAGGTTTTGGAGGCGCTCCAGGAAGCTGGCCTTACCCTCAACCCCACCAACTATCTTTTCCTCCGTTCCGGGGTTCAGTTTCTTGACCACCTTATTTCCCCCGGTCGTATCTCCCCACTACCAGACCGGATAAACACATACGTACGTGGCCGACCCCGACGAACCAAACGGAGCTGCGAAGTTTCCTAGGCCTCGCGTCGTACTACCGACGTTTCATCTGGGATTTTGTTCAGATCGCCGCCCCCCTGCACAAGCTAACCGAGAAAGGCCACCCTTATACATGGTCCGCCGACTGCGACACCGCATTCAACAACCTCCGTGCGCCATTATGCTCGACACCACTCCTATCCCTTCCAAACGTTGACGACGACGCTCCCCCGTTCAGCCTAGATACTGATGCAAGTGGATTCGCCATGGGGGCCGTCTTGTCCCAAGTCGGTAAGGACGGCATAAAACACCCTATCTGTTTCGCCAGCAACACGCTGACCAAAACGCAGCGTAACTACTGCACCTTCAGGCGAGAACTGTTGGCGATCATTATGTTCATTCGCCAGTTTAAACATCTCCATGTCGGCCGACGGTTTATTCTACGTACAGACCATCGTGCCCTACAGTGGCTGCGCTCCATCAAGGACCCGATGGACCAACTAGCCCGTTGGCAGGAGTTTTTACTGGACTTCGACTTTAAGTGCCAGTTCCGCACGGGGCACAAACAGGGTAACGCGGATGCACTGTCACGCCTTCCTAACACAACCAACCCGGTAGACGAACCTCACGACGCAGTCGTTAACGCTATTATGGTTGCCCAACCAACCTCTTACACCTGGTCCTCAGCCCAGAGCTCTGACCCCGATACAGCAATTATTTATTACCATTTGGCCCGAGGGCTATCCAAACCCACCGAACAAGCGATGCTCGGAACGAGCCAAAACGCACGTTTGCTGTTAAACCAATGGCCCCATCTAGTCGTCCTACACGATTTCTTTTTCTTCCGCGATCCCTCATCCCACCATCTACGTCCAGTGGTTCCTGGCTGTTTAGTTGACACCGTACTAGCCGACCTACACTCCGAGTTTGGCCATTCCGGCCAACGCCGGACAGAGCTAGCCGCCCGCACGCGCTTTTGGTGGCCGCAGTTGCGCACCTCCGTCACCCACTTCTGTCAATCATGTGCTACGTGTGCATCCTTCATAACGCCCCGCCCCGCCCCCCCCCGAGCCCCGATCCAACCAATGACCACCGGGTTCCCTGGTGAACGCGTCGGGCTTGACATCATCGGGCCGCTTCCCATCTCCATCCGCGGCTATGAATACGTCCTTGTCATGGTGGACTATTTCACCATATGGGTCGAGGCTACTCCCCTTCTCCGATAGAATGCAACCTCTGTCGCGAACGCCATCACGCGCACTTGAATAAGCCGCTGGGGTGCTTCGTTAGCGTTCCATTCAGACTGCGGCAGCAATTTTGACTCCCAGTTATTCAAGGGTGTCTGCGATACCCTCCGGATACCCAAAACACGGACCACACCTTACCACCCGGAAGGAAACGGCCTTGTGGAATGCATGAATCGAACGCTGTACAACCTCCTACTCCTACTCGCCATGAGCACGACTGGGACGTACACCTGCCCTTCTGTCTCTTTGCCTACCGTGGCTCCGTCCATTCCTCCACCGGTTTCACTCCCCACTACCTATGGACCGGACGAGACATACGCCTGCCGATCAACCTCCTTTACCCCTTACCCAGACCTGACGCAACCATCCCACACGATTACGCCACACGCTTACGCGAGATCATCCGCAGCGCACATAACGCGGCCCGGACGACTCTAGGTAGTTCATCACTCCATCAAAAGGAAGAGCACGACGGGCATTCATCCAGCGCTATGCATCAGATTGGCGACCTCGTCATGTATTACAACCCTTCACACCCCCGCTGAATGTCCGTCAAGTTCCATTACCCCTGGCAAGGACCCTTCGTCGTTTTAGACACCCCTGTAGCGGCCGAGGACGTCAACAATAGCACACACCAAAGTAAGAGAACGCTGATAAAAGATCTTGGCCGGGGTAGACCTGAACGGAACTGTTAGCATTCCTTGATACAAATCCATACACAGGAGAAGAAAGCATGTCGAATAAGGGATAAAGTGTAATATGATGAGATTGCACGGGGAAAACGTATAATAATCGTTATTGTACAGGAAGGATAGTTACATCTGTAGAATGACCTGTCTGGGTGGAGAGGCGATGCCAACATGCCAGTTAGTAAACCGGTGGGGAGCAACTGCAGGGAGCGGCCGAGCGGGTGCCGATGTAGTGAGGAGGCGAGCGGTACGGACGATACGTTACGTTACGGTACGACGAGGGGGGAGGGATTGGCAGAGGAGAGAGGCAGGGACACCGACTATCTTCACCGACACGCGACTACGCCATCTCCACCCTAGGTCCTTGCGCCAAAAGTGTTCACACATTCAAACAATTCTGTTCGCACCGAGGGGCATTACACCCCCTCGCCCACCACCCTGCTTATCCGTGACGCCATCTACCCCAACGCCCGCACCTTTACCGCACACTTTGATAAGCTTACGCCCTACCGAGGCCGCCTACCAACCTGCTCCCCCGACTCCTTACCCATACTCCCTGCTGACCAGGTCCCCCGATCGCTATCGAGGTCACCGTCACCCCACCCCTCGTCGATCTCAGCACTGAGGACAGTGCTCCACCTTTGGGGGGAGGGCTATATTACAGTCGGAGATCTGACCAGGGACCCGACCTTGAGTGTTGGAATGCACTGGACTCTTCATTCGTTTTGCATTGCAGGGTCTACGCCCCAGAAGTCGTGTGCCAACAAATAACTGTCAACCCCGCCCGATAAGTCGTTCTATCGTATTTTTTGTTCTTCCGTATTCTCGTTTATTAGATTTCCGTTTTTGTGTATCCGAATAAACCTATATCTTTTTATCACCTTTGTTGTCCATATTATGTCCCGTACGCCTGTCCATCCCACTACCGTACACTCTGAAGTACAGGGCCTTTTAGATCGAATTTTCCAATCGACTGGACCGTCTGAGTTCAAGCTTCCCTCATCGCCTTCCTTCACTGCCCGTGGCCTGACGCCCGCTACTCGCTCGGTCGCTACAGTAGGCGTCATTATCTTGTGTTAACGGCGTAAATCACGCGACGTGACTGCACTTGAGTGGCATTGCTTTTCAATGTAATCCTGTTGACTATCCTTATATTTCTGTCAACAGTGTATACCCAGGAGTGAAAGAGCACATGTAAACGTCGAATAAGGAAATATGATGATGAGGTTCGTTGTGAACTCGAAGAAACTGTTCGGAAAAGACACAGACTGGAACATACCTCGCAGAATGCTTTAGTTTGATGCAATTCGTCATGGGACCCCCGTGAATTTGAAGGGTACATGTTGCTTTCGGGCAATGCAGCGGAATTAGCCCATCCAAGGGAAACGTAAGAGACTGCAAGCGGAAGTAGTCGCTATATTCAAGCGGAAAATAGAATTGCTCAGAAGTTGCGAGAGTGAGCTCATAGATACAATATAACGCATTCTCGTTTGCGGTATCTTCTGGATATCTTTAGGTCTATTGTGGCCGAACTGTTCGTCGATCCAAGGACGTTTTGGGGAACATGTGCACGTAGGTTTGGCAAGGCAAAACCGTAGACTAATACATAAGATTATTGTCCTCACAGCAGAAAACGTGGCTACAAACGTAAATATTGGCGGCCTCTCACTTTATAGAAAATCAAGGACCGAAATATAGCCTATTTTAGGAATAGCTGTGCACCCTTTTGTCAGTGACTTTTTTCCAGTAGGCATATATTGCGGAAACGGTAAGCGGTCGGGCGTGTATGCCTTTTGTAAAGCAGTTGTAAATAAGATAAAAGCAGTTCAGGAATAGGTGGTACGTTTATACCAAGTCAGTCAACTGACGTCCATGGCGAAGCCGTAATTTTTGATGCCCCGCTAAAGCCTCTGCTAAACAAATTAAAAACGACAATGCATATAATATCAGCCAAAGTTGTACAGTGCCAGGAGTATATAAAAGAAAAGTAGTTTACCGAGAGGAAAGGCAAAGGATGAGGAAGGATTAAGACTTTATGCAGTCAGTAGACGATGAGCATCGTAAGCATCATCGACCGTTACAGTTTGACGCTTGAGGTCCATAAATAGGCCAGAAGGTTAACCAAGGAAAAAATAGGACGCTCCAGCTCCGGCTTTCTATTGCTTGCCGCCTTTGTTGTTGAGCAAGAACTCCCACAGCTCTGCCTGTGTACGTTAGGTCGTCAGCAATGGCTGAACGTAAGTTCGATTTAATGCATGTCCCTCCGTTTTTATAAATTGCTTTAACTCTACTTTTGGGTTCGCTCTCAATTTGACCAGAAATGTTACGAAACAATATGGCCAGCTCTAAGCAGCTGTCTAAATAAACTGACTATTGACAACTAGCGGACACCCAAATTTAATTAACTCGACGATAATTTCAACGTCAGGCCGATGCCAAGTATTTTGAGTTCCACGAAAGACGATATACCAAACTGCAAACTTCAATCTCCCTATTGTAAATATCGCTCTTTTTTAACCTTTGCTATTACTTTGCTTCGCAACTGAGGCTTTTTCTGGCTTAAAACAAACTGCCAATTCGCGCTCTACTGGCTAAGTAGACACTCAAATCAAGTAAAGTCAAAATAATAATAATTTTTAATGCCAGTTTACAGCTATTATCGGGGAAGCTTTAAACACAACTCCGGTCAGCAGTGAAAACAACCCCTGTCGAAAAGGAGTAAAATAAAGTTGATGGTGGTTTTTATGGTTTGGAGGGTTCAAGAGAAAAAAACAGCTGACCGCAGTTGCACGGTATCGGATATTATCAGCCGCCAGTTTCTTTCATGAAGTTGGGCGTAGTCCAAACAGAAGCGCCAGAGAACGGCAGTCGCTGTCTCTGGTGAGACCGGCCAAAGTGGTCAGAGACAACAAACGCCATCTCTACGGTAGAGTCGATCAGTGGATTCAGCATTCAAAATTGGTGGGAGCTTTTCTGGATGCAAAATCACGTAAAACTCCCCTTAAATAAAAGATAATTTTGCAGAGATTTCACACTCATGGGTAGTTTTTTCAAACAGCAATTGCATTTACAGAAAGGAACCGACGATATTTAACAGTATGTGACAGAGGAAGGAATAAAAAGGCCTAACGGTGTCTGTTAAGGCAGGGGTGGACATGATGTCTTAAAGCAGTGAGTTGTGTGAAATCGTGGTGTGTGTGTGTGTGTGTGTGTGTGTGTATGGGGGGAGGTGTAGGGGTGTCAGCGGTGGGTCCACGTGATGGTCGTGAGACTACACCTAGCGTCCATTTGCTGGCACCTAACTCTCACATGTGGCTCCACGTAGCTGGGCTCTGCTCAGCGGCCACACCCCGGGCAACCGTCTCGACCGGCGGGCTAAACCAGGTGAGGGTATCCATGCGTGCACCTGCACGCGCGGTACTGTGGTCTGCGCTGGCCGGATGGATCTTCGCGTCGACATCGTCGAGACGGGGCTCTGCCTGGACCATCGCAGGAGGCCACCAGGTAAGTTCCCCCTCAGGTAAGTGCGTTTGCTTTGTTTCTTCCTTTTGTTTGTTGAAGTTCCGCGTCGTACGCTGCGCTTGCTGCCTGCCCTTTATATGCTAGTCTGTCTGTTAATAGCTAAACGACACCCTCGATGCCTGCTGCGATTGTCTGTCCGTCAGTCTATGCCACTCTCTACTAATAGCTAGGTGTTACGGTGCTTGACTTTGTGTGGTGCCCTCACTTTGTCTCTGACTGATGACTGTGTCCGCTTGTCCACTCTAGTTCTAAGTCCCCTAGCGCTAGTTAGTGTGTATGCTCTCTCCTACTTCACTCCATCACATCATCACCTCACCACCAAGGTCCCAGGCTAATTCGGGTCGTTCTCTCACTAACAAAAAGTCGTGGCCCATAGTGGAGTCCGGCAGCCGTCTGGGATAACCGGGCAGCCCTGTTCAGGGATGCGTTGCCTGCCCCCGCGAGGGGGAGGGGGCTAGAAAAGGTGCCCTAAAGATCGCTGGGAACCACGCTGTCTGTAGGCTGGCCGTGGCCGCAGACAAAAAACACACGGTCGAAACAGCCAAAGCCGAAACAACAACAACAACAATCGCTCTCTTCCTCCTCCAGCCTATTCTTCTTCTTCTCCTACTCCTACTTTTCGCCGCCGCAGTCGCCAGACTGGCAGGGTGAGCCCGCTCACTCTGGCAGCCTGGAATGTTCGTTCCCTTTTAGACAATCCGAGGAGCAACCGACCGGAACGGAGGACGGCGCTAGTGGCACGAGAACTGGCGCGCTACAAGGTGGACATCGCCGCACTCAGCGAGACCCGTTTCTCCGAACAAGGCCAACTGGAGGAGGTGGGTGCCGGCTACACCTTCTTCTGGAGTGGTCGACCCAAGGCAGAGCGACGAGACGCGGGTGTCGCCTTTGCCACCCGGACCGACATCGTGGGACGACTGCCCTGTCTGCCGCAGGGAATCAACGACCGCCTAATGAGCCTCCCTCTGCCACTCCGGCGAGGAGGCAAGTTCGCCACCATCATCAGCGCCTACGCTCCGCCGATGACCAGCCCCGACGCCGTCAAAGACAAATTCTACGAGGACCTGCATGCCCTCTTGGCGACTGTGTCGAAGGCGGACAAGTTGATTGTCCTTGGCGACTTCAACGCCCGCGTCGGCACAGACCACACTGCCTGGAGGGGAGTGCTGGGCCCCCACGGTCTCCGCGGCTCCAATGACCATGGTCTGCTACTGCTTCGCGCCTGCGCAGAACACCGCCTTATCCTGACGAACACGTTCTTCTGTCTGCCGGAGCGAGAGAAGGCCACCTGGAGGCATCCTCGGTCGCGTCAGTGGCACCTGCTGGACAATGTCCTCGTCCGGAGGCGAGATCAGCGGGACGTGCTGGTGACGAAGGCGATCGCGGGTGCTGACGGGTGGACCGACCATCGCCTCGTCATCTCGAAGATGCGTATTCGCCTACAGCCTCGCAGGAGACCACAAGGTAAGCGACCCCCAGGTAAGCTGAATGTTGCTTTGTTGTCTTTGCCTGCTCACCGTCTCCATTTCAGCAATGAGCTAGC
>CACRXP010000803.1:70829-90360 GCA_902702965.1 Spirometra erinaceieuropaei
GCTGACGAAGTTGAACAGCGCATCTATGCGTGCCACATACAAGGCCCTTCCCATTGGTTGTGCCAGTCTTCTGTTGGGATGGTTCGCGTCTCACCTCAACAGCAATGCCAGAAAGACCACATTACGAGTGGGCCAGTACAACGTAAACCTTAGTATTCTAGTCAATTCAAAATCCCCACACGCGGACCAAATCAGTTGGCACCCTCACAAGCCATGGCTTTTGGGGCGTTGCAAGGGCTTTAAACGCGTCAGATTAATTATTACCGAGGAACGCGCCGTGAGGCAGTTGTGTGTGGCTATTGTTCGCCAGCGAATTGGTCGGACGCGTTAAGACGGATTTGCTGTGTCTCATCAATGTAGCTGGTTGGTGTGGCGGTTCAGAGTACAGGTTTGGCCAGTTGGTGGACGCTGCAAATACTGACAGTCGCACGACACGCGCGCAGTTTGTTCGCACTGATGCACTCGGGGAGCGCACATGCGGTTTTAGCCCCAGGGGGTCGGCGTATCCAGAAAGAACGCATTCACGGGACTTTGTCTCCACAAGCTCTCGCAAGAGCCTTCGTTTAGGCGCGCCGTCGCTTTGGCCGGCATTCCCGCCCACTCACGCATAGGCGACAGGTGTTCGCATGCGTCGCCAGCTTTGATACCGCTCACGTATTAATCGATCCGTGGCCTCTTCTGCACGCGCGACTGTCAGTGCCAGGGCGTCCTCGCTTAATGTCAGCTGTTCCCTCGTTTCCGTGACTTCCTGCTATTGTACTTATTCGCGACAGACGACGTAGCTAAAAACGCACCTGCGAGATTCACCTACACGAGGCATTCGGGTAGATGCCTCATTGCACATAGGACAGAGGGAATTCATCCCAGCCCCCACTATGCATGAATTCAGTACAGTTCAAAAAGGAAGCTCGAAAAGACGGAGAGCAAATCTGCCTGTGCTCTTCTGGCCGGGTCTATCAGACACGTCTGCGAGATGTTCTTGTCGGATGTAAATGAGAGGACTGATATTATGAGTAAACTGTGCCTCTTGTGGAGTTCGATCACTAACTGGAAACGTTTTCAGTGTGTCCTCGTGTGTATTTGACGCACTAAACCGTCGAGAACGACTGGAGTGCAGCAATGTTGTCAGGTCAGTGGTATATGATGTGCCACGCGGAAGACTCGCTGGATCAACATGAGGGGGGGGGGTCAGAGTAGGGCATGGTACGCGTCTCTCGCACTGTCTGTCTACAATAAAGGCCACACGTGGGGGTCTGGTTGAACGCCTAGGCGCGGGCCCACAAGGCGCCAGTCACTTGCGCTCAATCCTCACTGCAGAGGGCTGATCGACTCGGACGGACTGGGAGAGGACTGGAGAGAGAAAATGAGGCCGACTCTGGAGCCTCCTTCTCGGCGGCACTCAACGCACAGTTCTACCAGTTAACCATCAGAAGTTCTGAAGACTATCTTGTGGTACAGAAGGTTGCCAACTGACGAGATAAATAGGTCATCTTCTTAGGACGGAGTGTCAGGCCGCAATGGTCCCTTCTCAGTGTTGTCTCTATGGCGCTCTCATTCAGTTGGTATCCGAGCTGATCCCTTATCACCGTGAAACCCAGGGCACGCAGGACAGGCGTGTGAGGCACGCGTGGACGATCCGTTTGGCTCTGTTATCCACTGCGATCGATATCATTTCTGGTCTTCCTGATGCCGTCCTGCGATCGGTGAGCGAGGGATGAGAGGATGCGACAAGTGTCGATCAAGTTTACTAATTCCCGCGTAGGTCATCGCGCCTACCCCCATCTAGCTGTGGAGCACGCGGTGGACATTTTGGGTGGAAATAGTTGATCCAAGTACTAGTATATGGATCAGTCTGTATGCGCTGTATGCAACAGCGAATCAAATGAAATCTGACAGTCCCAGACTTTTTGGCCGGGTCAGGCATTACGCTTTCGAAAAGTTATGACAGCGCCGTATAGTGACCCACATACTTCGAAATTTGACCGTTCAACCTATGCGCATATGAGGCTCCTCGTCCAGTCCTTCCACTTTAACGCAGTGACAGCGGACAGGGCCGATAATGTTCGTATTTGCTGGACTGACGGCAAAACCAAATGGATACCTCGTCACGACAGCTGTACCCTAGAGCAGACTCAAACCGTCACAATCTTCAAGCCATGTCCCGAGTAGAAGGAGAAGTTAGAATCAGTAAAGGGAGGAGGAGGAGAATAAAATGGGGCAAACAGGCAGCTGGACATTTGACATCACCGTGTATCTTGAATGAGGGCATGTCCACACCGGCCTTGGAGTTGACTGGTCGGATAGCTCTGATTGGTCGAAGACCATGTAGCAACCTGCCCTGTGTACAGAATAAACTAGTCCTCACAGCTCCCTGCCTTCTAACAGTAGACGAAACGAACTTATTGTGCGTGGTTTTAAGTCGTTCTCACATCCTTGACCGCCTCAACCAGACGGGGCCTCTCGGTCTCAGGTATTAGTCAGACGCGATGAGAGAAAACGTCGAAATGTCACACGAACGACTCTCCCTGGCGCGTACTTGCAGGTATGGGCCAGAGAGAGGTTGAGGATTGCAGCAGACGCCCAGAGTACGGTCACTGCAATCCCACCTGGCATCCATATTGCATCCGTACGCCCTGGAAATTGCGCTAAGCACAACAGTCACAGATTTGACCTGCGAGTGAGGGTGGCCGGCGTATCCCTTCCAACGCCGGTGAAATTGGGATTGAAGCCTTTGTTTTAACAATAGGAGAGGGACCGGCAGCTCTGGTCACGCGTAGGAAGCGAGTGGATGCAAGGCTAACCAGTGGGTCCTAGCTCATCTCCAGTTGTCTTGATCTCGTTTCGTTATTGGCTCGCAACGAATGTCTGAAGAGGGCGGGGGGGAGGCCGACGCTGTGCAGGTCGCCCTCATCACAATCTAGTTCGCGCGCGCGTGCGTGCGTCATGACTACTCTTTGCAGAATGGCATTAGTCGTCGTCGTATTTGAGGGACAAACTGTCGTAGTTTACCTGACGCTGTTTTACGCTATCGTTGCCCCTTAACGATCCTAAACCGAAGGGGCACAAACGGGTGGTCTTGACCATGATAATCGGTTTACTGCTAATGCTGTCAATGCGGTTTCATCTAAAACCAGGCAGAAGGATCATTGCACCGTGTGGATCACCTGTTAACGTTTGGTGGTCACTGGAAAGGCGTGTCTGATGAAGCAGCTGTAACGGAAAGTCAAGTGGTTACTATGGCCCAACCCAATATTCAAATGCTGTCTGTTTTGATCATTTTCACCAATAAACCAAAAGAACATTACAATAAACAGTTCGGCTCATTTACCGTTGCCAGTTAACTATGCCAGATGTAGGAGCACCCGAGGTTTATGCCCGGGGACAGTGGGCCGTGCCACCGTATACAGTCTGTCGACTGTGATCGGGGTTAAACTCTACCGGTCCTTCGCGGTTGCAGGACAGACTGTGGGGTCGTTCTATTCTGCTTTAGAACTGCCGATGCAGGACCAACGTGGAAGGCTGCTCACGAATGATAACAAATAGTCAGAATGTGCAACGAAATCTGCATATGCCTGGAAGGATGCAAACTAATCGTCCTATGCTCTTTCTACTCAGACTAGCATTTTATTTCTGAACACCTCTTTTCAGTCTTTGGAAGAACGTGAGCTTAATTTCAAGCGCGTGCGTTTTGCTGTTTTTTACTCGCCAGTTGATGTGCTGCTTTATTACATCCTCCGATGCCTTCTAGCTATGATGGTCCAGAGCAGCAGCGATGCAACTCGGATAAGTAAAACTCGGAATCTCTGTATAAGCATCAGCCGACCTGAGAAAAGACACGAGACGGGTTAGCTGATTGTCTGGCTACTGTTATGGCCTAGTTAACTGGCATTTTTGAGAACTAAACGTACAGAAAGATGTGGTTCTCCTCAGTACTGTCGGAAAAGGCCGCCCACCTTGTCGTACCACTGAAAAATCTACCGGTCTCTGATGGGCTTAGAAGGCGACTGCCTGATTGCATTGAGAGAGATTTCGTCGGTGAGTGAGCTATCGTGAGCCCTTAATAGTCCTAAAATGAAGGCGCAAAAATGAATGGTTTTGACCGTGATAGTTGGTTTACTGCCAATGTTGTCAATGCGGTTTTATCGAAAGTCAGACAGAACGATTATTGCACCTGTTAACGCTTCTCGGTCACTGGAAAGGCGTGTCTGATGAAGCGGCTATAACGGGAAGTGTTTACTACGGCTCAACCTAATGCCCAAACGCTGTCTGTTTTGATAATTTTCACCAATAAATCAAAAGAACGTTAGAATAAACATTTCCGGACAATTTACCCTTGCCAGTTAACGTTACCAGATGCAGAAGCGCCCGGGGACAGTGGGCCACGCTGTGCGGCTTCTGTTTGGGCTCGGGAAAGATAGAGTCCGAAGTCACAACGGGACGACTGAGTTCCGTAACACGATCGGTGAACGTCCCTTCCAGCATTGTATATTCCCGATAGAAACCGACTGGACATCGAGCCCTTGGCCCAGTGGTTAGAGCCGTTGAGCTTCTAACCAACAGGTCGCGGGATCGAGCTCCGGGTGTCCCCATTTCGGAGTTGGGTACTGACTGGCTGAGGCCGGTTAATGAGTCAGAAATGGCCATTCCAGTCTCCCTTTTTCATTGTCGGTAATGTCAGATCTACCGGTCCCTGATGAGCTTAAAGGGCGATTGCCTGATTGCGTTGAGAGATGATTCCTGTGAGTGCAGGCGTTCGAAGATCGTTTTTCCACTTGTTGGTTTGATGCGGGAATATAGACACACCCATCAGTACAGGTGACCTTGCGCTACGTTCCAGGAGGTGTGTCTATTCCCGTGTCATAACCCAACCACTAACCCTAAAACTAACCTTAACTCCAACCCAGATCTCACCTGGATTTAGTGCAAGGCCACGGGGGTTGAGACTCCTACTCCGGTATTCTACCCACTTATTTACAGCACTTACCTGGCTGTTTTTCTGGCTATGGCATGTCTGTGTGTATAAGTTCGACCATTCAGAGCTAGTAATTACGGGGGGGGGGGGGGCGGAGGACAGCGATGGGTAACGATCGGGAGATGGCACCCAAAAAAATCCGTTACCTAGAAATAATACCTTTAACAGTGCACTCAAACGCCTTCAGGCTATATCAGCGGTTGCAGGCCTATTTTCACGCACTACTTGGACTTTCCCCGACAGCCTAACATGGGCTGGCCGAACGAACATCGCAGGAGGTTACATGGACGATAGTCGCTGTTACCCAACGTTCCCCATCGTTACACACGTACACCTGATTATACGGCATAAATTCGCATTATGGCAGTTTAGTACAAAACAAAATCACTTTTAAATAGGATAAGTCTGCACAATATGGGACAGGAACAATCCTAGGCATCTGTCAAAGACATGACATTGAGGCCAAACCAAAGATGGTACTCTACTTCGTCTATGTGAGCCCACACAGCGCGACCACATACAGGGGCTCCACCGTGGAGTTTCCTTTTCAGTCTACCCCAGTATGCCTCAATGGCATTCGTGTGCCGTCCGTCTGTAGGGTCCTTGAAGTTCTTTGAGTGGTTAACAGAGAAATGTAGATAACCTTCTGAGGGAAGACGATTATACGCCTTCCACTCGCCCGTTACCACTACACTGCTTTTGGCGATACATTTTGTAATAACGGAACGGAGAGCGGGCCAACTTCGATAATTCATCTGTTCAAATAAGGCTTTCCGTCGGCTAGTATCGTACATCCCAACCAGCCACCACCCATAAAACCCCTACTACCACCTGTCCCGTAAGACATGCTGGTTTGGTTAGGCGGATTTTTTTGGGTGCCATCTCCCGATTGTTACCCAGCGATGGGCTGGCTGATTGGTTCGGCGTCAGTGAATCTGATGTCTGGAATGAGCAGCTTCTTCATATGAAAACAAGCGTTCACTCTCCCTGCATCTTGCTGGTTATAGCAATTGGGCCGTCAACTCTGCAGCTTTCATCTAGCTTCCTCGAGGAATTTGCATTTTCTGTATCTAGAACCACCCTTGTTGACTGGTAGAGGCCCAGATCATGACAGGATTGGTGCAGGGCGTATTAACTCGACACCAGCGGGCCCCTCGGGGAAAAGCAAAGTGTCCAGTTAATCACCGCTACCCAGTGTTTACAAACGTCAGACGCGTGCACGACGTAGCCAATCAATGAGCTCCTTTGGTGCGCGAACGTGCGCTGCAGTCGTCATGCCCACATTCTCCTGCAAACAGTCGACCAATCGGGACCATGCCGGCTGTGTGACACTCGTGACATAAATACGCACACCATGGAGGAAGGATATTGCACACGCAGCTTTCATTGTCGAGAGGTGATTCCTTCCAACCTCTCATGTCAGAAACATACATGTGGACTTGGGCCTCTTTGCATTCCGACGCACCCCAACACCGGACTAAGCGACGAATAGAAATTAATGATCCTGCAGAAAACGGCGCCAGCTTCGGAACAAACCGACGCTGTAGCTAATGGAAACCGCCATGCGGTCGTGGAAGTATTTAGGAGAACCATTTGAAGAAGAGTAAAAATCGACGGCAAGGCCGCATCCTCGATTTGTAAAGCCTGTTGATCAATCCACAGGCTGCAGTGTTCGTCATAGTATTCTCCTCTATACGAAACTAAGAACGCAGATGGCCGTATTCCTTACAACCCTCCTGTGCGCGCGGGGACTTGAATAAGTGGTGGGGTCCAAGAGAGCAAGCTGAACTACTGTCACGCAAGTTACCTTTGGGGGATTCCGATGGCGAGGTGGTGGAAACGGATTCTACATCATCAGATCCTGGAATTGACGAGCATATACAGTATCAATACAATGCTGAGTCTATGTGTTGGAGAAGGCTGGCAGGTGCCTGATGAAGCAGCTGTTTTTTACGAGCGGCCGCAGGTAAAATGAATAAAATGGCACCAGAAAAACCACGTGGAAACGCAACTCAAAAACCTAAAAGTCGAACAAGCGATTTAGAAAACTCCTACAAATAAATAGGCATAGCGATCAGTCGCAATTAGAAAACATGAATTTTTGATGTCTGCCGAACACTAGAGGCCAAAGCGAATCGTCTTGCACGCGAAAACGGAATACCAAAGACCGAGGCCGCCAACAACTAACCTCTTATAACATGGCCTCAACGTCTATGCAAGTTTAAGAGCCAAATTAACCTTGTTGGACACCTTCGTATTCACCCTAATGTTAACATAACTAACCCATATCGACACCAGAAAATACTGCCGACATTTATCAAAACCACCTCAACATGCATCATTTTAACCTTAGCTTCTAGCTTGTTTAAGCCGGGCAACTTAGCTACTCCAATGGAAGCACCGCTAGGAGGACAACGGTGCAAATAATGCCAAACCATGCACGTCGACCCGCATCTCCATTCCCGTGAGCACAAATTCCAAACGCACATTGCCCTGTTCAGTCACCCCTGAATCCATCGAACCGTGGTGAAGTGGCCAATAACGGGACCTCTGCGGAGCACCCGTCAGGCGTTTCTTTCCTTTCAACATTATCCACGTGTATTCAGACATCGCATAGACCTGCTGCAACAATGCGTCTCTCGCTCGCACAAGTGGAAGTCTGGTTCTCGGCCAATCACAACTATCCCAAATCGCTCGGCTGGCACTTGGACGAGTTCTCTTTCGACGCCGGACATGTGCCCTCGTCCGGCTACCAACTTGCACCGACCTATAATCCATTCATTACGTACAGAATACCATACTCCTCTCTCTCTGTACCTCTCTCCCTCTACCCCTCTCTCTCTACCTCTCTCTGCCTCTGCCTCTCTGTCTCTCTCCCTCCCTCTCTCCGTCTCTCTACCTCTACCTATCTGTCTCGTTCACCCTCCCTCCCTCTCTGTCTCTCTACCTTCATCTCTCTCTCTCTCCCTCTCTCTACCTCCCTCTCTGTCTCGCTACCTCCACCTCTCTCTCTCCATCTTTATCCCCCTCTGTGTCTCTAGCTCTCCATCTCTCCCTGCCTCTCTCTCTCTCTACTGATGCCCAACCCCTCCTACTTCTATTCGGGACCGAACCTGAAGGTGTTAATGTCTAGGGTCTGCTTATAACTTGAGCAGCCACACGACAGACCCATCCGACCCTACACTCGTGCGCGACGAGGATCACGAGGATATCACACATGCCCATGCAAAACAATCGTGGTGCGTTTATAGTTTTCAACGAAGCAACCCAGCGAGCATTCTCAGCGCTGGCCACCAATTCTAACATTTGCATCCACGTCACCCACCCAGAGGGCGTGACAGGGCAGCACCTGACTGACTCCCTCGCAGACATAGCAACTTCTTCCGGTTTGCTGCGCAATGTGGATTGTCCTCCAATTCCGTTTTTAGCACCCAACATGCACAGAAAATTGATGGCACCCGGTAACGCTACTATTCGAGCAAATAAACTGGTCTGACGGAAATCATGAACAGTGTTTTGCAGAGAGTGTGGCATAGCTTGGCACCTGTTCTGGCATCTAACCTACGCACTAATGGTTAACTCCCTGACAGAGATGCGCGATTTTGCCGGGATTCACAAAGCCAATTGTCAACTTCCTTAGATCGTCTTTCATCCTTCCTCGCTTCTGACATCCCGCAGAGGTAACTTATCTCACGATAAACAACTTCCGTTCAGCAGAGAGACGTCATCCATTTCTGCAGGTGAGTGCCAGACCTCTCATTTCTGTCAAGTCGCACCTCACTTTAGCACAGCTATTGGTTGTAGGTACCCGCCGCTGACCGCCCTGCGCCTTAAGCACCACGAAGAAACAGACGGCCAGAACATCAGTGCGGGCCATCTTCTCGGCAACCTGACCAATGTAGACGATCCGGTCCACTGGAAAAATCATATTCCTTTGGTTCCTCTTGGCATCCGATGGCTCACAATTCCTGCCCCAGTTGCTTCATTGCCGAAATGGTGTCCAGTGTCAGTATCCCCCATCGAAAAAAGGCCCACTGCAACCCTTCATGGGGCCGACGATCATACGAGCATTCTGCATCGATCCTCCCATTGATTGTTGGCCACCACCGCCGTCAATTGTCTGAAAATGCAGTTTTAAAAAGTGTTTGGACGTCTGTACCCAAGTCTTCCTTGAATGGAACTATATGCCATTATCCTACGAAATTCCCCTCCGGAGTACCTCTTGGAAATCGAATATCAAGTAGGATGACAATGAAGAGGCCGTCGACATGAACCATCCCAAGGTTGCTTTGCCGGATAATCCTTCCGGTCCCCTGCCATTATAACGCCCCTAAATACCATGTTCTCAGCTCATCTGTTACTCCTGCAGAACCATCTTCCTCGATCATCTTACCACACCCTTACACACAATAACTCCCCCTACACAATTCACTGGTCTCCTCTCCTCCAACAACTCCTCCAATCAGAATTTGTCGAAGTGAGCATTTGTACTTCCCTGACTACGCCCTTATTCATGTTTTTCAGGCACGTCAGCGGCGTCTCGGGTGGTGGCGATGATGCATTTTCCTTTCGACTCTGAACGCCCCATTTTTCTGTGCCCAACCAGAGGGGTGAGTGCAGGAACTACGGCATCTTCCAGACCAATTGGCAGGCAACGGCCAATCGGGCAAATTCATCAGCCGTTGTCTACGTACGCGCCCGCGAAGGACAAAGGGGGGAAGATCCATCAACACTATGGCACCCTCTAGTGTATCTAAGGGATGCATCTGAAACGGCAGAACGCATTGGCGCAGAGTCCAGTAGAGGTATCGCCTATCGTCCGACAGCCACCATACGTACTGGACTCATATAGATGCAGAATCGACCGGGTGCAGGTGAACAATGAGGGCTTAGTTTAGCAAGTCCTATGTCAGGCCAGATGGCAAGAGGACTCAGCTCACGAATACTCGAGCACAAACGGGCAGTTCAGGGAGATGAACCGCTGTCTCAAGTCGCTACCCTGAGGGAGAGTCACGAGTGCGACTTCGCAAAGGCGCGCGTAAGGGCACGGGTTGGCAACAAGACGCGGATCAAGGACTGTTAGAGACCTGGATCTCTGACACCGACTCCATAAATAGACTTCATTATGTACCCTCACGCGGCCAAGTTCTCAGCCAAGGAGGCACACGCCCAGCAAACCATTGGATAGTTGGGGATAGGACGGCGCCAGTCCGACTCAGTCACGGACACAGGTTCCCTCCTCCCTCATTGTTGGACTAAAAGACTGTCGCTTTTTAATTTCCTCAGAAGTTGTCTGTTAAGTTGCTGCTGCAATCACACAGCCTCTGAAGACGGGCTGTCGTACCAGTCCGAAAGCTCAGCCGAACACAAATGCCGCTCCAGTGACCACAAATTCTTCCTCCTTGAACAGTGGCTTGGAACGGACGAAAGTCAATTTTCGAGAACTGACAACGACGATTCATTTCTAGGAGGCCTAGCTGCAACCACCCAAACAAGAACTTCGGCAGTACGCCCAACCAAACCACATGGAGCCGGAAGACGAGCACTGACTTACACACCTTATTTCTGTGCTGTCGTGCAAAATTCAGACGCTGTCATTGAAGGGACGACAACAGTGATAATAAACTCGTTTGGGTGTTTGAGGAGAAGGCCAGGCAATAATGCCCCATTTTTGTGGGAATGTTATCTGAAAGCGTTCCATTTAAAAAAGACATGAATTTTGGGGAGATGGGGTCTGTCTGCAGGTCTAGGTATTGGTCACGCGACAAATCCACGGATGGCGGGGAGGAAAAAACCGTTTGGAAAAGATTACCTGCGGACTTAACAGGCATGCATTCGACGGATAGGCACTTGTGGAGGGCTAGAAAGACGAACAGTAGTTTAGTACAGCGAAATACCGCAGTCTGACGATAGCACTGTGATACTGAGAGCAATAACCGCCACTGGAGAAGGTGTAGATCCACCGCAGGCATGCGGGCTGGACCTCAGTTCGAAGGCCGAGTTGATAGCCAGGGAATTCAACCTCTACTAAGCCCGTGAATCTAAGCGTTGCGGAAGCTCCTCGATCCTGAATCTCGACTTGTGCTACGGCGTCAGCGACACCAAACGCGTTCAGTGGTAGATGAGCAGGTCGGCATGTTTGGAAGAACGATGCATCGGATGCTGGGAGGTTAGAATTCACATCGCAGCGGCAAAGCAGAACCCAAAAACAAGACCAGCGCAGTACAACAAAATGTCACTAATCTCTCAGATGTGTGCTTGTCAATTCCTGGTTCGCACAACACTAAGACGCTAGGCAGAAGAAAATGCGTTCACTCCTGCCACAACACTTTCACCGAAAACCCCGTCGACGTAATGTTGGAGTCGGCCCGATTGAAAAGGCCAAAGTTTCGTTTGTGTTGGGAGCCGCTATCATCTAAGGCTGCACTTATATGTCTTCATGATTCAACCCAGACCGCGTTGCGTGAAATTCTGGTTGTTGAGTGGGACTGAAGCACTATGACAGGAAGAGGGGGACGAACATGAGGCGTCCATGGCTACTACACGGTGGAAAATCGTAGATTGAATGGTGAAGAGCTTGCAAACTTCGTAAAGCTGAACCGTTTAGTGGTTACCAACACCTACCTCGGGCACCCCAGGTGGCGTCTAGTCATATAATACCCTAATACTGGCAACGCGCAAACCCCAATCCTTGCATTTGTCGAGCACGCTGGGAAAGCTCAGTGCTGGACTGGGGCTGGCAGCAGCAGAGCCAATGGCTCCGATCATGGTCGTGCACGGGTCCACTTGTGAGAGTGGTCACGTATTGTCGAAAAGGCATGACCTAAGATGAAGTCGGATGTTGATAAACTCGAGGAACCTGCTGTTCCCGTGAATTTAATTTGGCTGTCCTCAGTCGCTTTACTACAATACCACATGTGGCGACCACTCTCGAGGCGTCTTCCGGCGGATGACAGTTCGGCCATTGTGCACGACTTCAAGAAGGAGACACGATCGCAGGGACAAGAGCTTTATTAGCCTGACGTTTCGGATTCCTGCTCGAATCCATCATCAGAGACAACAGCAGATACGGGTGATTCACGCACAAGGGGCTGCAGTATTTATAGGATGCAGTCGCCATGCTACCGCATAGCTATGAACATTCACGGCTCCCTCCCCCTCACCCGGGATCGTCGCACTTGGTGTGCTAATTGATTGCTGATTGCCCGACTATTTGATCCACCGACCCTGAAGTTGGGAAAAGTGTTCATCTGTGCGCTTCCCGCGTGGCTAATTACTCCGCCTAAGCAAAGTATCAGCACCGAGTATGGAAGGGGAAGATCACTGCACTTTTTAATGGACTGGGGGCTAGTAAATCATGATTCAAGTAGCTTCCGGCTCACACGGTTGTCACCTCTTGCGAGAATTTCGGCCTCGTCGAATTTGAATGTGTGGCCGGATCTCGTCGAATGAGCCACAACTTGAGAGCTGGCGTCATTTCTCCACACCGCTGCAGCGTGTTCGACCATTCTCGCTCGGACCTGGTCTTCCGGTTTCTCCGACGTATTTGCTTTGTCCGCAACTGCACCAGATCGATAAACAACTCCAGACGTTTCTTGCCGTGGCAGTAGGTCTTTCGGTTTCATTACCTGACGCCTGATGGTCGCCCCTGGTCTGTGTGCAATTTCAACCCCAAATGGTGCGAGAAGGCGGCCGACAGCTCCCGAAACGTTCTTGACATTAACACTGCGTACGACGTTGTCCAGCGTATGTCCCACAGCATAGTGGGCACGGGGACAGTGACTCGCGTGAGTAGCTTCATGGTAGTGGACTTGCGCCCCGTCATCCCTCACCCACCTTGTTCTGGTGGCAGGACAGGGTTAAGAAGGCCGGAGGTGGGGCCGAGCGCGGTGGCTGACAGAGTCAGACAGCCCGTCTACGCGTGCCACACACCTCCCGCCCACGCGCGCGATGAGCCAACTGCCTAATGAAACAGGAGGGGGTTAGGGTCCCAACTGAGTGGGAGCGTCGTAGAGACCACATTAAGGAGCCATTTCGGCATGATCCCCCGTCTTGGGAAGCAAGTTACCCCTTTGGTTGGCAGTCACGACTCCTAGCACGCAGTGATAGTTTAGAAGCGAGTCAGATTGTTTACAGTGGGGAAAATGCACTCAGTGCCGTGGGGGGCGCAGCCCTCAGTCAACTTCACTCTCTTTCACTGTCCAGACAGCAGTCTACGACCAGAGCCGGGTAGGCATCTGATGCTTCAGGCGGATAGAGGTGACTCCTGCGGAGACATGACGCCCAGAGTACCTCACAGGTGCCGGGCAACAGCGGGAGTTGTCGTGTAGACTGGGTCCAAGATAAAAACACCCAGAATGCCGATAGTGCAAGGGTTGCTTGACTTCACGGCGATCCAACCCGCTAGAACTTGCAGCGTGACACCATACAGTATGCACAATAAAGTAGCAAGGAATCCTGAAGTAGGACTGCACGACACTTCGGGTACACTTCAACTAACAGAACAACAAGGCCGCTGTCCCAGGCTTTCAGATGGGTCAGCCCTAGCCCATGTCTCAAGTGCTGCCAGCGTGCGTCGAGAGCGCTAGTCTCGGACAGGTCTCTCAGCTGCCGCCCAGAATCCGAATATGACTGCGGCCACCACACACTGGCAGTCGGAACGCTTGAAGCACCGGAGAGGCAGGAGACCACTACGGCATCCAGGAAGAGCTGCGATCCAGTGGAAATTGGGGAATGCCTTTCAACCGTAGTAACTGGCCGCGTGCACAATATTCCGAACCACATTTATGAAACTGACGTTGGTCGCACCCTGGAGAGACATTGTCTTTATTTACCTCTTCGAGAAAAGCGACAATTCACTGTGGATGAACTGCCGTGGCAGTTATCAACGTGGTACAGCAGCCTACGCAGCAGTGTCTGGATAGCAAATAAATGCAACTTCTGACCGGGCACGTCCTTGTCAACACTTGTCACTTCAACGAATGTTCGGACGCCGCTTCTGTGTGCAACAATTCAGTCTCATCTGGATTGTTGATTTGGCCTGCCTATCTGAACTTCCAGAACCTATCACGCTGCGCAATAGCGTGTCACTAGAGGTCGTTCGGTTCAAGACTCTCACCTTAGAACATGGACCAAAGTTGGAGTGAATGACGAGATTGTCAGGCAGGCACTGCCTCACCCGATCTCAACCTTGACTGTACAAGGCATTTGACCTAGTAAATGGAGGAAAGTCAACCCTGAACGCACATCTGGCTTAACCGTCCTCAGCAGTTTGTCTCAAAGAAACTGAAGTAGAGAGCGTGCACGCAGGACCTGGTGGACCTACAACATGAAGCACGCCGTATTAATTTTGATGATATCAAAACTGCAAGTACGTCCAGTTTTATCGAGTACTTTGGCCCTAAGGAAATCGGGTAGACGCTAATCATCGACAGGTCGGACAGGTGTTGTGTCCGACGACAACCAACACGACATAACATGAAGCCTTAGTCAGGACTGGGATAAACTTCGACTGCTCAGTCCTCGTCGAAAGCAGTTCGGAAGTGAAGCGGTGGTTGTTACACTCGGCCTGGTGAGACAGCAGGCTGCCATATGCACAGAGGACAAATTTGGACGAATAATGCGCACGAAGGCCGAGAATGTGTTGTCGACTGTGTAGGGGAGTTCAAAACCTCAACAGCAGGGGTGTCACTTTCCCAGAAACGGCACCAAGTTTCAGACGGTGACAGTGTAAAATTCGGGGCCCAACTATTTCGTCTTTCGAGAATAAAAGACAAATTTGGATTCAAAAATGTATTTGCAGAACACGACGCCAGCTTTGGCCGCGGGACGATCAGTGCGATGTCCCCTTCGTCTTGCAAACCATAAGAATGACAATGGTGCTGAGAACTACCTTAGACCGCTTTCTGACGTTAGAGCTCAGGCGGATGGAGCCGAAGAATCATCCACACATTGGAAATGCACCTCAGGTTTTCGTAATAAGACATGATACCCGAAATAGGCTGCCACGGAAGTAGAAACACCATATATAGATTTCGAGGGCGAGGACGAGCTAAAAACCAGCAACCGCAGCTCAACTGCGAGAAGGGAAATTCAAAACAGCCCAAAAACAAAGTCGTCGGTCACGAACGAGAGCATCAGCACGGACGACACCCTAACTCGGGGGATGAAAATCCTGTTGGCTTGATTAAGAAAACGTGTACGTAGACGTTTGAGAAGAGTACCTCAAGTGCTATCTCGTATAAATAAACAGCTTTCAGGATCTGAGCAGAGGATGTGAACAGCTTAGGAAGCGTACGGGGGAGAGCGTGCAACTCGAAGTTGAGCTCCAGACAATGTTTGGACAAGCGTACCGCGCAAACCAAAAGAATGGCTGTGTATGCACGAAATAACTCTCTAGAGCGCCGACATACAAGGGCAGAAACAGGGGGAATAAACATTCGGTAGGGCGGAGTAGATGAAGTGGCCAGTTATCCTACAGAAGGACCTGACCGAATTTACAAAAGCAGGAAGTTGGGATCAAGGTGGGGCGCAAAGGGCCAAGAGCGGAATCGCATTAAAAGTTGTGCAAGTGCAGGCGGAACACGGAATTTGTAATACAGTAGCTGTTCTCCATCTTTTTGAGTACGAAACACTCCGAAAATGGCAACGCACGTGCCTCATCATCGCACTAAAATGGAAAAAAGCGTACAATAGGACACCGCAAAAAGGCGCAATTATTCACAAGTCTCTTTTCAGGCTGTCCTTTTACCCAATCCTATGTAACTTGATGGCAGGACCTTTTGGGTAGTGTTGAAAGACAATTAGGGGAAGAACAGTTACTTATGCGTGGGCGCGGGCCTACTCTAGTGTACAGAAATAGTGACCGAGCTGTACTGCGAAATCTTCGGAAACCTACCTCATCATGTTTCTGATATTAATTAGTACACCGTATTCAACTACGGAAGAATTTGAATAACGGTCTTTCAATGTGGAAGGTTTTGCAGTAGTTAACGATGAATCTAACACAATACCATTGACTGCAGCCTTAGAAGAACGAACCTATTTAGGCCAGAACGTACGTTCACTGTCCAAAAGTAGTCAAATTATTGTGACGCTCTGAGAATGACGGCAGGCAGACGTTGACACCATATTTGCTCAGTCCTCGTCCAAAATGGTGTAGCAATCCGAGACGGTACGATAGTTATGGGTGAGATAGAAGTAACAAACAGTAATGACTAGGGTGGGAATATTACTAAATCCACCAACCTAAGGACACATTTGACAGGATTTCCAGCAGGTTCTCTTGAGTCCTGTCATTAGGTTGCAAATAACATTCAATTTCTCACACAAAACACCACACATCGTTTTATGCTAGTTGCCAACTGTCTAAAGCAACATTACGGTTTGTTTTTGGCAACGAGGTAGGGCATGGAGTATTACACATGGGTATTTGCATGACGTGATGATGGCTGTGGAAACGGCTAGGTATAGGCATTTCGCGCGAACTCCATTAGAAACATGCGCGCAACGGTGGATGGAGACCGGGCAGCACGCACAGTAGCATATTGCGAGTTAGCATGATCCTTTATAGCATTGCAATAGTCGATTCGTAACTCTTTCGATAAAACATCGCCTAACGCAGTTCGTCCTGCGGTCGTAAAAGGCCGCATCGACTACGCGCGCCACCCCACGGTCTGATGATAAAACTGGGCGAACGGAATAAGCTGTGAAGTACCTAGGGCTTCTGTATTTCCTGTGCATGTCGGACGCACCTGGAAGGGAAAGTCTCATGTCATTTTGAAATCCCCGGCAGCCAAACCGGCACCTAGAAGTAAGATCTGAGCTGCTTAACAATGTTCACTCAGTGGTTAGTGCAATGCTATCCGTAACACTGCGAAAGCCACACCACACCGCCAATTATATCATACGAGCAAGTAAATTTGTCGGAACCCTTCCCCCCCCCGCCCCGAGCAAAGGTGCTGAATGCATTAAGAGGCGATTTCCTGTAAATGCAAAGCGTGGATTATTATCGGAAGACGGATGGCTAAAAACTAGCCGGAAACTCGTTTCACGAAATAGAAAATGAAGTAAATTGCATAATGTGGTGGGAAGAGGATAAATTAAATAAAGACAACACGGAAGGAGATACCTTAAGTTGCCCATCAACAAAGACGACAATGCCGTTTTCCATTGGTTGACAATCACAACTGGTAATATTTATCTGGATAGTTTTCCAAGTAAGAGTCTACAAACTGATTAAATGTCCTAACCGCTTTTACCTGAAAACGCTCCATAATGGCTGCACGACCGTTAAGCGGAGTGCCCTCATATGTCATCAGTGCTTGCTCCTAGAAAAAAATAGTAAGCAAAAGAAAACATACATGGTAAAAGTCCAGAACGAATTGCCTGTTTTGTTGCAATTTGGCATAGTACTGGTTTACGAAAGACTCCCCAATAGCTTGAAATTCAAGCGGGAACAATGAGTAATTCAAAGCCATGCGAAACCAGACGGCGCCGACGCAGACTAAGAGAAAACCCCGCCAGAACACGGTTCCCAAGTCCAGTTCGTTCTGATTCGCTTAGACTACAAAATCCGAATCATCGAGTCTGAAGTCGAGAACAGAGACTTGTAAGTTATACGGTATCCTTCTATTATTATCTTCCGGAACCATAAAGTCAAGTAAGTTGCTGCAGTCCTTATCTAAAATCCCAGGAACGTATATGAGAAATAGTGAAATAGAGGGATAACATGGAAATCAATGACTTTGAAAATATTTTGTTAGTTTACCGCAAAGTTGAGACCAAAAACAATTAAAACGGACAAAACTGTGTGGCAACTAAATCTATGGAAAACAGAACTGGTCAAAAAACGGAGGAAATCGACGAAAAAAATTCGTTTTGACGAGGAAATATCCGAAAATTTGGAATATGACTTTTTGCTTGCTTAGATATAAATACGGAAAATTTATCAACGACGAAATTAACATTTCACGACTAACGAAAAATTTCGTTTACATCTCCTCATTTTAATGTATCGCAACGTTTAGCTGACGTCAGCCTATTCAGTACTGTCTGAGGAAAACATCATTCCTGGTATAGGACTCGAAATCGAGTCATTACTGTGGATTTCGACCAACTTATGGGTATTTTTCTTATTCTTCGCAGTCTTATAAAAAGTGGACAACAGTTCAAAGCGATTGTTGTTTATGTGATCCCACATTTCTGCCATTAGCTGAGGTCAGAAATAGAGATGTTGGGAGATTTAGGGAAACTGCCCATTGCATCTTTAATGCATTCAGTGTGAAAAATTTGAAAAAGAAACTGAATTGCAACGATTTGCAGTCTGAAATTATCTGACGGAATTATTCGTAACTTAGAGCAAGTCGGTGTAGACTGGACGCTCATTTGCTGAGAAACTACTGTACACATAATCACGATTGTTTTCGCGGCATCAGTTTCGCCTGGCTCATATTTACCGTTAACTTCTAAACCTCCCCGTTTGCAGATTTAAAAAATGATTTTATTTCTGTTTGTCGATATGAATATGGAGCTGAAAGGCGAAAACCTAATCTTAATAATAATTTTATCCATTCAAGACCCGTGGGGGTCATTTTATAGCAAGCAAAAATACTTTTTACATTAATTTTATAATTTTAGACGAGGCATACAGAATTTACACAATACTAAATTCATAGTAATTGTATTAGTAGTATGATTCGAAGAAAGTTGAGCAGCAGTGAAAAAACTCCTTACATAAAGAAAATGAGTATGATGGGATTAGCAGTATGGAAAAAAAAACTGTTGCTTCTCAATATATAAAAAGCAGGCAGGACCGGCCTGTATATGACAGTGTGTAACGGATTTCATGAAGGGGTAAGTCGGCAGGTCAGGCAGGACTGGCCTGTATGTGGCCCTGAGTAAATTGTTCGAGACGGGGATTATCAAGGCGGAATTCATATGCCGGATGAGGCCATCCATGGCAAAGAGGCGAAATTGGCATAAACTGACTTAGTTTTTCGTGTCTCGATACCTTCACTATCTACCGAGCACCCATAACAGAACAAATCACCGACACTCATATACTGTGACAGACGGACAAATTTTTCAGGCGACCTTTTATCATGGGCATAGGGGAATTCGACGCGCTGTGAATTAACTGGAACACCGTTCAAGCGTCAGGACAAAAATCTACCTCTGAACAGTGTTCGCTGCACAAAACAATGAAGGCGCTTCCCGCACAAGATGTAACGTTTCCAACCCGAGCACGTGAAGGACAACAGCCTAACTGCCTGGATCTCTAAATTTAAGTTTATTCGGTTTATTCAATAATTATGACAGATAAGGCCTTTGAAAAACCGATTGGCTATATGCCAGTGCCAAAAGAAGCGAAGAGACGAGTCCCAAGAAGTAGCTTTGAGGAAGGAGACACGATCGCCGGGACAAGAGCTGTATTAGCCTGACGTTTCGGATTCCTACTCGAAACCATCATCAGAGACAAAAAAGCAGAAACGGGTGTTTGTTGCACAAGGGGTTGCGGTATTTATAGGATGCAGTCGCCATGCTACCGCATACCTATGA
>CACRXP010000803.1:98986-120026 GCA_902702965.1 Spirometra erinaceieuropaei
GTAGCATGGCCACTGCATCCTATAAATACCGCAGCCCCTTGTGCAACAAACACCCGTTTCTGCTTTTCTGTCTCTGATGATGGTTTCGAGTAGGAATCCGAAACGTCAGGCTAATAAATCTCTTGTCCCGGCGATCGTGTCTTCGACCTCCGAGGGATTTGCTTTTTCCGGGATTTCTGCCTACTGGACGCTCTGCGGGCCCATTTGTATTAAGAAATTGAAGCGTAATCAGCAATTCCTCGAACTATTCACTCAGAACTGCGACAGAACTTTCTTTGGGACGAACATACTCCTTCATATCAATTCTCTGCCAACAGCACCGCGGGGTTCTCCAGATCCAGAAGCGGCTGAGTCGTTTGATATTTACTTCATATTTTTGGCTTGGTTTAAAAGCTTCTCCTACACCTTTAAATACTTCGCCCATACCTAGAATCCCTTGCGTATCGTTTGAATTAATAATGGGAGTCGACAAAACACCATCAGGACAATGTGCGAAAAACTCGCCGCAAGTAGGATTCGAACCCATGTCCAGTCGTACGGTGACCAGCGACATAACCGCTAGACTATCTGCGCACGCTCAGCCGACTGAAATAAATAAGGAAGTAAAAATTATTTGTAGTACAAACGACACTATGTATGAAGGAAAGTCAATTGAGAAGGCCTTGCCACCTAGGATTAACGCTCGCTCTCTTTATAGTTGCAACCAGGGGCCCGCAAAGCGTGCTAAAAGCGTTATCACAGCAAAACCTGTTAGTTACGGGGACGAGCCGTGCACTGGATGCTCATTTATTCTGCTGAAAGTTCAAAAACTCGAAAAAGAGTTGACTGCTTTAAGGGAACTCGTGCAAGCGAACGATAGTACGCAAAACGCGGTGAATAGCGCTAAAGTTAGCAAGAAAAAGGGAAAGAGCAAAACTCTCAAACAGCCAAAGAACAAAGCATGTGGAAAACCTCTGTGCAAGAGCGCCGATACCCAGGACGATGGGAAAATAGCAATGGAGTCTCTTGTTTCTATGGGAGACAACCCAAGCGAGCCATCAACTTCTCTCAGCCATTCCGCGTGTTCAATAGGACCCTCAGTTGGAAGTGAGGAAACAAGCTCATGGCAAGATGGAAAGGTTAAGCGCCACAACGGGAGTATAGAACCCCAGACGACTCCGGTGGATCTTCTGAGACCTTCAGCTGACAAGGCTACCGGAAACAGAAAAAATGAACCCCTTGATCGTCAGCACTGCGTAGTCGTCCAGGGTCTATCGGAGTCGGATGCTCCTACCGCGAAGGAGAGGATCTCCGCTGACCTTAATATGCTTCAACACCTACTGAACGAAATGCTTAATTCGAATGAAAAGATAACCATTCGCGCAGCCTTCAGGATCGGAAAGAAGGTGAGCGAACAATCAGAAACTGTGCGGCCACGACCTCTGAAAATTGTTTTGAACAGTAAAGAGGAAGCTAGCTTACTTCTGTCCAGGAAAAGCAGCCTCCGAAACTTTCACAAGGAAGTTTTTTTTCAGCCGGACTATTCTCCAGCGGAACGTCTGAAACGCCGCGAATTGGTAACGGAGTTGAAGAGGAGACTTGCAGCGGGAGAGAGCAACTTGGCCATTTTCAGGGGACGAGTAATACAGAGGAACGCGATGTTGTTTCGGAACCAGCCAGTCATCATGATGGCGGCAGCAACATAATATTGGCAAACCCGAGACAAACCGAACGAAGCACTGTCGAATGTTGCAAACTAAAATTCTTTTACACCAATGCTCAGAGTCTGTTTTCCAAGCTTGACGAACTGAGAATCCAGGTAGCCGATACTCTTCCCGATGTTATAGCAATAACAGAAACGTGGCTGTCAGAGGACGTTGGCGATTGCGAGGTAGCATTAACAGGATACCATTTGTTTAGGAGAGACAGGAGAGGCCGCCGGGGTAGAGGAGTTGCCATGTATGTCAAGAGCAACTTAGCAGTGTGTGAGAGGACCGACAAGATTTCTAACGACACAGAGGCAATTTGGCTGACTATAAAGGCGCGGGGATCTCAGTCCCTCGAAGTCTTAACTATCTACCGGCCCCCGCAGGCGGATCCCGACCCAGATACTTGTCTACTGAAAAGCATAAAAGAGATCGCCAGCCGACCGGACGTTGTTATCATGGGGGATTTTAATGCACCATGCATTCAATGGAGTGATATGCATGCGAAATGCTCGACGAATACCTTCGATTACCATATACTAAAGACAACTCTAGAAGCTCTACTCACGCAACATGTCCTGTTTCCAACTAGAGCTCGTGGAGGACAACAGGCCAGTTGTCTGGACCTCGTTTTTACCAAAGATCCTGACAGTATAGACGAGGTGTACTACCTACCCCCCCCCCCCCCGGTCGAAGTGATCATGCAGTGCTTTTATGCGAGTACTTGCTGTATTCTGAACCGTGTACAAAAGACAATACGAGGCCAAATATATGGAAAGGGGACTTTCGCCAAATGAGAGCTGAGGCATCACAAATAGACTGGGATGTTCTCTTCTCCGGAAACGTTAACGAGGACTGGAATTTATTCAAGGATCGTTTACTGCATCTAATGAAGAACCACTGTCCCTTATCAAAGCCTAGGATATCCAACCGCCCTCAGTGGCTTACACGAGAACTCAAAAGGGAGATCAACAAGAAAGGTAGGTTTTGGAAAAAAGTTCGCGAGAACGACAATAATGCAGCGTTTACAGAATACAAAATTCAAAGAAATAAGGTGAAAAGTCTGATTTTCAGGAGGCGACGGGATTTTGAGAGTAATTTGCTCCACCAAGCCGTTAAAAATCCGAAATTGCTCTACAGCTATTTGCGGAAAAGCACACGTAACAGGAATCCCATTCCTGTTATGAGGGTTGATGACGGCTTGGAGATATCGGACAGTACAAATAAGGCTGAGCACTTTTCTCAATTTTTCCGATCCGTTTTCACAAGAGAAGCGGACTTTACCCCATCTAATTCTGAGAACATGAGAGATCCAACTATCGAAAATATTGTGTTTCGAGAAGAAGCGATTTTGGAAGAACTGAAAAGCTTGAAGGAATGTAAATCTCCCGGTCCGGACGAGATTCCAGCAAAGCTGCTCTTTGAGCTTGCCCAACAGCTGGCCAAGCCACTATCCTTTCTGTGCCAAAAATCGTTTCATGCTGGAATTCTTCCCACAGACTGGAAGACGGCCCACATTACACCCCTTTACAAAAGCGGTAGTCGTGCTCTGGCGACAAACTACAGACCCGTCAGTCTGAAATCAATTTGCTGGAAAGTGATAGAGGAAATCATCAAAAAGGAGTTGATGGCTTACTTGGAAACCCACAACCTCTTGTCCAATACACAATATGGTTTCCGTAGGGGAAGATCATGTGTTACGAACTTGCTATACACAATGCAAAGTTGGACACGAGCACTGGACGCAAAACACACCGTGCATGTTGCCTATATTGATTTTCGGAAGGCGTTTGACCGTGTTCCGCACCAGCGTCTCCTACACAAGTTGAGAATTATGGGCATCGGTGGCAAACTTCTCAAATGGATCGAAAATTTCCTTGTCGGCCGCTCCCAAATTGTCTGCGTAGAACAACAGCAATCAATTCTCAAATGGATCGAAAATTTCCTTGTCGGCCGCTCCCAAATTGTCTGCGTAGAACAACAGCAATCAAGGTGCACATTCATAGAGAGTGGGGTCCCACAAGGCTCGGTGCTCGGACCAACTCTCTTTCTCTTGTTCATCAATGATTGCGTAGATGGGTTGAACTGTGATTGTGCCATGTTTGCGGATGACATAAAAATCTGGAAAGTCATCCAAAATGCTGCCGATGAGACCAACTTCCAAGAAAATCTTTGTCGGTTGGACGAGTGGTCCCGCAGATGGCTCTTGTCCTTCAATTTGAACAAATGCACCATTATGCGCCTCGGAAATCAGAGCCCTAGTACGCGGCAATACCATCTGAACGGAATGCCACTCCGAGAAGCAGAAACTCAGAAAGATCTCGGAGTTTGGGTTGCAGACACCCTAGAGCCTTCTACACAATGCTGTAAGGCGGCCAAGGCCGCAACGTCAATGCTTTATGCCATCAAGCGGGCATTCGTAGTTTTCGATGAAGACTGCTTCACCAAAGTCTTCGGCACGTTTATAAGGCCCCATCTCGAATATGCAATTCAGGCCTGGAGACCGTGGACGCACCAGGATTACGATCTGCTCGAAAGGGTGCAGAGGCGAGCCACAAAATTAGTAAGAGGTCAAAGTGCACTGCCATACGAGATCCGCTTAACTAACCTTAATCTCTATCCTCTGAGTTATAGGCAGTTGCGCGGAGACATGATACAAACTTTCCGTATCGTGCGCGGCTTGGATTGTGCCCTTCGGTGCAATGACTTTTTCCAACTCGCCACCACAACTCACCTCCGGGGACATCCCTTCAAGCTGCGTGTGCCACAGGGTAGACTGAATGTGAGAAAATATTTCTTCTCCAACCGTGTCGTGGAACCGCGGAATAACCTGCCCGAGACGGTTGTTATGTCTCAATCTGTGGAGACATTTAAATGTCGCCTTGACAGATATATGCTGCAGCAACAAGCGGACTATGCGACTTTTTAACCATGTGACTAGTGACATCTGTGAATCAATGTATGCATTCACTTAATGCTGTAATTTCTTCACATTTTTGCTTGTTTATCGATTTTTTATGTACAAATAGGGAGTTCAAAGGCGTAAGCCTATTTCCCTCAAATACACTGACTGACTGACTGAGTATGCCAGTGCGTTATTTACAACTGTACAGGTATAATGAAAACTGTCTCCATATGGTAGTGCTAAAATGATTTAGGTAGAACTTTTTGAAAGTTAGACTTTCAGCTCAGGTTTAATTTGTCGAGGGGAGACAGGGGACACAAGTAATCGTCGAAGCGTTTCTTAAAGAGCTGCAGACATCCCTCCTCCACACTGATTGAGGGAGACCGTATCATTTCCCCACTTTGTGTAAAAAATTCACAACGATGGTTAAGCCCGGACATTCTTGTGCGTAGTTTCATCGATTGGCCACGAAGATTGGGCGAGAGATGCCACTGGAACATGTTCTCAAAGCTAAGTCCATGCTCATGGCCATGTATTATCACGTTACCCGGGATAAGTTCACCTCTTTGCTGCCTGAAACACGGAGGGAATAAATTAGGACAGCTCAATCCTTCTGTACGAGATTGGTTTTTTAACCTATTACCAGCTTTGTTGCACAGCATTGTACCTTTTCGAGGCATGATTAGTTCTTTGCTAGCCATGGCCATCGCGTTGGCATGCCACATCCTAGATGCGGTCGAACAAAGGGGCCGCAGACTCTCCCAAAATGGTCTTTGTCAAAGTTACAAACGCCATTTTGATCGCAAACATTGCCCATGTGGCGGTCAAGGACGTAAGGTCAGAGGAAACCACACACAATAATTTCGTTTCGTCTAGTGTCAGAAGTCAAGGAGCTGTGAGGACCCATTTATTCTGTGCACAGGGCAGGATGTCAGAAGTAGGCTGTTTGCCTGTGACTGAGCTAAGCGTCCGTTCACGGAGAGCTTCGGTCGCGTTGTGTTGTTTACGCGGGTGTGCATGTCTCTGTTAGCAGGAGGGGATGACTGGCTGAGTGTTGGTCATGTGATTGGACGGACTAGGGTAGGAAGGTCAAGGCGCGCAGCTCAATTTCAAAGATAAGTGAAGCTTTGCATTTATCTGGATATTTTTAAGCAATTACTGCCTGCTTTTTACTTGAGTCCCTTTTAAAAGTCGCCTTTCAATACAAGGTATAATTTTTCCCAGTTTTGCTTGACAGTCTGGCAAAATAGTCGTATTTTGTAAAAAAAACCTTTGTAATGACTGCTTTCCCTACTATCTCTTTCTAGTTTTCATAGTTAAATAACAGTAGCACTTGCTATTTAGTGCGCTTTTCCGTACGTTGGCAACGTGTTGGTCCTTCTTCTGTAAAGAAGAACTTTTCTTGTCTGTAATGTCCCGCAGAGCACGTGCTAAAAGGCGAAAGCTTGCAGCCTCCCCACCGTCTCTGGTTGCTAAAATCGTGACTGAAGACATCGCAGGTGCCAGCGTATGTTCTTCGCCGTCTGCAGATCTCATTAACTCACAAATCCCTTTAGTACATGTAGAACCTCTTGACCCTTCAGTCGTCTAAAATACGCCTCTGCTAGTCGTAGCAGGCCATCAGCCGGCAAAATAGTCGACCAGTTGATTTATGGCGACATAAACAGCACTTCCGAAAGAGTAATTGAACAAGCTTTTACACTTATTGGGGTAATAAGTTCGGAAACTAAGGAAAGAATTAAACGCAAGCATAATTTCGTACTGCGAAACATTCCAAGCCACTTATCTGCTATGGAGGGAGCGCATTTGTTCCTACAAAGTTGTGGCTTGAGTTTCGGTGTCGCACAAGCTAAGCGACTTCGCTCACTTAGCCGTAATGCACCGATACTAGTTACCCTATTCTCCATGATAGAAGTCGATTTTATCTTGTCGAGTAGGGAGATAACTAGAGAATTCTACCGTAAATGGCGCTGCTCCGTTTCGCCAGACCTCACACCCCTGCAGCGAAGACTGAATAAATTAAAATCGGCAAAAACCAACACCAAGATAATGACACCTACTGTCAGTCTGAATAAGTCCTCTACAACACCATCTGCGGCATCTGCACATCACGGCACAGTCAATTCAGTAGGGAATTCGACTACTTTTAATGCTGAGCTCTATAAACACACCATCACGCCTGGTATAAACACGCCTCTCTCGACTCCCCCAGCAACCCCTAGTAAGCCTAAGCATGTGCCTAAGTCAAAGGCAAAACCAATTGCTGTCTCAGCCACTCGGACACCCGATAAATCGAGCACCATTATAAAATGTTTTCCTACACAATCGGCTAACAGTGCCTCAAATTCCCCGACTCAAAACGTAGCGTTTTTCCAACTGTCCCGCAGCCCTCATATCGAAGCAGTTAGACCGAATATGCCGATTTTCCCGCCGTTGAATAAAACTCTTGCTCCATTGAAAACAATGCGTCCCCCACTCCCTAACTTGTTTCCACCACGACCGTTCTACCAATGTATTCATCATGATAATGTCTATACTGGATCAGTTAACTCGTCTAATCCTCAGTTTCGTTCCGGCAGGAATGTGTTGCGGTATCTGCCCCGCGGATTTTCGGCTGAAAATAAGTTAGCTAACAATGGTAACCAGCTTACCTGCCCGTCATTCCCTCCCCCAAGTCCTACCCCTTTTTATCCGCGTCAGAATATTTCGATGCCACAAAATTTTTTGCAGAACCGGATGGTTGCATCCGGACCGTTTGTTCCGTGGGCAGCCCAGAACTGGACGATGTAGCCCGTCTCCCTCAGAAACTAACAGCCTTTACCTTCAAACTTTTTGTTTTAAATGCCAGATCCTTGCTTAATAAGATGCCTTTGCTTCAGACTCTGGTGTTCGTCCATTGTCCAGATATTGTTTAAGTAACTGAGACGTGGGTATCAGCCTCAGTAGCTGACTCCGAACTCTCGCTTCTAGGCTATTATTGCATCCGAAATGATCGCCAAGATAGCCGTGTTGGGGGCAGCTGCGTCTACGTGAAACAAACACTTAAATTTTTGCCGTTGGACCTCCTGCATTTTTCCGCAGTAGAAGGCAGCTGCTGGCTCCAGGTTGCGCTAAAAAATAAGTTCTCTTTACTCGTTGGCTGTGACTATCGCCCTCCCAACGCCAACGACAATTTCGATCGTTTACTCTCACAGACATTTCATGCCGCGGCCAACTCAAGCATTAAGTATCAATTAGTTGCGGGTGACTTTAATCTCCCCAAAGTCCGCTGGTCTCCGCCCTCAGGCCCCAGAATGTTCAAGGACTTTCTTGAGGCTGTGGATGTTGGGATGTGGACTCAGGTTGTCGATTTTCCCACCCGAGGATCAAGTTTACTGGACTTAATTTTCTGTAGAGGCTGTTTGCCGTCGTCAGTGTCATCCCTAGGCCCACTCGGGGGCTCAGACCATGACATAGTTGTTCAACGTTGGAATTCGAGGCTGACAAAACGTCTTCCCCAAAGTAAAACTTCTTCCGCGATTTTCGATCAACTCTCTCAACCGAATTATTATCACATCTTAATTCCTACGACTGGACTGATTTCTTCCTTAGTTCAGATGTAAATGTTTGCACTGCAAATCTGTGCCAAATTTTGGATCCGCTTATTTCTCGTTTTGTCCCCCGTAAGAAAAGTATTAATGTTGGGGATGAGATTTTCCTGCCCTTACCCTTTAGTCGCAGATTGCGCAGGCTTTATCGTCGTTTCCATCGTCAGAACGATGTTTCTGTTCTGCCCTTCATTTGTGATATTCCTGATCGAGCTAAGAGATTGTCTGAAGAAAAGCAGCTAGCCAAAGAGGTCCAGTTTACCGAAAACCATTCGTTAAATGTCTCGAAACTTTTCTCTAGAAAAATACGAACTCACCGAAAGACGCAACATCCAATCCTCCGAGACGCTCTCGGAAATCCCATAGTTGATGCCCAGTTAACCGCTGATAGCTTCAATGATTTCTTGTCCAAAACGTTCATTGAAGACTCGACCACTCCGCTTCCGACCATCCAGCCATTGACCGGGGCAGTTCTAGAACATTTAACTCTCACTCTGTGGGATGTAACTGTTGCGATTCGGCGTTTTCGTCAATCTTATAGTCCAGGCCCTGATGGTGTCCCAGTAAGCATTTTAAAAGCCGATGCAAACACGATCTTCCCATCCCTCTTATGCAAGATATTTAATCTTGCTCTTGAAACTGAAACCCATCCTACCTTGTGGAAGGAATCACACATTTTGCCCATCCCTAACCACGGCAAATCTACATCATTTGCTAACTTTTTGGCAAATAGACACCCTCCCCGCAGTTTCGAAGATCTTAGAGACATTGATAAAGGATAAGAGGATGTGTCACTTAACAGTGAATAATCTACCGAGTGCTGCTCAGCATGGACTTCTCAAAGCTCGATCTTGTGACACCTGTCAACTCTCTTTCTTTGACTATGTTCTCCAATCTAGGGACAATGGTTTTGCACTTTACACAGTATATTTCGATTCCACTTAGGCTTTTGATCGTGTTGACCATGCTCTTCTTCTCTTGAAACTGTCCTCTTTCGGAATAGGTGGCAAACTTTTGAATTTTATATCCTCTTACCTGGGCACTCGTACACAACGAGTCAAGATTTCCAATATTATCTCCAACCCCACACGGGTCATTTAGGGTAATGTACTCGGCCCGCATTCATTTTGCCTTTTCGTTAATGATGTACCCGATTTATTTCAGAATGGTAAGCCTTTCATGTATGCCGATGATCTTACAGCTGCATATCGATTTAAGCCGGCAGATCGTGACATAGTGCTTGAGCTCCTAAAGAGCGACCTACAGGCTTTCGCCCAGTGGTGCCGCACATGGCGCCTTTCTCTTTCTTGGCATAAGTGTTCAGTCATGGTGGTTGGCGACGACCGCCAACCTTACCAAAGCATTGAAGGTCACGCCATGAATGTGCCTGGGGTTATAGAATAGAATAGATTTATTATAGCGCCCCTTGGGCACTGTCAGTCCCCTTTGAACTCAGGAAAAAAACCTAAAACAGACTCGTCAATTTCAACTGCACTTTGACTTCGTTTGCTTCGTGTGTCTGGTTAGCCAAAAGAGCTCGAATTGAGAGTTTGTTTTAAGTTAAAAAAACCTCAGTTCTAAGGGAAGATGATGACAAAATTTTCAAAAGATAACGATATGTACAATATAAAAATTGAAGTTTGGTAGTTTTCGGGGGCATGAATAATATGTCCTTCAAGGCAATTGAAGAACTTTGATATCGGCCTGACCTTGAAATAATTTTCCTGTTGGGTAAATTTCGGTGTGCTCTAGTTGCTGGTTGTCAGTCTATCTGGCCAGCTGAAAGGGGGCGGTCGCACAGTTCCTACGTGTTTTTTAGGAGGCTTACCATCGTTGTCTAGACTAAGAGCTGGAAAAGATGAATATATATCAGGAGTAAGACGCATTCAATGGTAAGTCACAATCAAAACTGTCAAAATACTATTGAATCATGTATCGTATTGTTCTTGTTAATGTGAAATTATAGGAGTAATGGTCGACTGTTTACTATGACCTAATATAGTTGTATATGGGGTGTAGGGGTGTCAGCGGTGGGTTTACGTAATGGTCGTAGTGGTCGCTCACTTGCTTGCAGGTGAGACTGCGCCTAGCGTCCACTTGCTGACACTCGACTCTCACCTGTGGCTCCACGTAGCTGGACTCTGCTCAGCGGCCACACCCCGGGCATCCGTCTCGACCGGCGGGCTAAACCAGGTGAGGGGGCCCTGTGCGCTGTGCCGTGTGCACAGGGTTTGCGGATTCCGCTGGATGGCAGGTCGGATGGAACCTTGCGTCGGCACCGTCGTGACGTGGTTCGTCTCTGCACGCCGCTGGACAGCCGGTGATGGGATGGATCTCCACATCGACATTGCTTTGACGCGCCCACCTACGCCGTCGGAGACCGCGGCTTACGGCGAATTCGAGTCGCTCTCCACTACAACCCGAAGTCGTGGTCCCATAGTGGAGTTCGGCCGTGCCAAAACGGCACATGGCAGCCCTATTCAGGGATGGCACTGCCAGCCCCCACGGGGGGAAGGGCCTAGAAAAGGGGGCCTAAACATTGCTGGGTGCCACGCCGTCTCCAGGCTAGCCAGGGCTGCAAACGTCTTATCATGGTCTACACAATCAAAATCGAAACAACAACAATACCAATAACAACAACAACAACAACAACAACAACCATACTCATTCTCCTCATCCTACCTCTTCTTCCTCTTCCTCTGCCTATTCTTCTCCTTCGTCACCTTCTTCTCCATCTCCTTCCCGTCGCCCCACTCGCTGTCACCAGACTGGCAGGGTGAGCCCGCTCACTCTGGCAGCCTGGAATGTTCGTTCCCTTTTAGACAATCCGAGGAGCAACCGACCGGAACGCAGAAGAACACTAGTGGCTCGGGAACTGGCGCGCTACAAGGTGGACATCGTCGCACTCAGCGAGACCCGATTCTCCGAACAAGGCCAACTGGAGGAGGTGGGTGCCGGCTACACCTTCTTTTGGAGCGGTCGACCCAGGGCAGAGCGACGGGACGCGGGTGTCGCCTTCGCCATTCGGAACGACATCGTGGGACGACTGCCCTGTATGCCGCAGGGCATCAACGATCGCCTGATGAGTCTCCGCCTGCCTCTCTGGGGAGGCAAATTCGCCACCATCATCAGCGCCTACGCTCCGACGATGACCAACCCCGACGCCGTCAGAGACAAATTCTACGAGGACCTGCACGCCCTCTTGGTGACTGTGTCGAAGGCGGACAAGTTGATTGTCCTTGGTGACTTCAACGCCCGCGTCGGCACAGACCATACTGCCTGGAGATGAGTGCTGGGTCCCCACGGTCTCCGCGGCTCAAACGACAATGGTCTGCTGCTTCTCCGCACCTGCGCAGAACACCGTCTCATCCTGACGAACACCTTCTTCTGTCTGCCGGAGCGAGAGAAGGCCACCTGGAGGCATCCTCGATCGCGTCAGTGGCACCTGCTGGACTACGTCCTCGTCCGGAGGCGAGATCAGCGGGACGTGCTGGTGACGAAGGCGATCGCGGGTGCTGACGGGTGGACCGACCATCGCCTCGTCATCTCGAAGATGCGTCTTCGTCTACAGCCTCGCAGGAGACCACAAGGTAAGCGACCCCCAAGTAAGCTGAATGTTTCCTTGTTGTCTTTGCCCGGTCACCATCTTCTTTTCAGCAATGAGCTAGCCCAAAGGCTAGACAACCTTCCTATCGCTGCCGACGCCGCCGCTGCCGAGAACGCCTCCGTGGAGAACCGCTGGTGTCAACTGCGAGACACGGTCCAGTCGACGGCGCTCGCCGTCCTCGGTCGCGCTCCCCGCCAACACCAGGACTGGTTCGACGACAACGACGCCGCCATCAGAAATCTGCTAGCTGAGAAGGACCGCCTACACAAAGTCTACGTAGATCACCCCACTGATGCCACCAAAGCTGCCTTCTACCGCAGCCGCCGCCAACTGCAGCAACGACTGCGCGAGATGCAGGACGCCTGGACCGCTCGCAAAGCTGAGGAGATCTAAGAGTACGCGGACCGCAACGAATGGAAGAACTTCTTCTCTGCGATCAAAGCTGTCTACGGTCCGCCGACGAAGGGCACTGCTCCTCTCCTCAGCGCCGACGACAACACTCTCCTGACTGAGAAGACGCAAATCCTGCAGCGATGGGCCGAGCATTTCCGAGGCGTCCTCAACCGCCCCTCCGTCATCTCCGACGCCGCCATCGAGCGTTTGCCGCAAGTGGAGACCAACGTGGACCTCGACCTCCCGCCATCTCTCCAGGAGACCATCAGGGCCGTGCAGCAGCTCTCCAGCGGGAAAGCACCCGGATCGGACGCAATCCCTGCTGAGGTCTACAAGCACGGAGGTCCCAACTGATGGACCACCTGACTGCGCTCTTCCAGGAGATGTGGCGTCAAGGTGAAGTCCCGCAAGATTTCAAAGACGCAACCATCGTGCATCTCTACAAGCGCAAAGGGAATCGCCAAGTCTGCGACAATCACCGCGGCATCTCCCTGCTGAACATCGCCGGGAAGATCTTCGCACGAATCCTCCTCAACCGCCTCAATAACCATCTGGAACAGGGCCTTCTGCCGGAAAGCCAATGCGGCTTCCGTCGTCATCGTGGGACCAGGGATATGATCTTCGCCGCCCGTCAACTTCAGGAGAAGTGTCAGGAGATGCGGACCCACCTGTAATCTACTTTCGTGGACCTGACGAAATCCTTCGACACGGTGAATCGTGAAGGACTGTGGAAGATCATGCAGAAATTCGGCTGTCCGGAGCGGTTCACTCAGATGGTGCGTCAGCTGCACGACGGTATGATGGCGCGAGTCACGGACAACGGAGCTGTCTCAGAGGCATTCGCGGTGACCAATGGAGTGAAGCAGGGCTGCGTACTGGCGCCTACCCTCTTCAGTCTTATGTTCTCTGCCATGCTGATGGACGCCTACCGCGACGAACGCCCCGGGATCCGCGTCGCCTACAGGACGGACGGTCACCTCCTGAATCAACGGCGAATGCACTTCCAATCGCGCGTATCCACAACCACCGTTCACGAACTCCTCTTCGCCGACGACTGCGCCCTGAACACCACCTCGGAAGAGGAGATGCAATGGAGCATGGACCTGTTCTCCGCCGCCTGCGAGAACTTCGGTCTGATCATTAACACGCAGAAGACGGTGGTGGTGCACCAACCGCCACCCAACTCAGCCACAGTCCCCAACGCGCCGCCGCAAATCAGCGTGAACGGAACCCAACTGCAAGTGGTGGAGAACTTCCCGTACCTGGGCAGTACTCTCTCCCGCAGCACCAAGATCGACGACGAAGTCGCCAACAGGATCTCGAAAGCCAGTCAAGCCTTCGGCCGCCTCCAAAGCACAGTTTGGAATCGCCAAGGTCTTCAGCTGAGCACGAAGCTGAAGATGTACAAGGCCGTCATCCTGCCGACACTACTGTATGGAGCGGAGACTTGGACGGTGTACGCAAAGCAGGCACGTCGTCTGAACCCCTTCCACCTCAGTTGTCTTGGTCGCATCCTGAGGCTGAACTGGCAGGATCGAATCCCCGACACTGATGTGCTGGAACGGACGGGAATCCTCAGCATCTACGCCATACTGAGGCAAATTCAGCTGCGCTGGAGCGGCCACCTGGTGCGCGTGGATGACGAGCGACTACCCAAACGACTCTTCTACGGAGACGTCGCGACGGTTTTTCGCCGTCAAGGAGGCCAGATTCGCCGTTACAAGGATACCCTGAAGTCCTCCCTGAAATGCCTGCAAATCAACCCGACCAACTGGGAGGAGCTTGCACTTGATCGACCGACCTGGAGGAGGACAGTGAAGACAGGCGCTGCGATATACGAAGCCAACCGCATCGCTGCCGCCAAAGCGAAACGTGAAGCCCGCAAATCACAACTTCGCCCAGTAAGCAACGCCGCCGCACAACCGCCTCCAACGTGTCCTCGATGTCAACGGGCATTCCGGGCTCGAATCGGACTTGTTGGACATCTTCGGATTAACTGCGCCTCTCGAACGGCACCAACCATCGTCCCCCCGCCTGCCTCTTCCTCCTCCTCTCCGCCGCCAACTAACCCTGACAATTCTTCTGACCCACCACTTCCATCATCCTTTTCCTCCTCCTACTCCTCCTCCTCCTCCTCCTCCTCCTCCTCCTCCTCCTCCTCGCCCACTGCTCCAACGGCGGCCGCTCAGGCGACTGTCCCGCGCACAACAACCGACACTACCACCACCTCCCCCGACTCCAGGGATGAGGATCAGGACTACACCTGCCCTCACTACGACCGTACCTTCACCTGACACATCGGCCTGGTCGGTCACTTGCGAATCCATCGCACAGGGACTGGCGAACCAGTGCGCGAAGCACCAACCTACACCCACCGCACTCGCCTCCACTGCCCACACTGCCCTCGCACCTTCAGGCATCGCATGGGCCTTTTCGGCCACATGCGTATCCACGAGAGCGGCCTTGACCGCACTCCCGACACACCCACCACATCCAACACATCCACCGTGCACACCCCCACCCTCGTTCCATCCGTCCGCGCCACCACCACCACCGCCTCCTCTGTAGCTGACACTGACACCGCCGACTTCTCATGCCCACACTGTCCACGCACATTCACCTCACGCATCGGCCTGGTCGGTCACTTGCGAATCCATCGCACAGAGACTGGCGACCCAGTGCCTGGAGCACTCACCTATACCCACCAAGCTCGTCTCAACTGCCCACACTGCCCTCGCACTTTCAGGCATCGCATGGGCCTATTCGGCCACATGCGCATCCACGACGACCTGTGGTAGACAACCGCCGGCCACACCACATATCCACTCACTCCCTACCTCCTCCTCCACCACCACCATCACCCCACCAGAAATCAACTCTCACACACCTCATGCACCCAACTGCCACCTCCCACGCAAGTGGGAAGTCCGCATCTCGACTCGGTCCCCATGCGGCTTCGGCTGCACGGGTGACTTGAGTCCGAGGCTATCCCGACACGTCAAGCGTCGTGGATAGGAAGGTTGCTGATTGACGCCCGTTCTCGGTTCACGCAGTTCGTCGCGTTGTGTGTGTGTGTTGTGTGGAGTGGCGGACTGGTGGGCTGGGAACGGGCTGAAACAGCACCTTCCACGGCACTCTCACGCAGGTGAGAGACACGCCGTTCAACCCCCGTTGTGTGAAATCCTGGTGTTGTGTGCATGGGGGCCAGATCGTGTCGTGGCGCGCGCAGTCATGGTCAGTCGACCATGACAGCCACCGCGCCCATTCCCCACTCCAGTCTGCTGACCGGCTCGGACAGCGGCTGGGGTGTTGGAATGGGAAGGGAGAGTGAGGTTGACGACTCAGCGCACTTCCTCCTCACTATAAACAATCTGACGCGCTTGAAGCTATCACGGTGCGCTAAAAGCCGTGGCTTGGAAGGTTGCCAACTGACGGGGTAACTTGGACCTCCTCCTTGACCGGAGGCGGTCTGAGAGTCAGGCTGCAATGGCTCCTTTTTAATGTGGCCTTTATGGCATTCCCACCACAGTGTGGGATCCGAGCCAGGCGTTGGCGGCACGCCCAGGTGCGGCTTCGGCCGTGCCAGCCTCCAAATCTCTGCTGTGTTGGTTGAAATCCTGGTAATTCTGTTGTGTGGGCCAGGGGGTGTGGTGGAACGCCAAGGTGAGGATCCGTCCGAGCCATCCACTTGCGGCCTCTCTCGTCTCCGGTCTTCTTGACTCTGTCTTGACACCGGGCTTGGGCGAGGGAGGAGGAGAGTGTGTAGGTAGATGCTACGCAAGTCTACCGGCACTATAAACCCCTGCGTAAGTCACCGTCCCTGCTCCCATTGCTGCTGTAACTGTGGGGCACACGGTGGACATCATCGAAAACGAAGGTCGAACTGTCATATATTCATATTGACCCAACTGTGAAAAACTCGGCGCCTCGGTGGGATTCGAAACCACGCAGTAAGGGGAAGGCTTTAGCGCCACCAACGCTATCAATGAGTTGTATATATGTTTAATATGGCCTTAATATACACATACGCACGACTAGTATGCAGGGTTTTATCGAATGGTATATTTTTATTAGCTTTATAAGGGATATTTAGTGTCAGGTGACATAGCTGATGGAAACGAGAAAGGGAGGAAAAAAAATAATATCATTATCTGTTCTATGTTTATCAATGATGCTATCTTTTACAAATTTGATCGTTTTTAGTGCTATGTTCCGGTATTTTTCAATCGGCTGGCATTATGAGAGCCCTTTTGGACCAAATTCTATATCAAAGAATTGACTTGAAAAATGTCCTATCTTACTCAAAAATAAATGTGTATTGTTATTTGAAAGGAATTTCTTTGTTTTTATTTTAAACTCGATTAGGGTTCGACTTTTCCGGATATAACCTGGAAGAGAATTCCAGATAGTCGCATATTTTATGGAGTAGAAATTTGACCGTTAGGACTTTGTGAATTTGTGAATCCTTATAATATCCTCGCTATTTCTGGTGTTTCTAGGGGCGTTTTGGTTGGTAAGTAAATTCATTTTGAGAATATCTTGGTCGTGGGTGACCGTGAATAGGAAGTTTGGACCATTTTGAAGTCTTCTGATCCAGAGTGGTCGAAGACCGTATTTATGATATAGTTCTAAGTATGAACCCTAGATGCCATCACTTCTAGACAAAGATCTAGTAAAACGTCTCTGAATGCCTTCTAGTTTCTCTCGGCCGTCTGAGGGCATTATGCCGAAGAAAACTGAACAGTAATCAAGGAGAGGTAAAACATACATTTTGACCAGTTGTATTCTTAGTGCATTTAAGGTGAAATTTTTACATATAGATAGATAGATAGATAAATAATTTTTATTAAAGACCCGTCGGGGTCCCATCAAAGCGAGTGGCTTTCGATGATATTTTTTGGACGTGGGGAGATAAATCAAGGATATTTGTATAGCTGAGACCTAAATCTTTTACCGATTGGGCCTCTGTTATTTCATTATCCTCGAATATTATGGGGGGAAGTTTTTGTGGGCCAAATATCAGGAGATGGCATTTTTCGGGTGAAAAGGGCATCTGCCACTGACTACTCCATTCGCTGAGTTTTCTGAGATCAGTTTCAATTGTTCTATGAATATTGGCTACTGTATTCCCGTTATATGCATATGCAATTTTAAGGTCGTCCGCATATAAATACGTCTTAGCTGAGACAGATATGGACGATAAGTCGTGAATATATATAAGAAATAGAAGGGGGCCTAGGATAGTGCCTTGAAGTACTCCACTGGTAATAGGGGATGGTTCTGAAACGACGTTTCGAATTCGCACCACCTGGTATCGGTTTCGAAGATAAGATTTAAGAAAATCGAGAAGGAGTGGCCTAATTCCATGACTTTTTAGCTTTATCAGTAGTCTTTTATGGGGTACTTTGTCAAAGGCCTTTCTTAGATCGAAGTATATTGAAGCTACTGTGTTTCCATCATCTCTATTGCTGGAAACAAATTCCAAAAAAGTAAGGCGGCAGGACTGACATGACTTTTTGGGTAAAATGCATGTTGAGAGGAGGGAATGAGGTTGGCGTTCATGAGACGGTCTAGCAATTGGTTATGTACTATTTTCTCGAGGATTTTAGCTATAGCCGGTGTTCGGTGAACACCACGATAGTTTTGAGTATGAGATCGGTTGCTGCTTTTAAATATGGGCGCAATGGTCGAGTATTTCCACATGTCCGGAAAAATTGCATTTGACTGGAGTAGGGTGAATAACTTAGATAGGAGTATTGGAGCATATGTCATATGCTTCAGAATACACGGTGGGATTTTGTCTGTCCCATAGGATTTGGTGTTTGATAGTTGTTTGATGGCTACTTTAACAGTTTCTTCACTAAAATGGATCTCACTAAGGATGCGTTCAGTCATCTCGGTCGGTTGGGGGATGGTTCCCTCTTCAACTGTGTAGTTAGCTGAAAAGTATCAGCTGAAAAAGTTTACTATTTGTTTATCATTGGTTATAAATTGCCCTAATTCATTAATACTAGTTCGTGGTCCTGACTGTCGATGATTACTCATTAGTTTCTGAAACATCTTAGCTGTTCGTTCGGGGGATTCTAGTGCCCGATGTTCTGCTGCTATAGTCTTTTGTGTTTATATTTTCGTGACTAGGTCGTGAATTTCCCTTATTCGTCGAAGTGTGGAAAAATAACTCACAGAGGGGTCGCGTAGCTGTTTTTGTAGCTTTTTAGTTTAGTTGAAAGGAAGTTCGGGATTGGTGATTTCTTATACGGGAGTCTTTCGTCTATCAAGTTATCTCGAATTATAAATAGGACAGAGTATAATAGGTTAACTGCTTCCATAGGGGATGTTGTAAGAAGATATGGGCTCCAGTCCAATGATCTAATATAGTTGTTCATGGAGTCCTCGTCATATTTTTTTTGGGTTTAGGCGGGTGTTACTAAAATGGGGTGCTAGTTTGGCGTTTAAGGGGAGTGTTGATATTATTGCTTTGTGGTCACTTTCAAAGGTTGCGCAGTCGTAGTGCATATAGAGGGGCCAGATATCGTTGGTGAAAATAACGTCCAGTATATTGTTTCCTCGGGTGGGTTTGTCTACTATTTGTGTCCAGTTATTAAATATAATTGAAGACAAGAATTCTTCGTGCCTGGTAGGTGCTGATAATTCGACCCAGTCTATTTCTGGGCGGTTTAGGTCGCCTGCAATTATTGTATATTCAGTTTTTATGTTAGCTATATTGCGTATTAAGAGGTTGAGGCTTGTGTCATCACTACTACATTCTTGAGGGGAGTAGAGGCATCCGACTAGTATGTTTTCCTGGGCATGAGATTTTATTGTGGCAAAACACGCTTCTCCAGCAAAGGTTTCGGTTGGGACATCAATACCACTTTGCTCAATGCGAGTTTTGATGTAGATAAAACAACCTCCGCCTCGTTTATTAACACGGTCCTGTCGATAGAAATTATAATTTGGGACATATAGCGAAGCAGTCGATATAAGTTCATTTGCCCATGTTTCTGTAATGCAAATTACATCGGGGTTATATATTTCAACAAAAGTTCTAAGTTGGAATATTTTGTTGACAATCGATCTGGAATTTATAAGAGCTATCTTTAGGATGTCGGATATGGAAGAGGTGGGCGGTGTTGAAAAAAGGAGTTCTGGGGGTACTTTGAGTGAGTGATGGACTAAATGGAGGTAGGTGTGTGGTTCTTGGAGGATATATTGATGCGTATGGCGTAGTGTGAGTGCATGGGCTAGTGTGTATGGACTGAGGGTACATATGGGGAGGTGCGCTAACAAGGTGGTAATTGTACCTAAATGGAGTTTCAGTTGGGGATCTGGGCGTATCATACTCCAAGAGTCTCCATCTCTCTGAGCACTGTGCCTTGATAGTCTCCAAAGCACGTAGAATGACCGGGTTCATCCCCCGAAACTTTAAAACTAGGGACATTAGAATGCATCTCTTCAACTGGTACGTTAGACCTGGCCTAGAATACTGTTCGTTTTCATTTTGTTTCATGCGTGCTACGGAACGGAAGAAAATAGAATCCGTTCAACACTTTTTTACCAAGAGAATTTTAACCCCGGAACACTGACATTTGTCTTACCAGGAACGTTGCCGGCTTACAAACCTTGAACCTTTATGGTTCTCTAGATTACAAAAAGGGCTATTTTTGTTATTTAAGCTCTTATGTAATCACACATTTCACCCACTCAGCTCTTTAAGACATCAGGTCCACCCCCGACATAACAGTCACTGTGAGGTCATTTTATTTCTTATCTGGCACGTAGTGTTACATATCGGCGGTTCTTTTCTGTAAATGCAATTGCTATTTGGAATAAACTACCCATGAGTGTGAAAACGCTGCAAAATTATCCTTTATTTAAGAGAACTATTACTCGATTTTTGCATTCAGAAAAGCTCCCAGAAATTTTGGGTGCTGAATCCACCGATCGACTGTACCGTAGCGATGGCGTTTGTGGTCTCTGAAAGCTATGGCCGGTCTCACCATGGACAATTTCGTTGACCAACAGCGACAGCTGCTCTTCAGCGGTTCTTTTTTGACTCCACAACCTCATGAAATGAATTGGCGTCTGATAATCCCCGATATCGTGCAACCCCTCCCTTCTTGACGGTCGAGAGTTTGTGAAAATCTCTCAAAAATTTTTAGTGCTAAAACCTCTGATCGACTCTGACGTAGCACTGGCGTTTTTGGTGGCTGAACACTATGGCCGGTCTCACCAGGGACAATTTCTTTGGCCAACAGCGACAGCTGTTCTTCGGCGTTTCTGTTTGGACTAGCCCCAACTTCATGATAGAAATTGGCGACTGATAATATCCGATACCATGCAACCCCTCCCTTCTTGTCCGTCGAAAGTTTGCAGCGGGCAGTTTTTTCCCTTAAACCCTCCAAAGCATGAAAACCACCATCAGCTATATTTTATTTCTTTTCCACCGCTGTTTTTTCACTGAAGACCGGATTTGTGTTTAACGCTTCCCTGACAATGCCTGTAAACTGCCGTTAAATATTATTATTATTATTACTATTATTATTATTATGAGCAGTTCAAAACTAGTGTTTCTAAAGATATAATTGAGGGTTACCACTTGATCTACCACTTAATTCCAGGAGGACCCTCCTCGAAGTCAAGAACCTGAGTGTTCGGGAATGAGACCGTTAACAGTGCCTTTATGCTTTCCGTTGTAAGGTTTTTCTTAATTTTGAATTGAACACCAGTAACTTAGGCAATGACCCTATTTCTTGTGGAAGATTATTTCAAAGTAAGGCATATTTGGAATCAAAGAAGAGGGAGCGTTTAAATGTACTGCAAGTGGGGGGCGGAGAAATTATCATGGAGGAGTTGCGCGTGG
>CACRXP010000803.1:120096-215218 GCA_902702965.1 Spirometra erinaceieuropaei
AAGAGAATTTTAACCCCAGAACACCGACATTTGTCTTACCAAGAACGTTGCCGGCTTACAGGCCTCGATCCTTTATGGTTCCGTAGATTACAAAAGGGACTATTTTTGCTATTTAAACTCTTATATAATCACACATTTAACCTGCTCACCTCTTTAAGACATCATATCCACCCACGACGTAACAGTCACCGTGAGGTCTTCTTATTTCTGCCTCTGACACGTACTGTTAAATATCGTCGGTTCTTTTCTGTAAATGCAATTGCTATTTGGAATAAACTACCCATGAGTGTGAAAACTCTGCAAAATTTTTCTTTATTTAAGAGAACTATTACTCGATTTTTGCATTCAGAAAAGCTCCCACAAATTTTGGGTGCTGAATCTACTGATCGACTGTACCGTAGCGATGGCGTTTGTGGTCTCTGAACACTATGGCCGGTCTCACCAGCTGTTCCTCAACGCCTCTACTTTGACTATCCCCAACTTCATGAAAGGAATTTGACGTCCGATGATCTCCGATACCGTGCAACCTCCCCCCTTCTTGACGGTCGATATTCTCCCACCGCCGGCAGTTTTTTCTCCTGAGCCCTCCAAACCACAAAAACCACCATCAACTATATTTTTTATCCCTTAAGCTCAGGAGTTTTTTTTCACTGCTGGTCGGATTTGTGTTTAATCGCTTCCCTTGACAATGCCTGTAAACTGGCATTAAATTAAAATTTATTTATTTATTTATTTATTTGCCCATGTTTCTGTAATGCAAATTACATCGGGAATATATATTTCAACAAAAGTTCTAAGTTGGGATATTTTGTTGACAGTCGATCTGGAATTTATAAGAGCTATCTGTAGGATGTCGGATATGGAAGAGGTGGGCGGTGGTGAAAAAAAAGGAGTTCTGGGGGTACTTTGAGTGAGCGATGGACTAAATGGAGGTAGGTGTGTGGTTCTTGGAGGATATGGTGATGCGTATGGCGTAGTGTGAGTGCATGGGCTAGTGTGTATGGACTGAGGGTACATATGGGGAGGTGCGTTAACAAGGTGTAATTGTACCTAAATGGAGTTTCAGTTGGGGATCTGGGCGTATCATACTCCAAGAGTCTCCATCTCTCTGAGCACTGTGCCTTGATAGTCTCCAAAGCACGTAGAATGACCGGGTTTATCCCCCGAAACTTTAAAACTAGGGACATTAGAATGCATCTCTTCAACTTGTACGTTAGACCTGGCCTAGAATACTGTTCGTTTTCATTTAGTTTCATGCGTGCTACGGAACGGAAGAAAATAGATCCGTTCAACACTTTTTTACCAAGAGAATTTTAACCCCGGAACACTGACATTTGTCTTACTAGGAACGTTGCCGGCTTACAAACCTTGAACCTTTATGGTTCTCTAGATTACAAAAAGGGCTATTTTTGCTATTTAAGCTCTTATGTAATCACACATCTCACCCACTCAGCTCTTTAAGACATCAGGTCCACCCCCGACGTAACAGTCACTGTGAGGTCATTTTATTCCTTCTTCTGGCACGTAGTGTTACATATCGGCGGTTCTTTTCTGTAAATGCAATTGTTATTTGGAATAAACTACCCATGAGTGTGAAAACGCTGCAAAATTATCCTTTATTTAAGAGAAATATTACTCGATTTTTGCATTCAGAAAAGCTCCCAGAAATTTTGGGTGCTGAATCCACCGATCGACTGTACCGTAGCGATGGCGTTTGTGGTCTCTGAAAGCTATGGCCGGTCTCACCGTGGACAATTTCGTTGACCAACAGCGACAGCTGCTCTTCAGCGGTTCTATTTTGACTCCACAACCTCATGAAAGGAATTGGCGTCTGATAATGCCCGATATCGTGCAACCCCTCCCTTCTTGACGGTCGAGAGTTTGTGAAAAGCTCTCAAAAATTTTTAGTGCTAAAACCTCTGATCGACTCCAACGTAGCACAGGCGTTTTTGGTGGCTGAACACTATGGCCGGTCTCACCAGGGACAATTTCTTTGGCCAACAGCGACAGCTGTTCTTCGACGCTTCTGTTTGAACTAGCCCCAACTTCGTGATAGAAATTGGCGACTGATAATATCCGATACCATGCAATCCCTCCCTTCTTGTCCGTCGAAAGTTTGCAGCGGGCAGTTTTTTCCCTTAAACCCTCCAAAGCATGAAAACCACCATCAGTTATATTTTATTTCTTTTCCACCGCTGTTTTTTCACTGCTGACCGGATTTGTGTTTAACGCTTCCCTGACAGTGCCTGTAAACTGCCATTAAATATTATTATTATTATTATTATTATTATGAGCAATTCAAAACTAGTGTTTCTAAAGATATAATTGAGGGTTACCACTTGATCTACCACTTAATTCCAAGAGGACCCTCCTCGAAGTCAAGAACCTGAGTGTTCGGGAATGAGACCGTTAACAGTGCCTTTATGTTTTCCCTTATAAGGTTTTTCTTAATTTCGAATTGAACACTAGTAACGTAGGCGATGACCTTATTTCTTGTGGAAGATTATTTCAAAGTTAGGCATATTTGGAAGCAAAGAAGAGGGAGCGTTTAGATGTACTGCAAGTGGGCGGCGGAGAAATTATCATGGGGGAGTTGCGCGTGGCATAAAACCGATCTCTCGGAATGAGAGTGTGAATGAGCGGAAGACTGGAGCTAGAGTTGATGCGAAAAAGGAAGCAAAGGCCAGCTTCCAGTCTTCTAACCCACAAACACTTAATGTTCGCCAGCTGACATCTCCGAGTATAAGAAATACCAGACGAATCTTTCTAAATTTTCCTAATTGACCGCGACTGACTGTCTGCGTGGTCATATCTTCAAACTGCAGGGGAAGCTGACTCATTCGGTCGTTCGGAATGAACGCCTTCTCTCACGGACTCATTGGGGCACGGAACGGGTTCCCTGATGCTGTGGTTCCTTCCGAAACTGTCGAATTCTTTAAGTGTAGACTGAATGCTCTTTTGCTGAGTAACTACTGTACATATAATCATTGTTGTAGCGGCGGCAGTTTGCGCCTGTCTTATTTTACCGTTAACTTTTGAATTTCCGAAATGTCTGATGTAATTATTGACTCTATTTCCGTTTACCGATTTGAATAGTGAGCTCAAGGGCGAAAGCCTCATTCCCTTCATAAACTGACTTAAAACTGACTTAAACTGAATATTGTACATATTGTGCATATTGCACAGATTTTGTTTACCTGTCTAAATTTCATCTGAAGATTTAGTTCTACTTGCTGTGTAGGGGCCCAATGGGTCTTTAATAAAATTATTTTATTTGTTCATTTGTTTTACATTTATTTCCTTCCGGAAATAAAGCTAAGACTTTATGAAATGTTCGCTCTTCCTGTCCATGAGTATTGCTGCCCTTTCTTTAGTAAAGTGAACGTCTGGGACCTGATAAGATCGGAACTGTTAAGAGATTTTTCACTCAAAAACTCTCCTCTCATGTTGCTTCCCGTATTTCTTGTATTGACAGATGTCAGTTGGCGAACATTACGTTTTCATGGATTAGAAGGCTCGAAGCTGGCCTTCGTTTCCTGTTTCGCTTCAACTCCATCTCTTATTTTCCCCACATAGACATTCTCACTTTTAGGTCGGCCTTATACCTCCATGATGATTCTGCCGCTTCCTTGCTTTACACCCCAATGCACTCTTTTTACATCCAAATATTCCTTCTTTTGGAATAATCTTCCATCAGATCTTAGGTCATTGCCAAGGCCATCGGTATTCGAATCGAACTTTATCTTCTGTCCGTCATCCGTTATCATTTGCCAGGCAGATACAGAACGAGCCCCTTGCATAAAAGGATACGCCGAAATACTTGGTCATTTATATATACTCTGTCTCATCCCATTTGATGAACTTGAAGGGAGCACAACGGAAAAGGGCATTATCGCAGAGCTCGAATTCAGCAATCAAGCAGGAAAACTCACACGGAAAGAGACATTCTGAAAGCACGTTGGTTCCGTAGTAGACGAGCGAGCACCGATAAAGTTCGAGGAATGCTCTTTCCGTTGTGTCCTGAGGCTCAGTTCAAGAGCCCTCGGAGGCAGTACCATATCCACTAGAAATATATGCTGAGGGAGCGATACCGACAAAAAAAGGAAGACTGTGATGGCAATTTCTGGTTCATTGGCGGTCGCTAACCAGACCCACCCAACAAGATCCGATGTTTAAACCCTCATAATTTAGTCACCGAACGTTAGTATAGTTGAGCTACTTTACTTTAGGCATGTCACCCAAACCCTCACTATTCCAGTAAATTAAACAAATCTACCTGTTTTTTCCTTTCTGCAAACTCAGTTTTTATATCACGATTTTCTGGGAGCACGTCATGCTGGGGTTTACGCTAGACCAGCATTATCGATCAGTTGGATCCAAATAATCCCAACGATCAATACTTATTTCAAACGCTCGGACATCAGACACTGCAGAAGCTTCTGTGAGAGGTAAACCCTTTAGCATTACCAGGACATAAGGTTTTTGTGTTTTATTGCCTGGATACTTTTACGCCTTTGACCTTTACCACTCATCGGCCCTTTGTTTTACTGTACACGCTAGTAAGAGCGTTTGCTGACGGCGGGTTCCCTAAGTTTGTAACGACTATAGCGACGCGCCTAGTTATCGCTCCTCCCTCTCAACTGTAGGCGTCGTGATGGCTTTCCAGCAAGATATTGGGAAACCATGCCTCACCTGTGGGACTGAATGCTCTGGATTTTCTTTACATGCTTGGAGGTAAGAAGATTTTTGTTACATAAAGCAAAAAGGGCTACCTGCACTGGATGCCATTGCTCTTATGACAAGCACGACGTTACGAATTTCTCGCATGAATCGTTTATAAAAGAATTGGAGTTGAGTGACACAACTTTACTGGCCTCATATGAGGTGGCTGAAAACACAGCTGCAGAAAATGGCCTGACATGGCTCCCGGTGGGCCTGAACTCGTCTGAGGTGGGTCCATACACATTGGATGCTTCAAACTTGTGTAGCTTATATCATTTCATTAACACATCATTGTTTAATTTTACACATTTCCGCCGAGGGCTTAGATATGTTTAGTATGTTGGGTATGCGTGGATAGCAAGGTGGTTGAAGTTAGCAGTTTCGAAGTGCGTTAAGGAGTGCCTGTATTTCTTGAAACTTTAACTTTAACGACGAGAGCCAAAGGCTCAGCAACGTAAATGCTCGTGCGAGTCTGCTTATAAATGCGTTAACATAGTTCTGTTATTTGGAACGATCGCAAATTACATTCACGACAGCAGTTGACTTAAATCCTCTAATGCCTAGCAGCCACGAAAGTCGTCCAGTGAGTGCTAAGAGCAGCCAGAAGGGTCAAGTCATTATTGCATGTTTGGATCTTGGTCCACGGATCAGTTTTCCACTGCAAGTTCTCCGGCGACTGTTATGAAGAAGACTTAAATGTAATCTTTTCCCGTCATCTCGTGCAGTGTTGAATATGGACAGGGTTTCGCCTATGTTAGACGCTCATTTTCATGCAGCTCACATGAACAAACATCCTCAAGGTCTATGCTCACTTGGGCCGGACTCCGGTCTGTATGCCGGTGCAGTGATGTACTTCGGTAACACTTCTTTGTGTTCGCGCCCACGTTTTATCCGGAGTATGCATACACGAATTTCGAAATGACTGTTTACATTCTCCCATCAAGCGTCGTGGCGTTTAGCGACCCAAGTTGTATCATTCATCGGCGTTTACTTGACTCAAGCCTTTCTGCTTTCTGGTTACTAACTCGAAATATTCACAAGTCAGCAGACATGTCGCCCAGCTCCCAACTTACAGGCTAATTGTCCATCTCCAACATTCTGTGTTTCGTAGCCTAGCGTCTCAGACGTTAACACTCAGCATGTTTGACGCGGACCTATATCCTGTGTTCAGGGCGCCTGCGAAATTATCCTATTTTTCGTCTTGTCCCTCTAATTTTGGAAGTAGTTCTACTTATATATTTGCATAATTGTCTGAAAGCATGGAACATTTTCTGGTCTTTTATCCTCGCTGGTGTTTACGGCCACACTTCCTCTACCTGGCTACCTGAATAATTTGTACGCGCTCCAGTTGTTCGTAGTCCTTAAGCTCTGCCAGAAGCAATTACTTTTATGTTGACATTCGACGGTACCACATATGCTTGCACCTTTTGTCAGGCGTCCCCACCTTGTTTTTATGACGCACTCAGACTGAAGCACTGTCGTAGGGTTGGTGTGACAGGAATGTTGATGAGCTATAAATTGCCTTGTAAAACCGCTTTGGAGTAGGTCTGCAGATGCTGTTTCATCATGATAGCTGTTCAGCTGCACTCTTTGGCGCAGATCTGGGTAGAAGACCACTCAGACCGGAGCGTCACGATCCTTGTGCCTGTCCCTAAGACCACGGATCGCTGCTCAAGAATTACTTTGGGCTCGATCTCAACATTACCTCTCAAGTCTTCGTCTTCCTTAATCGCCCCAGCTTGCGTAATGAATCGCCGTGAAGAAAACGTTAGTTTGATCTTCGTCGCGGGCGGGCTGTGTAGATCAGCACCTCTAATTTCTGCAACCCTTCTAATGCCGCGCTCTGTACCTAGTGCACGCTTGGGGTACTTTCCCCTTTTTACTGCTCATGGGAATTCCCCATAACCAGCCATGCTGTAGGGTTGCATTTTACGAGACCTTTTAGGCTAAGTCAAGCCCACCTACAAGTGCATCCTAACCAGTTATTAGAAAGGGTCGGAATTCGCCTGAATAATAAAAAGGTTGATTTATTTGATGTCACTAGTTTTTTTTATTAGACTGTGTTTTGTAAACGCAGCTACGTGAGTGTTCCTTTGACAAGTGATAGTTGATAATCCGGACGTTGCAGCACGTTGTGACCGGTTTGTTACTAATATTAACTATGCAAATTACGTTGTAGTGCCAGCGAGCCCCCTCGCATACGTGAAACGCTCTGGGCCCGAATAGGCATAAATGTAATTGGACACGCTGAGGCCTCAGCCGATCGCCTCGGATCTCTCATCATGAGTCTGTTATGACAGACGTTGGAACTTTTGTGGCAGTAGGCTGTCTTAGATGACTTGGAAGAAATTCCTTGCCACACAACCAAAGTCACGAAACAGTTTCTCCATTTAACCCGGAACTGAGTCTGACGAGCTACACGTCGATTTAACCAATTAAAATCGTGGGTTAAACTGGCAAAAATAGACGCGGGTCGCACCTCTGGACTCCACATTCTACAGTTTCCATAGCTTTCCAAAAGTTTCAAACAAACCGGTGACTGCCTCCAAGCGCTGCCGTCTAACATGCTAGTTTTTGAGTTAACACAACAAGTAGTAAGCAAATAGAGAAGTACTTATTGAGTCGTATCTGCTCTCGACTACCTGATTAAACAGTGTAGCTCCGTTAGTCTTTTACTCGCGGCTTTTTAAACGTTGACTTTTAACCGAAATAGTTCAGTTGTAGACAAGGCTGTGCATTCATAGTTAGGTAGCTACCACTACCTATCTCTGTGCCTTCCAGGCGATATTCTTGTTTGATTGTTTACGTAACACCGAGACTGGTACCTACAAAAACGTCACCTGTAACATTTTTAGACCTGTTTTGCCATCACATACGAAAGTCATATACTGAAACTATAATTTTGAAGTGCACAAGCAGCCTGCTGGCTTCGCTCCACTAAGAATGGCGCTACCTTTGGCAATATGCTAACTGGTTACGTCATCCATTGGTTTCGAATGTGTCATCAAGGCAGACTTCTGTTACTGTTGCCTGAATTGGTGTTATGCTAATTTTCCCCTTAGGCGCACCAGGATTTTCAGCTTGGGTCTTGGATAGCAGGCGGGTATTTTCTAAGTGACGTAGTTTGTTAATTCACCGATGGCGACTGCTACAGTTCTCCATGTCGTACTGTACTGTCATTCTCGTGAATTACTGTTGCGCCTCGCCACAACATGGCGCTCGGTGTGCCTCAGTTGTTCAGTGCCACACCCAGTCATCGACTGTGTGAGCTGAAGGTAAGACGATAGCGCCCTCGAACTTGACTGCTGGACACAATCGATCAGCGCACAGCATTATATTCGAAAGTGTCCTTTCATAGACTAAATACTGTTTTATAAATTGACGCTATTAATAATGAACGGCAGGTTTCTCTCTAGTTATTTTATTTTTGACGACTCCTGTCTCAGTACCCTTGTTGAGTCACTACATCACGCCAGTAAAGACGCATGTTTTTCGCTGAATAGTACATGTCAAACCTTGTGTACTAGGTAAGCGAACGCTGAATTTGCAGTTATGCATGCGCTGTGACTGTTCTGAATCTGACTGCAGCTTCTTTTTTGATTGCGCAACAGATCGATGCATTCATTGCCAGCCTCCCTTCCTCAGAAGTCCCTCGTGGTGAAGCAAACGCTGCACTGCGTCAGAAGCGCATTCGCCGTCAAATTCCTCCACAAGACAGAAAACCAGCTGCCTCTCTCAGCGCTGTGAAATTAAATTTGCCCCCTGACGCTGCCGCTGGAAATCTTGATGGTGAAATTCGAGAAGCTACGCGGTTTCAGAATTCGCGTAACCGTCGCGATTTCGGCCTCGGTCGTGTGGATCGCGTCACCGATAAAGCTGGATTGGTACTACCACTTTTCGATTCCTAGGCGTACATGTCTTTCTACATAAAACATCTGTGATGGTCTGGGAAGTGGTGCTTCAGGAGAAGTCCAACTTCAATAATTTTGTATAGGACTTTCGTCTGTATTACATGTTGACCTAAGATATAATCGTATTTTGTTTATCTCTGAGATAGTGATATATGACGGTTCTCATACAAGCTTCTATCCTTATCCAGCTTGCCCTAGTAGCAGACCATCACCCTGGTGTGCACACCCAACTGTAAAAAGTATGACTACTATTTTCAAATAAGTAACTATTTATATCAGCTTTATTTTGGACGGTGTCTTTAATGGCAGGTTGGTCTTTGTATGGACCTATCAGTCTAGTAGGACCCTTTAGTGATATTTTTTGGTGACCCATCAACTCATTACTCGCCCTAAGCCCTGCGCAGAATGCTCGGAGACTATCGGGTTCCGTGACTTCTGTGTCCGTGTTCGACCCGAACACCGTCCAGCCGAGGCTAACGACAGTGAACATGCACCTGCCTGGCATCCCGGCTGCTTCCGATGTTCCAACTGCACCGAGCATCTGGTTGACTTTGCATACGCCTGGCTGAACGGAAAACCCTACTGCCTTCGTCACTACGGTCAGATGATTCGCCCAAGATGCGCCACTTGCGATCACGTAAGTACGCGTTTTCTACAGTTGGTAACTCCTGATCCAGATTATTGCTGACATACTGCATAGCACCAACTATACGTTATTTTGCCTTTTAAAATTCTCTAGACTTCTCCAATGCCTACATTCCAAAGTTAGCCACAACCGCACATGTTTGGTTGGTTAGTGTTAGGGCGATCGCTGAGCCTTTTTCCGAGTTGTCGTCTTTTGGGGTTGTCAAAGTATATCCTGACGTATTCATGTGCTTTTTGTTTTCTAATTCACATTGCGTAATTCGTGTGCTTGCCTAGAACATGTGTTGTCGGCGGCCGGCTTCGTGTGAAACTCACTCGTGCATGTCGCACGCACTTGGTTAGCAGGACGTTATCACCGTAATGCTGCGCCATCGCCCGGTTAGCCAGTTAAAACGTAGAATAAATTGTGAACTGTCTGCTTGCGGAGCGCGCCCTCGGACGCTTAGTTTCGTGCGTGGGCGCATGCGTCTTTACGTCTACTAGCGAGAGCGGAGGCGTGCGCGCGCGTCTAGGAGAGGGGGAGGGGACACGGACAACGGTTAGGAGATTCACTGTTCAAAGCGCGCCAAATGGCCACGCGACTGCGCCAGATGCGTCAGTGTGTCCACACGGACAGTGGTGTCCCTCGGCAGGCAGCTCTGTGGTTAGTTAGTTCTAGCTGCCATCCGCCCACACACCTCTTCCAGCCATTGATTTTTACCTGCTGAACTTTGTCTCCACCTCATTGGGTAGTTCTGTCCGTCCAATTAGGATTTTCTGTACGCGCTCTTCGCCACCTGACACTCCCAGTCACGAAGCCAAAAGCACTAGTGGCCGTGGGTTTCAGCCCGATTTGACAAAAAACCAGGTAACATACGTTAGTTCACCGTATTTTTTGGTACCCGCTAGCACCAGACTGGATAGTAGTTACTATTTCGCATAAGATGGAAGGTGGTTGAGAACTTATTTGCAGTGTTTTTCTTGGGGGGATTTTTCTTCTGTTTCCTCTGAAAAAGTAGTCTTTTTGCTTTATTGTTTCTTCTGCACATTGAGAATTCCACTTGATTCACCCGTTGTAAGCTCCAAATTCCTAAATCTACGTGGGTGTTCACCTTGGAAACCGGTTTTCCAAAGATGTTATGGGGACATAGTTGATCAGGATTGCTGCTATTAGGTGGAGAAGCTTTAATGTGACTACATACATTTTTAGTAACCATCTAGTCATCGGTCTGTGCAACTCATGGTCTTTCATTCACCTGTTATAGCTAATATTTTCCGAGGAATATACACGTGCCATGGATCAGGAACACCACACCGGTCATTTCGCCTGTCGCAGTTGCGATGTCTCCCTGACAGGACAGCGTTACATATTACGTGATGAGGAGCCACACTGCCTCGCCTGCTACGAGGCCAAATATGCTAACACTTGTGAACAGTGCAAAGAGAAGATTGGTTGCGACTCCAAAGTGAGTAACTCTTGAGCAATCTATTTAGCTAATGCTTTAATGCGGGGCTGAGCTCCTATGGTAAAGTTTCTAGCCTTATTTCTGGCGTTTAAACTCATACTCTGCTTATCACTATGCCCATACAAGTGGGTTGCGATCATCTTCCTCCTCCGATGCCACTCTGTGCCCGCATGACTTCCGCTTACTCCCACAACTTACTTTGTCGTGAAAATTTTCAGTCCCCTCCGGTGAGTCTCCTGGAATTATAACCGGGTGCCTGTATGTGAGTCTCTGCGTGCCGCTTTGCATGCCGAATCTGAGTTCTCAGCATGTGGCCTAATATTAGACTAGCACTCAGTCAATCCCTAATTCGGTCTCTTGTAATTGATTGTTTGAGTGTGCTGTTTCATGTCGTAAACTGTGTACCTCCGTTCAAGCTGCAGTTTAAACCACACAGTAAATTACAACTAAACTCTATTCGCATTCCAGCCCATTGTTTTGCTGTCTATTTTCGCTGAAGCGAACCTTGTGGGCAGTTGTTAGTACATGAAGAAGAAGACACGATCGCCGGGACAAGCCTGACGTTTCGGATTCCTGCTCGAATCCATCATCAGAGACAAAAGCAGAAAGGGTAGGACTCGTTTCTTCGCTTCTATTGGCAGTTGTTAGTACTCCCGTGTCGCCCCTCCCTGGCGAACCGGTATCAATTCCAAACAGTCGTCACTGAAAAGGTGCTGAGCCAATGTACATAAGCTGTTTTTTTTGTTGCAAAAGAATACTATGCGCCACCACCGCATGTAGCGGATCTCTTGCGTCACAACCACTAGTTAGCTGCATGCCTACCGGCATCTGTAGTATTAGAGCGATTATATACGGAGAAGGACGAATTGTCATGGTCGTGGAACCAGGCTGAGTTTGTATTCTCTCATAATGATTCCGGCATGTTGAGGGCTTAGTTGTGTCTAGCATTCTCAGTCCGCATTTCGATGTCTTCAGGCAGGTATGCGAACACATTGTGTCGACCGTTCAAAACAACCTGTTTTTGTTCTTGATTGTCCTTGTATGGCCGCGTATGCTGTTGTCTATACGGGTTTAAAAAGTATGCAATGAATTGCGTCTACTGACATAGACGCTGTGGTCGTGCGAAATAAACCACCCAGTCTTTTTTTAGGGGAGGCCTCACACCCTGCCAGATATTCGCATTTTGTCTTTGGTCGTATTTCTGCGTTTTTGTTGTCCCTGTCGTTCACTCTCATCCGTCACCTGAGCTCTGCCATTCTATATAACCGTTCAAATTTGCATTCCCTCTCACGCGAAGTACAATTCTAGTTTCATTCGCCAGTGTTAACTCCAATGCGTGCTAGTGTCGATGCACTTATTAGATTCTTTGTCTCCCTCCTCGCCCAAATCTGTTTGCAGGACCTCTCCTTTAAGGAGCGCCACTGGCACGAGAAGTGCTTCAAATGCTCCACTTGCTTCACCTCTCTCGCTGATCGGCCTTTTGCGACCAAGGAAGACCAGCTTTACTGCTCTGACTGTTACGATGAACGCTTCGCCGCCCGTTGTGATGGCTGCCAGGGTGTCTTCAAGGCTGGTATGCGGAAATACGAGTACAGAGGGCAACAGTGGCACGAGGAGTGCTTCGTCTGCGTCGAGTGCAAGCAACCCATCGGCGCCAAGAGTTTTATTCCACGCGAGAATCAAGTGGTTTGCGTTCCCTGCTACGAAGCCAAATACGCTCAGCGATGTACAAAGTGTACAGAGGTTAGATGCTTCTCACCGTTCTTTGATACCTCACAGGTTTGGTCGCCATTTAAACGGGAACTGATTTTAATCCATAAACACTAATTTTGAATGAGTAGTCGATAGTTTCTCACTAGGCCGTCCAATATCTACCTGTGATCGCAGTATGACTTACACTGTCACTGATAACAGCGGAATGCGAGTTTTTGAAGATCTAGAATTTTATAAAAAAATAAATTTGTCGCAACTTGGTTCCAGATTTTTATGTTAATTTTTACCCTTTCCCTTTAACTTGTAAGCTGGACATTTTTTAGGTCATTCGCCGTGGCGGCGTTACCTACAAGGGCAATCCGTGGCACAAAGAATGCTTCACCTGCACTAGCTGTGGAAAGCAACTGGCTGGCCTTAAATTCACCTCTAAGGATGAACAACCTTACTGCGCTGACTGTTATGGTGAACTCTTTGCTAAGAAGTGCACCAAGTGTTCGAAGCCCATTACTGGTAAGTTACGCCTTTGACCATCTACTTCACCCTCAACACTCCCCCATGGTTACTAGCTCATGGTAGAATAGCCTAACGACATTTTTTAGAAACTGCAGATAATTAGAATCAAATCGATATCCAAGCAGCCCCTCTCGCTTCGAGCATTTGCCTTGTCATGCTTAAAAAAACTTAACTCCTCAAGTCCCAGAACTGGATCTAAGCTGACTTGACCTCAGTCGCCCAAATATCTTGCATTGACACGAAGTGCACAAGTCGTTAATCCCTCGCATTCCTTTGCAAATAATTGCTCTACTTTACCAGTTTAAATCGTCCATGAAATTTCGTAAAGAAGCTTCGACGAAATTCCCTTAACTACTGTTTGTCCTTCGGCTTCCTGACGAATCTCCAGTGTTCTCCCTCGAGTTTGATAATATTGGCTTTTTACAAAGGGACGTAGATCCTTTGTTGCATACATCGTAGTGCTTGAATCTCACTCCTCTATTCCCCATCCTAGTTCGGCTACACCGCGGTGGCTGATAGTGTTTCTATCTTAATTGTAGGCTTCGGCGGCTGCAAATTCATTTCGTTTGAGGATCGGCATTGGCATTCTGAGTGCTTTGCCTGCAGTAAATGCAACTGCAACCTCGTCGGACGAGGCTTTTTGACTAATGAGGACCAGATTATGTGCTCCGATTGCGGTCGATAAAAGAGACAATCTCGACTCCGCCTCTACTCCTACGGCTGTCGCGCTATCGACACCTCTTGCTGGACACACGTGCGCGCGTCCGCCTTTTCTTTTGTGATCGCGTTCTGCTCGAATGCGCTCCTATCGCTACTCCAACTACCGTACTGTGCTTCTGTCACAACGCCTGTTGCCGCTGAACATGTTTTAATTTTTTCGTGTCGGGATGTCCTAGTTCTCCTCAACGAGGAGATTGGCTGCGCACGCCTTCATAACCAGCTTGCCTCTCGCGTAAACCGACAAAGCAGGTAGAAGCAACTGCCGCTGTGGTCCGTCAGTAGGGACGGACCTCCAACTCTGCTGCCCGTTCTTCCCCTTCCCCTGCCCCCCTCTTCAACCTAGCCTAGCATTTTCAGTCCCGGCCTTCATAAGACCCCAACGTCAGGCTTGCATTTTTTTTCGACCTTAGTGTGAAAAAGTCCACATTATACCTTTTATTTCACCCCTCTACAAGCCTTATAATTCGAAAACTTTTCGTCTTCCAAGTCATGTAAATGTGTAGTGGTGCGTGCATGCGTAGTAAATGCTACTACAGCAAACTTTATCACTTTTGCTACCAACCAGCGACGATTAGGGGGCCTTGTTGTTCACGATTGACGTAGGATGGGAATGATCTAGTTCTCACTAAGATGTCGGGTGTACGCTAAGACACTGGACATAGTTTGCTTGTACCAACGATATCGCTCCTCCAAGTTCAAGCTGTGTTAAGGTAGTGTACTGGGCGAACGCGTCCAACGAATTCGTCGGTTTAACCGTAAGCCACGCGCAGAACAAAATGACCTAGGCTGAATTTCTCTGCGGAGAGCAGCCCGCGTGATTATTGCCAGCTCGAAGGAGTGGAGAATTTCAGCTACATCAGGATCAATCACTGCTCAATGGGTACGGAGCAGGCTGCGTTGCCCGGATTGATGTTGCTATTGGTGTTTTTGCAAGTCTCGGAATCAATACAGGGAACCGCTGCGATATGTTAGTCGTTTCAGACGTCCACGTGCATCAGTGTATTCGTAGGGAGCGGAGGACTCAAATTTGCCAAGATGCACGGAATTTCTTCCGCAGTCTTCAGCGCGGTCTGGCGGGCTAGTTGATCGACAGAGAAGTTAAGACGTGCACGCGACTGTTTGTACCATTTTCCTCCCATCGATCCCCGTTTGCTCGTGCCAGAAACGCGCAATTCGGCGTCTGTTGGCGGCATTCCATCGGAACTGCCTAAGTGTTTCGATTTCCCAGCTTTTAACGACAGAATTTAAACATATACAGTGCTGGAACCGACTTATGCTGACTGCTCGCGGTCGGGGGTGTGGTGCATGATTTAGATTTCAGGTGTGGCGGTGCGCCTTCATTCTTGTGTCACTGAATGGTCGAGTTTCGTCCTTAATCTAAATGTGGTTGAAATCACGGCTTCTGGTGGGGCCTCGTAGCTCAGACGGCTACACCCTTGGCTGCACTTAAGCCTTGCCCTTGCTGTCGTAATTTCGAATCCCACGGGGGTTGCCGAGTTTCCCATAGCTGGGTCAACGAAAGGTACCCTTGGGAACGACGACCCAGACATTTAGAGGTAACTAACTTGGGACTGTTAACTGTATCTGGGGGCTGTCATCGATCTGAAGGGTTACACTAGATGCAGTTCGTCTGCGAGCTTTGCTTAGTGTTGAGCACTGTCTCAACAAAAAAGAAATAGACTAACTGGCTCTTTCAGTACGCCCTGAAACAGTCCAAATGGGCTACGTCAAGGCCTCTATTATGAAAGCTGGGGTCCGTTTTCAAACAATTAACATGTCAAAACAGTTAGAGGGTTAAATTTGTATTCGGCCACTGGGTCCTGTTTTCTTTCCGGTCGTCCTTTGGTCTTGCTACAGCAAATACACCTGAATTGGGAGTGTGGAGCGGATGTTACGCACGTCTTCTTCACTACAAGTCATGTCACCACTCATATGCCTTCAATTATGCAATGCTTGTCCTCGTCCTCGATTTTGTCGTCAGAGAGACCGTTCACACGTTACGTCGCTACTGGGAGATATTGTCAAACTAGCTGAAGAAGACCGCTGAGGTGGTTTGGGTGCAGTCTCCGTCATTCATCCGATAAATTTGATGTCATTTACCTACTTCGAAGTTCTCAGTCGCTACAAGTGACTCAGAAACGGTCAGCCGAAATCTCGGGGGGGGGGGTCTTAGGATGCGTCCTGTCCCTCGGTTATTCTCTTTTCGTCATTTTACATGAGCAGACAGCGATGAATTTTACTTTATTTGGTTGAAAGTGGTGGTATGTGCAACACAGACTCCACTTATTTATCGCACACCCATTGAACCGAGCTATGCCAGGGTGACTGGGTGTGGGCGAGGGCCGAGGGGTTTGACGCATTTGTTTACGCACACCATACACCTGTTGGAATGGTATTGCCGACAAAGACAGGGGATACTGGAATGGCCATTTCTGGCTCATTAGCCGTCCTCAGCCAGTCATACCCAATCTCGAAGTGTGAAATACCAGGGGCTTGATTCAGCGACATGTCAGTTTGAATTCTAACGCCTCTATCCAATGAGTCGCGGGCTCGTTTTCCTGTCGGTTTCGATCGGGAATCTACAATGGTAGAGGGCGCTCACCGATCGTTCTTACGGAACTCACTCGTTCCGCTGTGCCTTAGAGCTCTCGCGGGCCCAACCAGCAGCCTCACAGCGGTGTATGATATAGGCAGAATGGCTTTACCGACAAAGACGAGGGAGACTGGAATGGCCATTTCTGGGTCATTGGCCGTCGTCAACCGCTCATACTCAACTCCGAGGTGTGGAACATCTGGGACTCGAGAGGCTCAGCGGGACGAGTGAGTTCCGTAAAAACGATCCGTGAGCGTCTTTCCACCACAAACTTGCTGGCCAATGTGGTGGGGACTCCACCAGGATCACGCTTATCCGCTTGGCTGTTGGTCCTTTGCGGGTCTTTCGGAACGCCATTACGCCTCTGTGGATGCAAACTCTCGAGCAGTAACAAAATGACACCAACGCATGCAGTGGAGGGGACAGAACACGGGACTGAACAACCAGCCGGCGAACACCATAGCCATTCTAGTTCAGCTAAGCACCGAGTTGTACTAAATATGCTTCTGTGGAGTGATCACTTGAAAGTACAGTAGGTGGCCTACCTCATGAAATGTCAACCGAAATTCCGAAATGCGTTTTCCTTTCAAAAAGATTAATTAAGTAGGGTTGTAAAACTAGTCAGTCGGCAACATAATTCTATGATATTTCAGTTACCTCAGGATGCCGGCTTTCGAATGAACTTCCTTCCGGCTGCATGCAAAGACTGTATTCTGTAAAAAAATGATTAGTTATGTAGCACGAATATTCCTCGTTGATTTTCGATGCCCCTTAATGTCCAATTATATTTCATGGAAAAAATGCATAAAAATATTCATTCTTTTGCTCATTCGGTAGAAAATTGCGTCCTCTTCTTATTCTTATTTTTTACTCGATGGAGGGACATAATAAGGTTTTAACAAAGTTTCTAATTACGGATTTTTTAATACCGTGAAATGGCCGTTCATAAATCGTCATTTCTCTGCATTTACCAGTATGGCTTATAAAGTTAACAATATGGATCAACTCCAATGGTAAATTTTATGAACCCCATATGGTCTCCCTTTATTACCGTAGAGAAATGTGCGGTTTTCCTTGTGCGGAAAATATACGACTTGTAGTTTGGAAATCCTGAATCCAAGTGTAACGGTAGAGGTGGTTTAAAATTATTCGGGAATTGAAAACGTTTGTGAAAATCGAATTATATCCTTTTTCCAGTATAAGATTGGATGAAGACGTAATTTTCTACCGAATGAACAAAAGAATAAATAGTGTACCCATGTTTTCCATGCAATATGATTGGACATTTAGGAACATCGAAAATCAATTAGAAAAATTCATGCTACGTAAGTAGTCATTTTTTACAAAGTATGGTTTTTTGCATGCAGCCGGAAGGAATTTCATTCGAAAGCCGGTATCCTGAGGTAAGTGAAATTTTATAGAATTATGTTGCAGGCTGACTAGTTTTACAACCCCACTTAATTAATCTTTTCGAAAGGAAGACGCATTTCGGAATTTCGGTTGACATTTCATGAGCTAGCTCACCTACTGTATTGCCCTCGGTGCCGCCTTAACTCCATCGAAATGTTTCCTTATGTAAAAGTTGGATGAGTTCGATCGTCAGAAGTCACACAATTAACCTCCACGAACAAATAGATTGGGACGAGCTATAAGTGTGGTAGTACACAACCTACGTAGGGAGACTCAAAAGTCTGAAGCGAGTCCATCAGTCTCGTCATTGGAGGAATATCCTTTGGTCAGGTTACGGGACAGGCTCACTCTGTTGTGCGCTGGAGCTCAATCTACAGTCCTCGAAGGCAGCCGAATGGCGACGAGTAATGGCAGTTAATATTTTTGATCGCAAGCGACAAAACAATAGGCCCGTTGAGTCAGTGATTTTTAGGATTAACTGAATACTGGATGTCTAGCAGGTTACAGGTTCGCATTCCGAATCCAAGATATGATAGGGCTGGCTGACGACGGCCAACAAGTAAAGCATAGACATGCCGGTCTCTCATATCATCGTTGGCATTCGGTTTAAATCATATTTTATCTTCACAAACTGCAGACGCCGTGAAACACATTGTTTGAAGGAGAATGGTGTATGCCACAAAGGGGCTTGCTAACGTCCCGGCTTTACGAATATTGCCAAGTCAGTTTACTAACTCCTAACGCTTTAAATAGTGCACCGATTTGTCCCTTATAAAGTAACTGAGGATTGATCCATGACAAAAAATCAAGAACCTGTGTTGGATGTAACAGCTGGTATGGGTTAGGAGAGGTATACACTTGCCACTTTTAAGTACTGAGTTCTGACTGGTTTCTTGTGGCCCTACTTATTGAGGTGTTGTTAATGCATCCCGAAGTAGTGTTATTGAATGACTTCGACCTAGGGGAGGAGGGCGTGGGGCATATCGTGCCTGCGAATATAAAGAAAGTGAAAAAGCTAGTGTGGCGTGGTTCATGTGACTGTCAGAGACCGTGACACGTTGAGACCTGCTCGCTGCTGATGGTGTGACACAGACGTCAATTTGTCATGGAGCAAATCATAGCTGGATGACTCTAGTGCGGTGAAAGGACAGACCAGGAAAATAATGGAAGAAGCCGTGATCTAGAACAGCTAATGGAATTACCACTTCTCTCCTAATTTGCCTTTCAGACAGCCATACCCTAAAGACAAGTTTGAAGGGGCTCGGAGTTCGAATCCAAGATTTTTTCTCTTGTTCACCAGAGTGTGCCGTTTCCAGGTGGCAGATTGTCTATATTTCCGTCAAAAAATGACAGTTATTATTAGGGAACACTGTGCTATGTTCTTGCCGTAACACCTAGCTGATAGTCCGTTCTACAACTCTCCGCGATCGAATTCCCAAATGGGAACTCAACAGGAAGCACGGAAGAACAGGAAGTCAACTGCTGAGTCCTAACAGTGAAAATATGGCGATAAAAGGTACATAGAGAAATGCCTAAGATCGGCTTGAAATTGAGCCAATCAAAACACCCCCTTGGGCTGTTAGCATGTCAACTGCACTTCTGACTCATTTGAGTGCCTGGGCACCTCTCCAATTCTGCCAGTGGCCGGGGTGATACCAACAGGCGCACGCATTCTGGGAGGGGCGATGGGACGGCGTCTGAGCGCGTCGTTAGGGTTGCGACTCTGTGATAACTACAGAGGCATCTCCCTCCTCAATATTGCGAGGAAGATTTGCGTTCGCATTCTCAACCGTCCCAGCAACCATCTCAAACAGGGATTACTGCCGGAAATTCAGCATGGATGCCGACACCATCGTGGTACCACCGACATGGCCTTCACCCACCGCCAGCTGCAAGAAAGGAGCCAGGAGATGAATAAATAATTTTTACTAAAGACCCTTCGTGGGTTTGGCAAAAGTCTTTGACACGGCGATGGGCTAGTGAGAATCATGCAAAATTCCGGCTGCCCTAAGCGATTACTGCAAATGGCACGTCGGCTCCACGGCAGGAGGATGGCGCACGTCACGGGCAGCGGGACTGTCTCAGAAGCATTTTCAATAACCAACGGAGTGAAGCAGTACTGCTTGCTTGCCCTAACCCTCTTCAGCCTCATGTTTTCTGCCATGCCGGTGGACGCTTGCCGTGATGAGAGCCCCGGGATCCGCATCGCCTACGGGAGCGACGGCCATCTTCTTAAAAGCCGGCGCATGCAGCCTTTAACGTGTCTTTCCACGACCTGCTCTTCGTTGACGTCAGCGCACTCAATACCGAGATAGAAGCTGATATCCAAAAGAGCATGGATCTGTTCGCCGTCGGGTGCACCAACTTCGGACCAACGATCAACGCAGACAAAACGGTGGTCATGCACCAACCGCCATACAACACGGAATACGACACTCATCGAATCAATGTGTACGGTAACCAACTTAAAAATGTGGACAGTTTCGCTTATCTAGGAAAGTCATTCTCACACGGAACAATAATGGACGATGAGGTTGTTCACTGAATTTCCAAAGCCGGCCAGGTCTTTGGTCGTCTACAAGCCTCCACGTGGAATCGCCACGGTCCGGAACTGGACACCAAGCTGAAGATGTATAAAGCTTTCACTCTGGCGACACTGCTATACGGAGTGGAGTCCAAAACAGTCTACAGAAGGCAAGCGCAGTGGCTGAATTACTTCCACCCCCGGTTGTCCGCGAAGTATGCCAAACTCGAGGTGGCAGGAGAGGATCTCAGACACGGAAGTCCTCAAACGAACCGAAATCCTCAATTTCCACGTCATGGTGAGACAATTGTAACTGCAATGGAGCGGCCACCTGGTCAGAATGGACAACGTCGGGGGTACTCGCCGACAAGCAGATCAAATCCGCCGTTATAAGGACGCCTTGAAGAACTTCTTGAAGCGACTGCAGATCGACCGGCAAGGACCTCTTCCGGGAAAGACCGGCTTGGGCATAATAAGTGAAGAGTAGAGCAGTCATCTGTGAAGCCAACCCGGTCGTCGCTGCCAAAGCCAAGACGGAAGCTTGCAAGTCTCCGGCGCTCCTGACCCGTAAAACAAGCGTCTAACCCCTCTCAAAATGCCTACGATGTCAGCGAACATTCCATGCGCGGATTGGCCTCGTCGGACACCTCCGGAGCCAGCACACCGACCACCCGACAACCCCAAATCCTGTCTCCGCGTCCACCTCTGTTCAAACTACCATGGCGTCCACAATGGCTCATACCCTCATCACCGCCGCTCCTAATCCCCGTGCCCTGTCCCCGTCGATTGCTGTCACCTCTATCATCTCTGCCGAAACCTCCGTGGCGGCGGTGACCACTTCTACCATCTCTGCTGTCGACCGAAACGCTCCCGAGGCCCTCTTAACCACCACCCTCATCATCACAGCCCTCACCTCCAAGGATGTGGACTCGGTCCCAACCTGCCCCCATTGCATTTGCACTTTCCTATCACACATCAGTCTAAGTGAAGAAGAAGAGTCGAGCACCGGAACAATTCGTTTATTATCCTGAGCTTTCAGACTCGTACAGGAGTCCATCGTCAGAGGTAGTGGCAGAAAAAGGATAGGCGACAGTTATAAGGCATGTAGGCCCAATCATCGACCGACGTCGCACGACTGGAGGTGACTACGAAGGGCTCTGTACGCCGGCGCCAAATCGATAAATCGATAGACCGAGTTCTCATCCGAGGCCCAGGCTTCAATCAATTCTCGGCCTGTCAGTCTGATCGATCACTTGCGAGTCTATCGCACAGAGGCTGACGAACTTGTGATTGGAACGCCAGTATATTCTAAAAACCATCGCCTCAACTGTCCACGCAAATTCATTCACGACATGAGCCTACTAGGTGACATGCTTCTCAATGGAAGCCTGCGGTAGATCAACGATGGCAAGACCATACCATCACATCTCTCCTAACCAGCACCTACATTACACATGACCAAACCCAACATCACTCAGCGCAAGCACGTCATTTGCACCTCGTGGGGGTGTGTTCCTCGACTTCTTCCCCGTGTAGCTCTTCCGCTGCATTTGTTATCCTACCCTGAGACCATCGCTTTGCGCTAAGCGTCGTGGCTTGGAAGTTTGCGAACTGACGATGGAGCTCAGATCTCGCAGTCGGTTCAGTGTGTGTGCTTGTACAAAGTGGCCGATTGGTGTACTGAGAGTCAGGCTGCAATGGCTCCCTCGTAACATGACTTATGGCACGCTCACGCATGTGAAATGCCTGCTGCCCACCCCTTTTTGTGTGAAATTCCGGCAATTTCTTTGGGAGGGCATGTCACGTCTGTGGCATGCGCAGACGAGGTCACTCGCTATGCCAGCTACTGCGCCCATCCCCGGCGCCAGACAACTGACCGCACGGGGCTCTGTCCGGGGCCTGGGAATGGGAATAGAGAGTGAGGTCGGCGACTTAGCGCCTTTTCCTCATTATAAACAATCTGACGTGTTCGTAGCCGTAACGATGTGCTAAAAGCCGTGGCTTAAAAGACTGCCAACTGACGGAATAACTCGGACCTCGTAGTCAGCCCAATGTGTGGTTTTGTGGAGTGGCGGGCTGAGAGTCAGGCTGCGATGGCTGCTTCTTAATGCGACCTCTATGGCACTCCCATCTAGTTGGATCCGAGCCGCCCCAATCGTGTGTTGTGGACCAGGGGTGTGGTGGTACACCTAGATGCGGGTTCTCGCCGTGCCAACCACCTGCGTCCTCTACAGCCTCGAGTGTTCTTGACTCCATCTTGATACCGCGCCTAGATTAGGCAGGAGGAGAGAGTGTGGTAGATGCTGCGGAGGTCTACTCTCAATACAAACGAGTTCACGCGCAATTTTTTTCGGCGTCAAGCTGTCGCCAGGTCGTGATGTCGAGTCTCGCCTGGCGTAGGTATTTAATTGACAAGATTAATCGGGAGGATCAAAAGTGACGCGGATTAACGAACAGGCTCGCTAGGGAGGTTCTGGACTGGCGCAGTACCCTCCATAGAGGCATGGAGGAACACAGAGCAAAAAGGAAGGTGAGGGGAACGAGGACAGGTCTCACCATGCTGTGGAGCACATGGTGAATATCGTCGAAACCGACGGTATGACTCTCATCAGGGTGGCGTGCAAAAGAGTTGGTTAGGATGGTTTTTCCTAACAGGCTGGCACATACCCTACTACTGTGCGACGTGTTCACGTTATTTTCGGACTATTTTAAGTGATTTGAGAGCGGTTTCCACTGCCTACCTGTCCTGAACGCTTCGTTGCCCTTTCAAGTTCTAGTTATGAGCTCGCATGAATGACCGTTAATACTTTTAAGTTGTTGATTGCTTTTTGCGGTGCGATCGCCTGCTCGGGTTAGCGGTTCGCAGATTCAAGAGCAAAAGTGCATGATGTTCAGATTGATTCCGCGGTCAAGGTAAATCTGTGAACACCAGCCGCGAATGGCTGAATATGTCATCCGATCGAATTTTAAATAGTCTCAGGCATAACTGAAAGCACATGGGTCCGTAGACCAACTGGTGGAGTATTAGCTCAAAAACGACCTGTGATTACCCGACCTGGCTTCAGCTATCCGGCGCCCACACCTGGATTTGGGTTATGGCCAACCACTGACGGCGGAAAGACCAGCAGACCTGTCGTCGCGTCCCACGGGCGCCTCACTCATCCCATTCCCCCGTAGTAGCCACAAATCTGCAGCATCATCAATAATGCCAACTCAGTTAGGCTTGCCACCACGTGACTTTGATCTCACCTGATAAGGCCTGAGAACTTGGCTGCGATGGTTCATCTTAATAGTCACGAAGACTGGGATTCAAATCTCATTCCTCGCCTGGTTGAAACTGTAATACGATTGATGGACAGCAATAAATGACGGCTCAGGTCTCCGGCGTCCTTGTCAGCGGTACGGGAGGTCGTAAAAGGCTGCGTGTTGGTATCACATCGGGGTTCTCAGCGTCGCGTCAGCTTTGGCCGTCGGTAGACCCTAACTATTACGACCACCAAGTCAAGTTCCGAGTGGAAAGAGGAGAAGCTTGATGCCGTCAGAGAGGAAGAGAGAGAGAGAGAGAGTGTCATATTCTTTACATAATATTTTAGGAATAAGTTGAGCATGTTGGTAGTCGGTTGTTGCGCGTTCGGTTCGGCATTGTAGGTCAATGATCGTTAGCCACACGGTAAGTCAGCTGCAAAAAATAGCCACATGATGCTCGTGCAGGCTAGTAGTCCGGAGTCTGAACGCGCCTAGCAAAATATCCTTGACAGCTCCAAGCAAGATGATAGGACCCTTGGCGTCCCACTTGACCAACTACACCAAAGAGCGCAGAATTTGAAGAGAGGTGTATGGAGTTTGCACAATCCGAAAGAAAGTGCGAAAAGTATATAGTTCATCAAAATATCAAAAGTTTGCATATGCAGACCTGTTTTTACGCAATGTTGAAGGATGCATCGGAAGACGGACCACGGCAACAGAAGCCCGTCGACCATACTCTATTCATTGTTTTATAATGACAAAGATGTCGCCGACGTCTCGAAAAGTCACGTGCAAGCCATCTTGCTTTTACTTTAGTATTCTCCTGGTAATATTTAATGAAAGGATATTGGGGAAACCCCCAGGGTTTGTTTGTTGGGGGGGGGGGAGGGGGGTGGGATATGAGTAATCAGTAGAGTCCTTCGTCCGGCAAACGTTATGAGATTTTTGTGACTAAAGGTGCTGGAATTAAGAGGACGCACTTGCGGGACCGCTCATATGACTTTCACACAAAGGAACTGGTTAAAACCGTCAAAAGTCCACTAGCTGGTCGGCTGACAAGGCCGGAAGAAGGAAGGAAGGAATCTAGGCTATGTATATGCCGAGATGGAGATCTATCTCGAAAAACTGACAGGACTTTTCAACTTGATCCCCACTGTCCCCATCACCGATACAAGATTACCACTTGCTGATGCGCCAAGGCGTTTCGTTGTCTCCATCCTGGAAAATCGCAGTGGATAGTCCTTCCCTCTGACGGCGTCAGGACCAGTACGTCACAGGCCATCTTGTTGTGCCTTTCAGTGATGAATATAGCAAAAACATACTTCAGTCGCAGGATACCTTTCTGTCAGAAAACGTTCAAAGAAGGGGCAAAAATAACGTAAAAGACAAGATTGGGTGTTTAATTGCAGACGACTAGCTATAAATCATTGCCTTCGATCATGGATACTTCAGACTATCTGGCTGGGCATGACGGAGTAATCACTTTAAAAATATTTCAATCTGTCCACAAGTGCCAGACGAACCCTTAAGAGCGTAGACTTTTGAACAACCACCCAGGGGGATTACAGACCATAGCCTCACCTTAACCTGACCTGATGGATTTCCATTGTGCCACAGGAAGGGCGTTCACCGATTAGGTAACGGGACACGCCGCTCTGCAGCACAGTCGCACAGTCCTACTTTAGTCGTAGGACGTCAAGCTTGACGTTCAGTGACCAGATGGCTTCACTTTCAAAACGCAAGTTATCCAAGCCTGGGGTTGGGTAAAGCCGACTGACGACAGCTAACAAGCCGGAAGTGGCCGTCTTAGTTTCCCTCGTCTTTGATGCCTCCCCCACAACTCTTCCGTCTATGAAGTCTTTACCATAATGACAGAGCAGAACGCGGTACATGGGTCTTTTATTGTTTAAGTCGAACCGAGACGAAAGCGAGCATGAGGCCTTCGGACAACGGTAGTGACGATAAAAATAGACGACTAGGCAAAAACGCAACATCACGGCCGCAGCTTTTGACGTCCCCTGAGAAGTCGGCCCAAACGGCTGGCGCGGATGGTGTCAAACAGCAATCACCAATATATTTGCCTCTTGTCGTCCGTCCATTCCCATGAATTTAGTTATCCTGTTAAGCCTTTAATTCCCTTGTAGAGTTTACAATACCATACCTTGCCTTCTGGGATCTTAAATGTCATATCTCATAAATACATAGCGTAGAATACATCTTTATGCGCAAACGATCGAAAGCACTGAAAACCGTAAGGTACAGTAGATGTGCTAACTCATGAAAAGTCAACGAAAATTTCGAAATGCGTTCTCTTTTCGAAAAGATAAATTAAGTAGTGTTGTAAAACTAACCTTGATGCAGCATAAATCTATAATGATCCACTTACCTCAGAGTGTCGCCTTTCGAAGGAACTTATTTTCGGCTGCATGCAAGATCTATACTCTGCAAAAAATGACATCTTCAGTAGTATGCAATTTTCTCATTGATTTTCAATGCCGTTGAAAATTCAATTATATTTCATGGAAAACAGGCATAAAATAGTCATTCTTTTACTTATTCGATAGAAAATCACGTCTTCTTCTAATTTCATACTCAAAATAAGAGTATAATTCGGTTTTTAAAAAACTTTTCTAATTCCGAATAATTTTGAACACGACCTGCTGCCACACTTGCATTCAGGGTTTCAAATCTACAAGCTGTATATTTTCCGTGTACGGAAAACCATGCATTTCTCTACGGTGTTAAGAGGAGACCATATTAGGTTCATAAGATTAAGCAGTGGATTTGAGCAATATTGTTAACTTTACAAGCCACATTCGTAAATGCAGAAACATGACGTTTCATGAACGGCCATTTAACGGTATTAAAAAATCTCACAATTAGAAACTTTTTAAAAACCGAATTATACTCTTCTTTTTGAAAATGAAATTGGAAGAAGACGTGCTTTTCTACCTAATAAGTAAAAGAATGAATATTTTTATGCATGTTTCCCATGAAATATAATTGAATTTTCAATGGCATCGAAAATCAATAAGAAAATTGCGTCGTAATTCATGTAAAACTGGACGGTACTTAGTAAAAATGCAGTCAAAAATCCCTCTTAAACGTTACTGTACTTGTACCGTTTTACCTAGTCAGTTATATGCATGGGCAAATATTACACACTTCAAGAATTTGAGTGTCCTCTTGTGACACGAATTTCGCGTTGTCGACAGTCCTGCTTCTCTCAAGAAAATCGTCCTTCTTAATAAACTAAACAGTAATTGTAATATATGTTTTGCGTTTTGCTAACCTGGAGGCCGTTCATTCTTAATTTGGGTTTTTCGCTGTATGCTCCCAGATTAATTTCAGGTTGGTTACTGCTTTTTCGTTCATTCAGAAATCGTTCATGAGGTGGGTCACCTACTGCACTTTATCGGGTACGAAATAATTAAGTAGTAATCATAGCCTTTGTCATTAATATACGCGGAAGGGAATGCACACATTAACCGTATTCTTCATTCACCTTTCTTCTCACATGGCAACGCGACACTAACAGAAGTTACACGGAAATCATCCCCTGCAGATCCGATAGCAGAAAGTGGCCGAATTCAGAGGCCACAGTGCTAGTGCATTGCTTAATGCTCATTGATCACAGGGAGTGGGTCTGTACTCCAGATCTTCCCCGACCTGATGCTGTGGTTTAATCGGTTGACGATGGCAAAAAGGACACAAATAGTCACTTGTGTTTCGCATTTCTCTTTCTATACTACCGCGTAAACAGAGTGCACCTCTAACACAGGCCATGCGATAGTTGCGCTGAATAAACACAGGGGCCAGAGCGGAGCCCGACAGGCGTCACTGGGAATGACAACATTTGGGGTGTTGTGGCACGTCTATGTGCGGGCTCACGTCACGCCCATTAGGATCCGTGATACTCCTCTCCCCTCCCGTTGTGTAAAATCCTGGCCAAGGTACGTTGTGGACTAAGGGGTATGGTGGTACGCCTAGGCGCGTGTATTCGCCGTGTCTACCAGTAGTGTCTTCTCCATCTCCTGTCTTTTTGCCTCTGTCTTGACACCGAGCTCTGGCGGGGAGGGAAGGAGAGAGTGCGTTAGATACATCGCAAGGCTACACTCACTAGTTCACGCGCAAGTCACCGTCCCCGCTCTCAGCCTGATGTGGAGCACACGGAGGACATCGTCGGCAACGACGGCCGAACTGTTGCATTACTCGGGGGCTGTGCGCCGTTGGGATAGTGCGCGTCTGAAAGGAAAATGGATGGCCATGACTGTCTGGACGTACGAGCGTCCAAGTTGACACCGGATAGGGTATATGCTACTTTGGCAGCACGAACCAGTGTAATAGATTTGAATGATTCTCCGTTGTTTGAGCCTCGGAGCAAATAAAATAGCGGGAATTGTCTGGCAGGTTATTTTCAAACAATCCATTCACAAGAGCGTGTGAGAGTAACTTGCCTTAGACGAGAGCATGCAGGAAGTGAGCGACCACTTTTGTGCTCGCATCCCGAGGCGTAGCGAAGGAAGAAATGCCTACCGAACTTCGCCGAGACCAGCTGCTAATCAACGGTCCTATAGTGGGCAGATAGTTGCTTTGGCAGCACGAACCACTGTTTGAGCCTCGAAACAGATAAGGCAACCGGAAAAACAATAACGGTCAGCCACAGGTCTCGGTGAGTAGCGTAGGTTTACTATTAATATAGTCTTTGCACCTTGGCTGCCTGATGGAATAAAAAGCCATAGAACATACTATCCAGGGGCAGGGGTGATCATCAAGAACAGTTTCCAATTGTGAAAAAGTGCGCGACCTTTTTAAGATTCAGATCCTGGTCAGAAATGATAGGGCTTGAGTACAGCCAACGCTCTAATCACCAGTAATAAGAGATCCGACATGGATCTCTGGTATTTTCATCCCTTGCATACTATATGCACATATCAGAATGCCTCCCTCTTAAAGGGATACTGCGGAGCGTTCGGAGTGCATGGCGACAGCTGAGGACTGTTGCAAGGCTGTTGGTCAAAACAGCAGAGACCTCGTTTCCCCCAAAATACGCGAAGGGTCTTCAGGTGGGAACATTCATCCAACTTGCGAAACCCTTGTTTTACTCCTGCGGCTACTACTTACTCGGCAGTTTCGTGGTTTGGTATCTGATTGTCCAATCGAAACCCTTGTTACACGACTTACCCGACCGTATCATCTTTGAGACAAAGGATGCAGTGTGAGTTGTTTTTATGCCCTGGGTAGCCCGCCGGGTGTTTTGGTGACGAAGAAGCAATAAGATTTCTGAGAGTTCTGGAAGAGCCAACAAATAACCAAGAAAGGAAGATTTCGGGCGTAGTAGGTTAATTTTTACTAAGCGACGCCATCTTTTAATTTGAGAAGGGGGACGCAATAGTGCGTGGTATACAAAATACCGGACTCATGATCGCTGCTGAAAAGTAGCCAGGAATAACCATCAGGCAACCTTGTCTTCGACTTTGTTCCCCTGCGTCGACACCGCTTTCTCTTCACCACGCATAGTACCCTCAGCAGAGTACCAAACGGACTTTGCGCTGGGCCAGTACGGAGGTCACATCAGGGCTGAGCACGCGTTAGCTGGTCTTTGCACCCAAAACACGGAGGGCGAGGTGGCGCGCCTGGGCACAGACTCACGCGGCGCTTGTCACCACTGTCCAATCCTAACAGCAGATGGCTCACCGTCTCGGATAGACTCCTGATGCATGCAAGAGGAAAGAGTGGGGTAGACTCTTTATTAGTTAGTTACTAGTAGTTACTCTTTACTAGACCCTTTACTAAAAACAACCTGATGCGCCTTTACAATCCCTCGGTGAGCTGAAAGACGTAGACGGCCATATAAGTCACAGTTGCCACTAAATATACAATGGTGGGGGGGGGGTCGCTCAGCGATCGGTCTTACGGAACTCACTCGTTCCGTTGTGCCTTATAAGCTCTCTGTCGAGCCCAACCAGCAGCCGCACAGCGGCGCAGGAGACAGAGCCCGTAAGACACAACGGAACGAGTGAGTTCCGTAAGAACGATCGGTGAGCGCCCCCTACTATTGTATATTCCCCATCGAAACCGACAGGGCAACGGGCTCGTGGCTCAGTGGTTAGAGGCGTGGACTTCTAACTAACAGGTCGCTAATTCGAGCCTCGGGTGTTCCACACTTAGGGGTTGGGTATGACTGGCTGACGACGACTAAGAAGCCAGAAATGGCCACTCCAGTCTCCCTTGTCTTTGTCGGTAATGACATACTACCATTAAATATATGCATGGAAATCCCGGTTTTTCGTCTATCCGATTACCCGCAGGATGGTGCGCATACGAAATTTTCTGAATATAGTCAGGGTTATCCATTCTGAAAGAATGCACTTTAAAATGTCCACATTAGTAGCCACTCAGTGCAGAACGCGTACATTTTTTCCTGAAGGTTACGGCCTTGATGCATAATTCAGGTTTTCAGAAGCGAAGCACCCAACCTGGCAATCTCAGTTTTGAGGTACTTTCTCAATCCATAGAACTGCGTTCTTTGATGCCTAAAGTTAGACAAAATATTGCTTTTCGTTTTTATCAAAGTAGGCAATTACGTTGTAAGAGACAAACCCACTAGTTGGGCACAGCGAGTAGGCTATCCAGAAAACGAAAATAGCAGTATCCCAACAGTTAAAAACTAGTAAATAAGAACAAAGTCGTCAGCAGGTAAACGTGCACGTGCGTGTTCTTTGTCTTATTCAAAGTTGTGTCAAAGCGTATTGTAAATGATTAAAACAAGACAGACTTAAATGCCACTACAACGTCTTGATTCTATCTATGCTTCTTTACCTCTGGTGCACGTGAAAACATATATCATAAAAACTACCCCTATTTCATTCATAATTCGTCTGACTCGATTGTAAAAAACCCGGCTGCCTCGGTGGTGTTCGAACCCACTACGTCAAACGCGGAGCCTTGGTACAACCGGCGCTTTAACCACTTGAGCCACGAGGCCCCGACCAGTAGTCATGTGTCTGGTCACATTCAAGTCAATTTCTAATCCTGCATAAGATCGTCCTTGGTGATGAAATGATGGCCGGAGGCTTTACAGCAACAGGTCCTTGACTAAGCCATAATGCGTCCGCAGCCTCGCCTAGCCGCACAGACGGCGGTAAGCCTATGCGTAGGCTATGGGGCAAAAGCTAGGCCTACAGGCTCCGTTGTTGCAGCAGGTCGGAAATGCCCTTGTCTGACCGACCGTAGCCGCAACAGCAAAGGACAGGCTACACATGAGTCATCGCGATGACAGTGTTGGGAATTGCCCGCACGTGTAGATGAAATCAAAGGAGGTTTGGGCGCCGTCTCTGCTGACCTTGGAGAAAGACTGCCGTAGGATCGCGTTTGCTGTTCAGGCTGCCAGCTGGCCGTCCTCGGCAGGGGGAAGTCCAATCTTACTTTCAATGCGACGACGGACCGACCCGAGTTTGTGACAGGACCATTCTCAGATAGAAATTAATGCTGGATTTTAAAATTTTCTCATTGAGTCTACGGGTCATGACTATTTTTCTGACAGATGGTTAACTTTAAAGTTCAAAAACAGTTTGAATAATAAATTCATTTTCCCAGTAATAGAAGAAAATGGTAAAATTTTGGAGACAGCATTTTTTTATCTCACTGAAAGCAATCAGCGAACGTGTTCGGATTCACTGGTGGGTAAAACACTGGTTTCCAACATACAGGAGAAGGAATAGACATCGGCAATGCCGTGGTCGCCAGTGGGGACATTTCTGAAGAGATATTCTATGGAATTTAATCGTCAAGCTGTGCGACGATTGAGTTCTTCAGTAGCCGAACATCTTGATTGTACTGATGACCTCCCTGTACATGATCTTTTCAGTTCCACTTCCGGTCACCTGTTGACAAAAATTTAAATTAGCTAGAACTCACGTTCTTCGTTTGTCCTCTCGTGTTAACTTTCTATCAACAAAGGGAAATTCGATACACTATGGGAAGATTTTATGTCACTTTTGCGAAAGTTTTGTTCGAGTGCGTTTCTAAAAAAACCCATGCAAGGATCGGTATTCCATCGTGCAAAAAGTGTGATCGGACGGCAAAAAGCAGCCGTTTTATTTTTCTTATATGAAAAACTGTATGAAGCAAAATTCGCCACCACCGCCACCGCCAGCACCACCACCACCACCACCACCACCACCACAACTAATGCCATTGCTACTAAAAACAACAACATCCTCGACGCCAGCGCCAAAACAGTAACGGATTTTTTGGCAATAATCGCAAAACTGGTATTAAAATGACGAAAGGCTTTGTGCTCATGCCTACATTGAGCGTCTACTCGGCGTAGAAACCTGAAAATTCACGGCAAATATAGTGCAGACCCCGGAAAATTCTGATTGGACGGACCCGGCTGGACATCATGACAGTATTAGTCCTTTCACCCCAGAAGGTGTTCAAACAAAAGTGTCCTATGATGAAGCCGACCATCGCCATTAAAGACAACCAAGCGGCTATGTACTGCACTTCTGGTGATCGTCTTGTTAGGAACTTGGGGGGCGGGGAGGGGCTAATGATCACACCAATGATCACACCAAGTGCGACAATCCCGGATGAAGGGGGAAGCCGTGGACGTTCATAGGTATGCGGTAGCATGGCTGCTGCATCCTATAAATACCGCAGCCCCTTGTGCAACAACCACCCGTTTCTGCTCTTTTGTCTCTGATGATGGATTCGAGTAGGAATCCGAAACTTCAGGCTAATAAAGCTCTTGTCCCGGCGAGCGTGTCTCCTTCTTCAGGAGGGGCTACTATTTTTTACCGTTCTTGAGCGAGAAGCGGGGCTGGTCGTCATTTTCCAAATTGAACGCAGTAAAATTATTTTCGGTAGGCTCGTTTGCGGTTGTCCTAGAAGGGATCTGTAGTGAGATGAGAATGTGTTTTGTTTTAACATGCCAAAATACGCCATTTGAAAGCTTTAAAACCACTTTCAATGACAAGCTATCATCAAGCTACATTCTCGCGGTCACAATGTTTTTTCTAGTGCCATTCGTATGTACACTCGTGTGTATTTGTCCTTTAAGTCCGTGCATATACCGAGTTATTAACTCCAGGTTCCGAGTTGGGAGCTGCCATCCACATTTCTCCAAACACTTGTGGCGAAGTAGTGCCCGTACATCCTGCTTCTTCCCGGAGCCTCATATTTTGGCGAGTAGCGGTCGACTAACTGGGCAGTTGCACAACCCACATGACCGAATTTCCCGTCTGGCCTTAGAAAGCATATGCGATCAACCGGCTGAAGCTGGCGAAAGTCAGTTTGAATGGCTGTCCTAGAGTGAAAGGGTCTTTCGAAAATTAAGGTGCGCGCCATGGGCCTTTTACATAAGTCCGAATTTACGACGGCCAGTTGAGATTTGTCAGGTTGGGGGATAAATCACAAGAGACAATTTAACAGCTGTAAAAAGTTGGTTTTGGTTGTTTTACGAAGCCATAATTTCTCAAGTCCAACTTGCAGTCTCCGATGTTTGTTCTCGGTTTTATTAGATAATTGTGCAGGAGTGACGCCCTATGGAATTTATTTCAATGGCCACAAATCAGGCCAGCTAAAATTCCTGCAGAGCCTAGTGTTTCATTATCAAGTGGATGATATTTTTTTGTGATAATCCCTTTCCTGCAGTTGGAATTCAGCAGTTTGCATTGATTACCTTCTGTTTGTCCTTTTGGAATATTTGAGGCGTTCATCGTATGCACTAAAAGTGAAATTTGTCAAAAATGCTGCTAATTTGCCCTCGAAAGCACACAGATCTGCTGGACTATCAACAGTAATGGTGGGCCCACTTGGTCAAAGGAGAATCCAACCCACTTTTACCTTTGCACTCCCTTGTTAGAAAGCGGTCGTCACAAATTACTCCACATTCTACAAAGCTCATGCACACGGAACAGAGTAGGGAACACAGAAGTAAAGTCATTGTGAAACGGAAAATCATAAGGCAGGAAAGACGTCTACCAGTCAATCGAAATTCGTTAGTTGCTGGTTGCATTTTCTGGAGAGACATACGCAATTCTGACTGACATATGGGAGTAGTCTTTACCGCTTAGATAACGGAGCATGGACGGATTCGCTTGACCACAGGACGTCGCATAACAACGTGAGCCAATCAGCGATCAGCGGGTGTAATTAATTACGTGAAGGTGATCTAAATGGCTATTTTCGACCTAGTCGCCATCGTCGGCCGCCCATTAGCAAACTCCAGCCTATTAATCTTGCATACAGTATGAATGAGTGAAGGCTACATCCATACAACTTGACATTCCAGATTACGGCCAACAGTGAACTGGTGGCCCAGTGATAAGACACCTGACTCAATCTCCATGTAGAAGAAGCTGATATTCGAGTCCTGTCTTCTTTCGATCTGAAACTGGGGTATGATTAGCTGGTTGACTGGGCTGAATAGGTCGGAGATGACCATCTCGGCCCCTGTTGCCTGTCCGGTATCGTCTCAGTCGTAAAAGGATGTAATATAGAATGTCAGATAGTGGAAGAATGGAAGAGTTTGGTACTGAGAAGGAATTACTTTTTTAGCTCACTGTAATGGTCATTGTAAAGGCTTGCAAGGACTGTATGCACGTTTGAGCATTACAAAGTAAGAGCCAGGCAGGAATATGTAATAAGGTGTCGTTACAGAGATCGAAATTGTTTTTTGCAACCAAAGGGGGGAATCAAGGCTCATGAAAAGTTTTAGCCCTTTGTACAGGAAGACGTAAATAGGAGTCGTAATCAACTTTCACACCTACGGCTGAGTCCACACTGCCGTCTTTCCTCGGGTTATTTCTGGCGGGACACAAACAAACAGCTCAGAGTAACAGCACGTCAAATAAAATTAAATAAATTCCATGTTTAATTTGGTCACTTAAAGTTCTTTTTACAGTAGGTGGTGTGGCATATGAGATATTAATCGGAATTCTAAAATGCGTTTTCGACTTGAAAAGAATTACTCAGCTGTAGTTGTAATCTCTATTAGTGCGCCATATTCACTCAAGATATTTCAGTCATACCACAATGCCGGCTTTTGAGTGCGCTTTTTTCCGGCAGCCAGCAGCAATCCCATTCGATAAAATGCAACTGCTTATATATAATGCTTTTTTTCCATCGATTCTCTATAGTCTTATAAATCCAAATATATTTGATAGAAAACGTGCACAAAATATGTTTTTTTATACTCCTTTAGCAGTCAATTATGTTCGTTTCGAACTTTTTCTTGGAGAACATTTTTAGTTCTCGACCTGCCTTTGCACTTGCATTTAGGGTTAGTAAGCTGTAGGCTGCTTTCCTTCCATGCAAGGAAAATAATCAATTCCACTATGTTATTGAAAAGATATCATGAAAATGTTATAAAATTTTGTGATGGATGTGAAACAAGTTGCATTTATCATATGGGGCATTTATAAACAGACGCAGGTGATGCTATTTGGACGAGTATTTCACGGAATTAAAAAGTCTCAGGCAGACTACGACGAACTCCCTATTTGTGATCTTTATGGTTGCCGGGTCAATGTAATGTGCCTACGTAGCATTTGAGACGATATTTAAGAGCTGTTAACATTGGAGGACGAGATAGTGACAAAAGTAGGAAAGTCGAAAAAAGACATTAATTGCCGAGCAGGTTAGAAACTTTCGACAGCATGTCAGAATTTTTGGCGCGATCTCTAAGTACTTTGTTTATGCTCGTTTATTAACATACATCAAGACGATCTAATTGGTATCAAAAACGCAAATGTAACAAAACTGGGCTATATAAAACAAAACATATCGCAAATAGAATTGCATATACAACTGTATGTGAGTAATGGGCTATTTTTTGGAGTGTGGTTTTACATTTCATCTTATGAAACATTATTTGTTGTTTGAGCCATCTTTAAGCATCGTGCATTTAAACATTTTCACTGGGAATTTTCTGCACGACTAGTTGTCTGAAAGGGCGTTTTTTCATAGCCAGCCAATGAAAGACAACACGACTAGGACCGGCTCCCGATCCAGCCTAAAGCTCTTCGATCAAACGAAAAGCGTAAAGTGCGTGCAACGCTGAGAAATGTAAACAAGCCTTTCGTCAGGAATGGACGCACCAAATTCGCTTACGGCCTCCGTCACTTAGGTGAGAATGCGAAGCTTCGCGGTGCGTTTTGTCTTCAATAAAGCACACACACACAGAATTTGGCAACGCAGAAACTCGTTCGCGTGTGCGTATTTCTGTGCCTCACGGTGTGAGGTATTTCACCGCATCAGCATACAGTGGTGCAAACCGCTGTCACCAATTCCATTCCTGCGTGGGCAATTCATGACAAATAAAAATAGGCTAGATTGTGCTGCTGGGAGTCAGCTATCATTTCGATACCGGGTCGAAATTCAAATTTTTTTGGAATTTCGAAGGAATTTAATGCTGCACTGTATCCCGAAAAAAAACCCTGAAGTTGAGGGTCTATTCTGTAGTAAATTTGCTAGACATCAAAAGTTCGGAAATTGTTGCCCCACATAAGCAACTATCCTCTTACGACAACAAAAAGTAAGACTAACGAATAAGGGCCAAACTGGTCTGTCGAGAAAATGAAGAATCCGGTGTTATGGCAGGCGGCGGCATAACATTTTGCTGTGGGTAAAATTCATGCATAAAATTTCATCCACTAGGCTTCTAGATACATGTAACTGGCTTGACTAATCGTATCTGAATGACCCGTTATTCGCGTCAGTTTGCACTGATAGCTAAGGAATGCCCAATTTGCCCGAAAGCTATTTATTTATTGAAGTTTGCCTGATAGAGAATTCAAGTGTGTTGATTCTCTTCATTGCTGATGATGTCGTCTATTGCTTCTTTCATCAATGAACTCGAACTCCCTTCAATAATTACGGAAATGAGGACTCACAAATTTAATAAACCTTTTTATTCTTAATATTTTCATAGGGTTTCCGATGTAAGCTTACGGGACCCAGTCGAGATAGATGGTAAACGTACAATCGACTACTTAAGAGTATTTTGATGTCGCAATTGAATGAGACGCCTGGGTGTCGCATCGATCACGTCGGATTTTAATTTATTAGCCAAACAACAACCAGGTAGATGCTTGTTTGTTGAGTAAGCATAACAAATCGTAATAGAGTGAATGATTAAACAGCGAAATGGCAAAAGTTAATTATGCAAGTTAGGCGTCATATGCAACGAACGCACTCTTCAGATTGATAAAAAAGCGTCCACTGTTAATAATTTATTACTCGGCGTTGGCCATTCCGCAATTTACCACCGTTCCCCTAAACGCTAAGAGGCAGGTTCCGCAAGAAATAGCTGCGGAGAGGCAAGCTCTGTCGCTGGTACAAAATATTTGCTCTCCTGATGCCGTAGTCACGGAGACTGGAGGCGGCAAAAACAAAAAAGTACAATAGATAGCCTATCATATGGAATGCTGATGGAAATTCTGAAATGTTAATAGAAGCGAAGAGGCTAGTTGCAGGAAATAGTCGCGACGGATGAGACGCGATCGCCGAAACAAGGGCTTTATTAGCCTGACGTTTCGGATTTGCACTCAAATCCATCATTGTAGACAGAGTCAAATAAGGGTGGTAGATTGCCCAAGTGTTGCAGTATTTATAGGACGTATTTGGCAGCCCTCGACTGCATCACGGCTCGACTGGTCAGGTGTCGAAATATGTGGTTGATATGCGCCCGTACGCTGACACGGTTATCGTCTTCCCTGCTTCTCGCACGCGCTCGAGTTGCTGACTGCTGGATTTTTCCCTCCGTGTGGACTCTTGGACGATTTGGCTAGCCGACATTGATACCAGTAACAGTGGTCATCCGCACTTTGCCTAGGCAAAGTCTCAGCGCCAAATATGGAGGCGGGAGGTTGTTGCGCTTGCTGACTGATTGAGGACAGGAAAACCATGACTCGAGTGGTTCGCGGCTCACGCAGTTGTTGCTTCAGCAAAAATTTATGCCTCGTTAAACTTGAATGTGTGGTTGGGTTTCGTTGAATCAGCCGCGACTTGGAAGCTGGCATCGTTCCTCCTCCCTGCTGATGCTTGCTCAGCCGTCTGCGTCCAGACTAGTCTCCCGGTTTCTCCAGTATAGAGGCTTTGCTCACAACTGTGCAGGACCCTCTAAGCGACTCCAGATGTTTGTTGCTGTGGCAGTGGGTCTTCCGCCAACCGTGAAAGGCATGCAGAGGCCTAATAACCACATTCTGTAAGTACTGCAACACCTAGGAAATCCACAGTTCTCATCTAGCTCTGCCTCTGATGATGAATTCAGTCCACAGTTCTCATCTAGCTGTGCCTCTGATGATGAATTCAGTAGAGAATCCGAAACATCAGGTTAATGAAGCTCTTGTTCCAGTGGTCATGTCTCCTTCTTCGCGATTCTGAAATGCGTCTCCAGTTGAAAAGGATTATTTGGGTGGGATTTGAATATTGGCTATTTTGAGGAGCAATCCTAAGATATTTTGATCACGACAGGATGCCAAAACCGAACTCCGTATAAGATGACTGTTTAATTCGCGCGGATTCTTCTCAGTGATCTTCTATGTCTTTGCAAATTCAAATATATTTCGCGGAAAGCATGCACGATAAGGTTCTTTCGTTTGCGCACTTGGTATGAACATGCCTGTCTAGATTTTATGTTCAGAAGAAGAGCTTCTTTGGGTTTTAGAAGGATTCTTCAATTCTAGAATAGTTCTGAGCCGGACTTGCAGTTGCCCTCGCGCCTAGGGTTTCCGGACTGCATACTTTTAGTGTAAGTGAAATCTTACATTTCTCTACCCTGTAAGAAGGGGTTATCTAGGGCTCATAATATTCTGCAATGAATGTCGACCAGTTTGTACTTAGAATCGATCAAGGGACAGATACAATGCTGTATGAACGGCCATTTCGCGGTATTTTAAACTCGCGGTTGCAAACTATTCTGAAAACTTTCTTCAGGTAAGAAAACTGAAGACGTAATTTGTTGCACATGAGAGAATTTTCTCGTGCATGTTTTCAATAAACAGTCTGAATTCATAACAGCATCAAAAACCAACAGGAAAACGCATACTGAACAAGTAGCCATTTATTACCGGGCATTGTTCTCGAAGGCGATCGGAAAGAAACTCACCCAAGAACTGGCGTCCTGGCGTGACTTAGATGTATTTGGATTATAATGAATTTTAGTCAGCATCACAACCCTACCCGAGCAATCTTCTCTAGTCAAAAACAAATTACCGAATGATGTTAACAGTCCACGAGATAGGTCAGTTACCGTAATGCCGTATTTGCAGGCTGTACGTGTGCTAAACTCGCCTTTCTGCTCCCAGCGGACTACAACTTTACCGTGATGGAACCACGAGAGGACCCACATTCGCTCATGGGGTGCGTTGGGCTGTAATGCTAGTTCGACCGTCGTGCCCGACGAGGTCCAACGTGTGCTTTACAGCAGAGTGAAGTAGGCAGGATAATTTGCGCGTGAATTAATTTATAGTGGATTTAGACTTGCGCTGCATCAACCCCACTCTCTCCTTCTCCTCCCCCACCTGCGCTCGGTGTCATGACATAGTCAAGAAGGCCGAAGGCAGGCGAGGACGCAGGTGTATGGCACGGTTGAGTCCGCACCTTGGCGCTCCAACCCACACGCCTGGTCCACAACAAGCACTCGATCAGGATTCTAACCAATGACAACAGGAGTAAAACGGGTCAAAAAGACGATGAGAATGACTGGGCAGTCATGCTCACGACCTGCATATTCATCGGGAGCGCAATCACATCTACCGGCAGGGAACCAGTTGCCATAGGACTGCCAGCACACACCAGGCTGCGAGGACCATGGTTTGCTAATCATGGCACAGCAGGTGCTTAAAGACCTTTGGGGTGACACGCTGCCCTGCATTTGCCTAGAGCATTACCCTTTCTTATTACACGTTGAGCATTATGCGATTGCCTCCGATGATTATAGACCAGATTTCTAAGGAAGAACTTAATCCTTGAATGACCCTTGAACGCGACCTGGAATCTCTCACTATCTGTCAATATTTGGGCTATCCATTCTGCAGTCCTGAGTCAGCTGTTGAATTGGCGATGCTTCTCTTCTACTATAAAGGCCGTTCCAGGGTTAGGGCGTCGAAGTGAAAACACCTACTATAAATTGATGGGGACTGAGGACAGTGCTATCAGGACATGACAGTTCGACCGTCGTGTCGACGATGCCCACCGTGTGCTCACAGCAAAGTGAGGTAGGCACGATGATTTGCGCGTGAATTAGTTTTATAGAGAGAGTAGACTTGCGTAACATCCACCGCACTCTCTTCCCCTCCCATCCTGTGCCCGGTGTCATGACATAGTCGAGAAGACCGGAGGCTGGGAGGGCGCGGCCGAACCCGCACATTGGCGCTCCACTCCATGCCCCCTGGTCCATAACAAGCACTTGACCAGGATTTTGACCAACAACAACAGAAAACACACGAATGAGTAGGCAGCAATGTACACGACCTGTATACCCCGCGGGAGCGCAAACGCATCTACCGTCAAAGAACCATGTACCGGAAAACTAACAGCGCTCAACAGGCTGCGAGGGCCATAGTTTGCTGATCACGGCATAACAGACGCTCACAAACCTTGGAGCCCATAAGGGTGACGCACAGCCCTGCATTTGCCCGGGCCATCACCCTTGGAAGGCTGGCTAACCAATCAGTAGGCGACTGAAAGGCACAACCCTTAAAGTACACAAACACCCCTCATATGCGTGAAAGAGTCACGGATCCCCCTTAAGAAGGAGCCGTATCAGCCTGGCCTTTGGCTCCCCAGTCCGCCATTCCACACAAAAACACACGGACTGAGTTGAGGGGTAAGTAGGCAGCCTTCTAAGCCGCAGCACTTGGCGTACCGTGATAGTCTCAGACTCGGATCGCACATGCAGCATATGCAGCCGAGAAGGGCACTCGCCACTTGCGTGGGATGTCAGAATCGAGTGCTTGCGATGGCGGTGTTCTTGTGTTGTGGAGGTGGTGGTGGGGCCATTGTTAGGCATAGGCACTGATGAGAATGGCGAAGTTGAACCTTCGGAGAGGCAGACTCATCAGTCGGTCGTTGATACCCTGCAGGAGACAGGGCAGTCGTCCTACGATTTCGCTCTGGATGGCAAAGGCGACGCCCGCGTCTCGTCGCTCTGCCCTAGGGCGGCCGCTCCAGAGGAAGTTATAACCGGAACCCATCTCCTCCAGTTGGCCTTGTTCGGAGAAGCGGGTCTCGCTGAGAGCAGCGATGCCCACTTTATAGTGCGCCAGTCCCCAAGCGCTAGCGCCATCCTCCGTTTCCGGTCTGTCGCTCCTGGGATTATCTAAAAGGGAACTCCTTTGAGGTGGGTTGAAATGGAGGAGGAAGAGAGAGAAAGAGAGTATTTTGTCCTATGCTTTGGTTTCGACCGCATGTAAAGCAGTTCGGGAGCCACGGTCTGCACGCAAATGTTGTGAAACCAGCAATTTTTTAGGACAACTTTTATTGCCCCCTCCCCCTCGCGGGAAAGAAGAGACAGCTCTCTCTTTCTAGAGTTGTTTAGTCGCGCAAGGCAACCGCCGCTCTCCACTATGGATTATGGGCCTTAGTGAGAGGACGACCAATGTCTTGGGTCGCCCACGTGATTGCATGTCGCCTTCGCCGTAGAATCTTCCGCCCGTGGAAAGAAGAGAGTAAAGTATAGAGCTGGGGGATTGAGGAAGAAGGAGGGTTGAAATGGAGGGGAAGACCAGAGGAGGAGCGGGAGAGGTTGAGGGGAGGAGGGGAAGGGGGAGGAGGATGGGGGAAAGAAGGCTAAAGGAGAGGAAGAAAAAGAGGGAGGGTAAGGTGGGAGGTGAGGAGGAAGGATGAAGAAGGGGAGTAGATTTGCCGTGTGGAGGGCTACACACGGAAACCCTCACCTAGTTTGACCTGTCAGTCAAGGCGGTTACTGAAGTGTGATCTCCAGACAGAGCCTAGCTTCGAGAAGCCACAGACGAGAGTTGGGTGCCAGTTAATGGTCGCTAAGTGTGTTCGTACCTGCAACCAAGTGAGCGACCTGCTACGACCTTCACGTGGGTTCACAACAGGCACTACTGCACCCCGTCGGACTGTAAGAGGGTTGGAGGACCCCTCTTCTCTTGTTGTGTAAAACCCTAATCAGGGTAGGTTGCTGTACCGGGATAGTGGTGGTATGCCTACGTGCTGATTTTAGCCGTGCCAGCCACCTCCGCCCCCTCTCGCTTCTGGCCTTCCGAATTCCGTTTTGACGCCATGTCCAGGTTGGAAGGAGGGGGAGGAGAGAGTGGGCTAGATGCAGCGAAAGTCACCGTTCCCCCGCTCGCCCTGTTGAATGGTGGGCATCATCGGTCACGACGGTCGAACTGTCGGTTCTGTTTTCGAGGAAGGCTTTCTGTTAGGTCGGTCGCTGCATGCAGTCCCGGCGTTCCCCAACTGATAGGCCAATAGTGCACGGAAGAGGGACAATGACCGATACTGCGGCCCACCTCATTGCAAGTGGGAACATTTCCGTCTATTATAAGCCAGACGAGCCAGAAACTATCACATGGGTTTGAAAGTTGTCACGGCAGACCCTAGCAATTTCGACTTTCAAGTGGGAAGGGGAGAAGTTAGATGCAAAGACAAGGACTAAGTATATTCGCGGGATAAGAAAATGCCAATTCAAAAGACGAAGATGCGATCACTGGAACAAATTCACCAACGTTTTAAAAATCCTGCATTACTGGTAGACGTATGCATTCCATCTAACATTATTTCGGGTATTTTTTACCACCCGACAGCAGCTGTCCTCTTACTAAAGAATTACGCGTGGGGGTGCAGAGTAATCAATCAGTGTAAACATCTTGGCGGTACCGTATCCTCGGGGCAGTACAGGTGAGCGAATGTCATCCTGCCGACGGAGGGTCGACCAAAAACTCTGCGAAACAGCAGCTCAGAAAAATATGGTGGGCAGTACTCTATGATTTTTATTTTCCCTGGGCATACACTTAATCCTTGCCGACGCCAGTAGAGAGAGAGAGCCCTGGATTTTGTGCCGGGTGGAGGAGAGATATGCCGGGGTTGATTAAAAGCCAGACGAGAAGCGCATGTCCGCTGCTGCCGGATCAGGTGCCCGAGTGTCTCGAGCCAGGACACGTCAGCCATCAGCCTCGAAGTTGGTTGGGCTCTCTGGATTACTGTGATTGGGGGGAGGGAGAAGGGAGGGGAAACCGGACAGGGACGCTCGGTTTCACGGATGCGGTTGGGAGCAGAATACACGGCTTCGATCGTCTCGACTTTGTTTTGCCAGTGAAAGACGGTTGGTGGTGTGGGAGGAAAGTGTGGCGGATGCTGCAGTCTAAATGGATTTGTGAGCAAGTCACCACGACATCGAGCCTCATGAGCAGTGGTTGACTTCGTCACTTGCAACGAACAAACTGTCATGTGTTATATGATTGTATTCCGGTCAACTTGCAGGTGCCACATTCGTGTCGAGCACTATTAATCGTAGAGTTAATTACCTGGCCGGCCATCCTGGGTTATTTAATTCCCATTTTCGTCACATTCGCTGGTACCGGATAATGGGTTCTATTATGCATTAGTGGGGTCTGCCTCGTTTGACCTTACTTAATGTTTAGCCAAGTCTGCCCTCGTGTTTCATCTTGGCGAATAACTGAGGGGTTCGCTCACATCCGTTTAAATAACGACGGTCTACCGTTCAAAGATACTCCTATTAGAACTTGAATGTGATGTCTTTTTAATACCGCCCGACCTGGGGGTTCCTACGTTTGTCCGGATGGACCTTTTTGGAGCCCACAATCACGCCTTCCACACCAGTCCCACCGTATGATACTGGAAATTTTGGTTTTATAGTTAGCAACCAGTCTTTTCAGTTCCTCTTAGACACGAAGATTTGCAAAAAGAACACACTCAGAAGCAGCGGCTCGGAATGCCGAAGAAGCTCTCAAGCAGGACGCTAGGGACTATGACCTTCTCCGACAAGGGTCATTAGGTGCGGACATCAGGACACACTTTCGCTCTACTAAATGGCAGTTTCAAGGTAGAAATGACGTCAAATAAATCAGTAAGCGGTAGAAGAAATCCAGGAAACGAACAGTCAGTACCACGAAGCTCATGATCAGCAGCAAAGTCAAGCTCAGGAGGTACATAGTTTGAGTTGTACCGAGCATGGTCATGGAGCTTTAAAGCAGAAAATATAATGCACAACACATAATCAGAAAAAAGACCGGGATTTGATGTTACCCAAACTTAGACTTTACTCTCTTACTGTTTGTCTTTGGAGTACCGAGTTGGAACGAAGACAATAGAGCCTGACGGAGTTAAGGAAAAAGATGTTAGTTGTGCTCTCCGCGGAGGGAGTAGTTTCACTGACGCTGACTTGAACAACAGCAGGGTCAACGGGCACAACGCAAAATTGTCACGATCAAGATCAAGCATCTACCAGAGCTGACATTGTTCTACCTCATAGCGCGGGATGGGGTCCAACGAGTGTCCGGATCAGACAACGGCAAAACTTCCGCGATTTATCGGACGTGATGCCCGTTGCATCACGTGTTGCGCATTAAAAGTGCCAACAAGTGGACTTATGAGAACCAAAACATCTGTCCGAACCGATTGTAACTGCTGGGGTCCTCGTGTGCCAACTACCAGTCCGTTCACTTCGGTTTCATGTTTACGCAGGATTTGTTAGTACCAGTATCATACTTTCGAGTCCGAGAAGTGGAACACTAAATTGGCGGCCTACAGCGGGGTCACACACTACAGGATCCCGTCCAGAATGGAGGTCGTAAGCAAGTCCGAGGGTGGCCATATGAATTTTCGGATTTTCCTAATGTTTCGTCCCTTAAGGCATCCAGCGATCTGTTCATCTTTCCTTAAAGATCATATACCACAAATGCTGCAGTTTTAGATGGCCTCAACTGGAGGACTCATATATCATGTAACACTGAAGAAAAAGACTGCCTGAATAACGGATGACATGTACGTGTTTCGCAGGGGATAAAATGAAGTCTTGTGAACTTTGCACGAAAAAAGCCTTCAGTAAAGCGCTGATGATGAACTCGCAGGATTGTTCAGCATTTTTTCCTCGTTAGGTCTTCAGTTTGTTCAGGAGAGGGGGGCGGGTGCCAAGTCACCAAGGCCTTCTCAGTAAACCGCCAGGGTATTCACTTTTATGCTTGAATTGTTTGTCGTCGGCAGTGGTTGAACACGGAATAAGTGCGCTAAACTCGAGGGGGACACCTATTCCCGTGTCCCATCTTTGGCCCTAACCCCAACACTAATTTAACCCCGTCTTGGAGTTTAGCATAAGGCCACCAGTAGTAAGGGGGGAGGGGTTGGTACCTACTCCTGTGTCCTACCTCCACACATAAATGCCGAGGCCCATCTGGTTGCTGGGGCATTTTATGGTAAGATGTGGTTATGTAGCCCCACCTGGTGAACACAATACTGCTGACCTACTCAATTATTTTGAGTCGGTGTGATTACGTTGGCATGATGTTGCTAAGCGTTGCGGTGTGTGTTTTGTTGGCGGCCATGTTCCTCTGTTGCCGTGTCTTCCTATTTTGGCCCAATGCCAGTGATCCTTCTTGACTTTCGACCTGTCGTCTCCTTCTCACGTTCGCATAGGATTTTTCAGGGTTAGGGTTCAGGGCTACGGTGAAGGGCTAGGGTTAGGGGTTAGGGTTGGGGGTTAGCGTTAGGGGTTAGGGCAACTAGTTCTCAACCATTCGAAGTACAACCGCACCTCCCAATAGCTTTTCTTTTGCATAAAATTACTTGACCTTGCTGCCTGTGCGTCGTGCAGTCCCAACTGTAAAACCCATATTACCATCAGTCCCGTATTACAGGTGACTGGGGCCTGATTATCTCTGGTGCGGCTACATAAACACATCTGAACCATTTTATAGACGACAGTAAATGAATCTTCTTCAACAGTACTTAGTTTGCACCCCCTGCACTGCGATTGTGAGGCCCTCTGATGCTGACCACTGGTTGCTCTTTTGCAGTCTCCTCCCGTCTAGGCAGCTATCAGTCAGAAGGTCAGCCTTAGCAATGACATTTTTCATTTCGTCATAGTTGCCTGTTTTGTCTAATTAGGCGCAGACGCTTCTAAGGAAACTCTGCCTCCAGACCATGCATTTTTATTGACGTGACTCTGCCCAGAAAGTAAACAAGTAGCCAAATTGCCTATTTTAGAACCGTTTTCTAAGCATCTTCCCTGCAAACAGTTGTTCTTTTGTATCTGACATGCTGTGATCATAAGGTTTTACGTTTGTGGAATATTTACAAGCCTTTTCTGGACAAATACGCGTCCTGACATGAATTCTGACAAATGAAGTTGGCCTACAGTGGGCATTTTTTAAAATTGCTACCCATTACCCATGACGGAGTGCGTGGCCTAGCTGGCTAGTATGTTTGTTATAAACCGTAGCTCAAGTCATCCTTTAACAGAATCAGATCAAGATTCATAAAGCACGACGACAGGTTTTTGGGCAGAAATAGTACTTTGTTCACAGGATCACCATTATATCCGATGAGATGTTAGCACTTACTGCCAATATCCGGGCAGGGTCACTATCAAAATTGCACACTTGTTTGATTTCTGAGTGATTAAGACAGCGTTCTATTTTTTATTCCTCCGACACCGGTAGAAGTGTTGACTTCATTTGGAATATTATTTTCTAAATTTGTTGCGGCTATCATAAAAGTTCTAAAGATGGGTTACTTGGCCCCTCCTCTCTCTCCCACGTGAAAACTGTGGGCAGACATAAACAAAAAAGATGAGTTTTAGTATACAAGCGACAAAATAGCTGTTTAACGGAGATAACGTTAGGTGGAAGGGTTAAATGACGGGTTCTGAGGAACGTAAAAACTCTGGGTAGGACTGTTGAATACTGGAAAATTCATTCCAATGAAGGTAACCAACCACGCTTACTCCCTTTCAATGATTCTATACTCGGAGCAGGGTATTTACAGTTTGCAAAAGTTGGCACAACACTCCTGTTCGTTGTGATGAAAAGTGGACGGCCTCCGTTCGAAGGTGCAAAATTCAGGGACTAGTTTTCGATGACTTGCTTCCCTTTTGTGCACCAAGTCTGTTGGGTTTTACAGCGAAGAGGATTTCATAAACCCCGGTTTAAATCAACCGACCAAACGATTTCTTTCAGTCGTGTACAATGGGGCTGTACTTTGAATAATAGATTGCTTTGTGGATTTTTCACGAAGTTTCACTGGAACACCGAGGTCCTTGAATTCTGCCAGCAGACAAAGGATGAGTTACCACAGACACATGTTCCTGAGTCAGGAAGATTGCGAAAATTGCATCCCAAAAATACCTAGTGAAATGGTCTACCTCAGAATTTCTAAACGTCTCGAAACATTTGCCAAGTCCTTTATTTAACTGTCCCGTACCATGACCTACTTAGGACTGCCGAAACAATGATATGCATGGCGGAATATAGGTATGGCTCTCTACGGTCTATTATGATAAACTCCCAATGATATAGCCCTAGCGCAAACACGAACCCTTCCTTAAAGATGTCTGTACGTGTCTGGTGTGTGCTCCACAATATTGCTTAATGTCCATACGAAGTTTGCCGTCACGCCAGGAAAAGAGTTATAAAGTGCACGTCTTTAAGTCATTTTGAAGGAAGGTATTTTATTTTGTTTTTAAGGACAAAATATCCCAAAAGTGTAAAATATCACAAAGAGGTCATTTGAAGTTTGCTAAATTTAATCAAAACACTACCGGCAAAGACAAATAAGACTGGGATGGTCCTTACGGGCTTATTAGCCGTCGCCAGCCAGCTATACCCAATCCCTAGGTATGGGACACCTGGGGCTCGATCCCGCGACCTGTTGGTTAGAAGTCCAACGCCTCTATCCACGGAGTCACGGGCTCGTTGTCCTGTCGGTTGCAATTGGAAATATACAATAGTGAAGGAGCGCTCACATGTCGTGTTACGAAACTCACTCGTTCCGTTGTTGCACACCTCGGAGCTGGGTATGGTTGGCTGACGATGGCTAATAAGCCAGAAATGAACATTATAGTCCCCCTAGACTTCGTCGGTAATGTTACACGGTCTCTGTTACGCGCCGCTGTTCGGCTACTGACTGGGCTCGAGAATGAGCTCGTAGGCAAAACGGGACGAGTGAGTTCCGTAAAAACGTTCGGTGAGTGCCGCTCTACCAACTTCAGGCATCTCTGATGGAGGCAATAAAAATCTGGACTTCCAATCGCAACCTCGTGCATATTTTATTAGCAGTCAGAAACTGTGATCTTCGCTGGTCTAATCCAAAGTCTGTAGAGAATTACAGTTTCTGCTGGTGTCAACTTTAATTCATGGCTGTCTGTCCACCAACTTTGCTCTTGTGGGGGACCTTATTTGAAGGAGTGTGTGAAAACAGTGGGCATCTCGGCTCTGGGCTTTCTTACACACGGGAACTGCCTTGTATTAACGATTTTTATCATATATAGTCAGTACTTGAGCAAGTCGCAACGGCAAATTGAGATCCAAGAAGACTAAATGGAATTTAAAGTCGGGCCGTGGCGCCCTAACACGATACTCAAGCATACTGTGTATGCTCGGAATAGACATGTGCAACAAACCGTATCAAAGTCCCAAATTTACAGACTGTTAATTAAAAGACGGACAACAAATAGTACTTAATGAGCGCATACTAGCCACCTAATCCCGGACACCGACTGCATCTAGTCGACCTCGCTTAGCAAATGAAGTTATAGATACTTTGGTGTTTCTCCTGAATGCTCCCATTATTGCACCGGATCATCCTGACGGACCTTCGCCCGAAACGCCTGTTTCCCCATTACTGCGAATAAACCAACTCCAGTGATTGAAGTAGAGTACGAGTTGAACTCTTGAACCTTATGACCCATGGCAGGCCAAGCCTGCTTGGTAAAATTAAAATCCGAGGATCTTCATCACTGCGAAGACGACAGAGTTGACTTACAACGTCATGGAGACCTTCCAACCATGGGCACAGCTATCATTGTTCTGTGGGATGCAAATCACCATATGTCTGAAAGTGTTAGTTTCTCCGTTAACAATATTATTCTGCGAAACTTAGCGCCACAACCTGGACGAAGATGAGGGTTTTATGGATTCGGCTGTCTATATTGCTGAGAAAATCCATTCAAACGTTTCGTCTGAGTCTCCCTCGTCGACGTAGAAGAAGTAACACAAGGCACTGACCGACGCTATGCATACCAAGGACAGTCGATGTGTTACTTGCAGTCTATGGAATCCCAGGGAGGTATCGACCGTCGACAGAAAGATGACATGTCATATTATGGGAAATCTATAAGTTTTCTCATGAATGGGTGTGATGCCTGAGCTACACACGTATTGTGATCAAGGGAGGAAAAGGTTGCCTAAATCTTTAAAACGAGTCAAGAATTCAACTTTGTGGCCGCCAAAATAATTGCCCGTGCCAGAAACAAGACAAACCGAGAATTCAGTGAAGCCTGGACCTCGGATGAGAACTCAGTCAACCGACGTATCGAACAGACGCCGGCACAAAGAGCCCTGTACGGTCGCCCCCCAGATCAGCAGCACTGATAGGTGATTGGCTAAAGCCCCCTGTAACTGTCGCTCGTTCTGTTACTGTTGTCAACCCGGACGATGGACTCCTGTGTGGGTTCCAAAGCTCAGAGCAATATGATTTATTGTATTTCACGAAACTACATTTTGTACTGCAGTGTTTCCATCAGCCATGTTTACGGGTCAGTAATTGTTCCACTGTGCCACAGTTAGACAAATGAAGGCGTTTGCCTCCTGGCGGAACTACTTGGTGGAGCCTCCCTATACACGTTGATCCTCATTAGTCGAAGTGAAATTCCTTGTAAATATATTCAGCTTCATGTAAAGAATTGTGACATATAGGTCCCCTTTACCCAACTGCTGATGCATGTCATTTTCTTTCCCTTGGCGTGTTATCCCCACATCCGTTCAAACCTTACATCGTCATAGCAAGAACAGTATTTAAAATTTGACAAAAAGTTCATCTGCCTCTCTTCATCTATTGGGTCATCAATCATCCCTTACTTGGATAAACTAGTCCGGCATCTCGCACGCACTATCCTCATGCAGGCAGGCCATAACTTTTCGTCAAAGCTGAAAATTCTCCATGTATCAATAGGGACGGACGATCAGGCCGAAAAGCCTTTTGATGTCGCTGCAGCAAGTAATCGATAGTCTTTGAAGTCATCAGTTGTTTTAATATTAGGAAAACTGCTCTACAACGGCGGACGCCATAAAATGGGACAGAGACTAAAATAAGGCATTTTATTCGCCCTCTGGCAGCATGAAGAACTTCAAACCAAGGGGAAGGATTTCCTCTATAGTTAACTGTAGTTATGCTTTGAAGACAATTACTAGACCACGATAACGTTGCTGGGGTTCAAATAGGGCCTGTTTGAGGGGATAAAATTGTACAGCAAATTTTATGTCTTCAAGGCCCTAATCATTCACAACACCCATGTAAAGGGAACATTTATCTTCTTTGATTTACGGTCTCTGTTCTCGGTTACATTTATGTTTCTTAGTGCTCCTAAAGTCCTTTTAGGCTTAAATTTGGCCATTTCAAGGTCCTCGAAAATTTCAATGTTGATGTGTAATCCAAATGACCTTAAAAAGTTCTTATGGCTGCGTTTCGCCTAAATCCTCATTCCGAACTTTTGTGTCCGTCGTAGTTGCATGTTACGTTCGTCAGGTCACTGGCCAACATTAGCCCGGTGGAATTTACGTCCATGTATTATGTTTACAGGTTAAAGTAGCCGTATGCAGAGTGTATATGCCTTTAAAGAGCTCGCGGCCTCTATTTTTAGGTCAAAAGGGTTTAAAGCTGGTTGGCTTGAAAGTTGCGAAGAACGATACAGGATCGTCGGAAAAGGTTTTATTCGCCTGACGTTTCGAATTCATACTTGAATTTACTATTATAAACTGCACCAGATAAAGACATTGTGTGCCCAAATTCTCCAAAATTTATGGGATATGATCTAATGTCACTAACACACTTACAACCACGATTAACGGCCCCATACTTATTGAAGTTGGCAGGAGTTAATTTGATGACTGTATGCTTGTCCGCAGCCGATTGGCTAATTGCCATAATTTTATCAGTCGCGTTGTTTATAGGTGTGATAACTGTTCTGCCATTTAGCTAATCGACACAGGTATTTGGGGCAGTGCTCGCCAGCGCGCGCTCTCCACGTGGTTGATTACCCTGCCCTGGCAAAGTCTCAGCAGAAAGTACGGAGGGGAGATAATTGCGCTTGTTAATCGAATGTCAGCCAGAGAATCGTGGCTCACGCGGCTATCGCTTCTGGTGAGAATTTCATTGCTGAACTTCAGCGTGTGACTGGGTTCCATCGAATGAGCAAGACCTTGGAGGCTGGCGCCTTATCTCCCCACTGCCGCCGCTGAGTACCTCACGATCAACGTCTGGAGTATTTCTCTGGTTTTTCTGCCGTAGATGCTTCGCTAGCAGCCGCACCAGATTGGGTAAACGACCCTGGCCCCATGACCTGGCGCCAGGTGGTGGTTTCCGTTCTGGGTGCAATCCCGACCCCAAGGAGTGTGAGAGGCCGGACAACGACTTCCGAGATGTCCTGATGCATAAGAACGCTCACTAAAACTTGGGCCAGTTGGACAGGATCTCTCGTCTAGTTTTTGTATGCACTAGTTGACGGAGTTGCATGAGTAACCATTCGTCCCGTGCACTCGTCAAAGTTATTGTAATTTGGCAACCTTGACGTTCGTTTCACTGCAGCGCGTTTCAACACGCCGATATGGTAGCATTACGCAACTGTGTTTGTGGCTGATTCAGCAATTGTTGGTGAAGCCCCGTACTGGTGTTGTACTTGAGTCATATTTTTGGTTTTTGAAAAAAAAACTGGCTGACCCAGACAAAGCATATCCAAAGTTACCAACGCAGTATCCGAAGATTACAATCTCTACGTTTTTGATTATGGTGCCGGGAATCACAGCAACTATGCCATTTGCAACACTCCAAACCACACTTCCGTAATGCTGGAGGGTGGGCGGTGGCCGGTTTTATCGGTCACCATCATTAATGTTTCCTTCCGTGCGCGTTTTTTTACTGGTCATGGAGGCAAGCTACGTTGCTCTCACTGGTGAGATCTACTAACAGCACAGAAACCCCGACAATCCCTGAGTATCCTGTCCCAATATCCGGAGAAGCAGTATGACCATGTGCTTCAAATCTGGGAAGGCGCAGACTGTCATTTTCAAGGGAGAATAAAGAAAATTAGAGTAAATTTTTAAAAAGTGCCATCATGTCTAATCTGCGTGTGAGCCGTTGCCGTATATTTTCACATGACGCTGCGGCATGCCAGGATAAATTATTGCCCACTTGAGTAAATGCCTTTAAGAGAAAAGTTTACGAGGGTTTTAAGGAGGCTGGCCAGCAACCAATATTTTCTTCTTTGACCACTGAGACGATAGTTATCTGCAGTTTCAACTCGAGCATTCGCAGTCTCTCGCTCCCTCTCAGCCGGAAACAAGGACAAAATCCCATTTCAGGGTTTCTTTGTCACTGCCTGTTTTGGTGGAACAAGTTCAGTGAATCAGACGGTCTTTTTAAGAAAATCCCTTTTGCAGGTTTGACTGGAAGGGGTTGAAACGATGTCTGTTTCCGCCTCCATCCGGACATCGGTATAGGTCATCGGATGGGGGTTAGGTATGTATTTAGCGAGATCCATCGGATGTTGGTTTGCCATTTCCGATAGCAGCAACTGCCAAACCTATTGACAATGGAAACGGCAATCGTCTGTCTAGGATGCTCAGTTATCTACGCAAAGGACCACACTGTCCGAGTCCTGCGCCAAGTACACGGTCGCCTAACAACAGCGTGGCTCACCTGCTTTGGTGCGTGCTTTCCACTCTCATTTGTTCTGACACCCTTCTCCCCGGTCCTTTGTTCCCATCCACCATTCCCTACTGACCTTATAAGCTCTAATTGATCATGGATGCGTGTCAATCTGGATTCAAAGAATCAAACCATTTATGCAACTGCAATGTCCCGACGAAGAGGATTTAACGGGTCGCGTGAAGTGACGTCCTCCTGTCTCGTCTGCTTGCTGGACTGAATGTAGGCGGTTTACTCTCGCCCTGCACTCCTACCTAGAGCCCACACCGCCTATCTCAGTGGCAGGTGCAGACAATAAGTAGTGCTCCTATAAACGGATGAGTTTTTCGGCAACGGTATAGAGAAGGACCCCACTTAACTGTCAGTAGACTGTGGGTCGTATCGTATGGAGTTTTATCTTGGCATACGTTCGCAGGCCGTTGCAGAAATTACACCGCCAACAACGATTACCTCCTACGACCTCACACCATGATTAAAAATCCGCTATTTTATGAAAGCCAATTTTCGTTCATTGTTTAATTACTACTCTCATTTCCGTTGTCGTACAATAGCGTAGGATAAGACTTTCGGCATAAATTCGGGCAATTTTTGTATTTTTTCATTTTGTCAGCATAGTATCTAGCGTGCTGCCCCACCCATAAAACTCCCTTTACCATAGCTCACGCATGGCCCGATCCACAGTCTGCTGACAGTTAAGTGGGGTCCTTCTCCATACCGTCGCCGTTTATTCAATTTCGAAATCAGAATAGATGCGGCACGCCGCCACAATATGCCTTTTTTGGGGGCGGGGGGGGGAGATCCCATCGTTCAGTGGCAGAGAGTCTAGTTCAGTGGCGAAGGAATGCAGAAAAAAGACGACAGTTCTGTTGGCCTTGGTACTACCGGCTGAAAACTAAAAATAAGTCAGAAAGGTCTGTTTTAATGCCTTCCGCCGACATATGTCGGACAGATTAGGTTTATCACGCACTGAGTTCCTGCGGTCGGCGGAAGTGGACCAGTCAGTAGTGATGCCAGAGTACGTACCTGAAAGCGCTATGCAAGCACAACCAACTGACCATGTGTTCGTGCTTCTAGATAAAAAGATTACATATAAACATGGGATGAGAAAGTTCTAAATTAGGCAGAGTAGTATTACAGCAGTGTGAACTAGGGACGCGGTACTACTTACAAATATTGCTTGATTCACCATACTGACGGCGCAGGTATAGCTACCCTTTATTTAGCATTAGGTCATTTCACGTGACAGGCGCACATAGCCGTCAGACGCGTTCCTAGACGGTTCGAAGGGCTGTTCTCACAAATTCCCGCCAAGTGCTCTGTTGCCTAAACGGGTGACGACACGTCTGGCATGTGCAAATAACTGACGTCTCGTGACCTTTGATTCTAAAAACAAGCTTGTTTTTTTCGGTATGCGGGACCGAAAGGCAGACCGCATACGCACATAGAGAGGGAAGTGTCTGGGATGGTCACCTCTCGTCTGATAGCCGTCCTCAGTCGGCCATACACAACCCCAGGCCCGCACTCTTCGGTCATTGGGCGTAAAGCAGTCCAACGTTCTGTCACTGAATCACGGGCTCGTGGTCCAGTCGGCTGCGATAGGGAATGTGTAATATCGCGCGGCATAGACGTTCGTCAACTGGATTACGGGGTGCACGCCCGTTGCCTTGTGGGGTTCGATCTAGAGCCTTAACAGTCAGTCACATGGCGACCAGTACCTATGTGGGAGAAGTGCCGCTGAAGACAAGAGAGACTGGAATGACCTTTTCTGGCTATTAAGTTGCCGCCAGTCAATCTTCCCACGGCAGCTACTATTTCGGACAGCAACCGAAAATACAATGGACATGTGGATTAATGGTAGGATGTTAAACCTAACACTAGGTGACCAAAGAGTCAGGAGTCAGATCCCGGGTTATCCACGTCCAGGGCTGGAAACATCCGGTTGAAGCCGGCTAATTGGCGAGAAGTGGCTGCTCTAGTTTTCACTATCGCTGCAGGTATTCCTTCCTGTATATGACTAATCGTTGTGCGACTGTCTTTGAAGACTGCAGACTGGATCCCAGTGCGCAGTGCGATGCGCATGTCCAATAACCCGACCGATGAACGCCCCTTCCCACGAAACTTAATAGTTTCGATGGCAGCCGACAAGACAGCGCGCTCATGGCTCAGTGGCAAAGCGATAGAAGAATTCCACATAGCCCGTAAACCTACCAATCAAAGTATTTCGCATGACAAACATATAAAAGGAAAAAGGGAACTCAAGAAACCCGAAATCACGTGCAGACAGACCGAACCGAACCGTCAACCTCGTGGTTTTGTGCAAAGTGTGCTGTCAGTCATGCATTTGTTCGGCCGTGGATTTCTCCCTTACCAGACGTTGTGATTGTAGTTGCTTTGGTTTTAGAAACTGTGGAATCTATCCACTGCGACCTCTTCGATCATGTACGTTGAAAGGACTGGGAAGTAGCACTGTCTTCCCACTTTGGTTTAAAATGGTCTTTTTGGAAAAAAATGACAGATTTTTGTTTGAAGAAAAAGTGTCTAATGGGCAAAAGCTGGTATTTTGATCTAATTTTCGCGCTAATCGTTTAGTCATCTGCAAACTCTTATCAAGAAGACACCATATATTCTCTGTCGGAAAAGGCAAATTGTAAGCCTTTGTGATGGGCGTACAAAAGTTGCACTATGAATACCTAAGGGCCACATGCGTCCGGTATTAAAAAAAAGTTTGTTGCAGCAAGAAAGTCTTGAGTTTCGCATTCCCTTATCCCTGTTTATACATAGATATGGCAACGCAGACAATTAATTTTCTTTCGATGAGGACCTCAAGGTTGATCAAGGTAGTGAAAGGACCTTAACCAAGGCCATTTACTAAAGTCCTAGCTTCTGGCCTGCATTTCCTTCGTCGCTCTGACCCTAGGGAAAGAACACCCACGTTGACTGAACTACCCCTGCTGATCCACCAGAGATTGACGGGAGATTCAGATTTGAAACGCTGTGCTTAGTTAATGCCAGAATTTTGGACCGGTATTGCTGCTGCTTAAGGTACGTGCGAATGCCGTAATTTTATATAGTTCTGGTTGCCGCGAATTTGGTGGTAACCAGGGTCGGATTCTAAAGCGACCATTGATTGCGCAGTTTCACCTCTGGATGCTAGCCAACGGGCTGTGTGCGGCCTGATACAGTTCTCTGGTTTCTGTTGGGAGTCGGGCACCTGTACAGTCACTGTACAGCTGCCTAATTGTTGTCAGCCAATACGGGCTAATTTTAACATTTGTGGCCCATCATGCAAAACCAATAATAATAATAATAATAATAATAATAATAATAATCGTACTTTACCCAGAGCCATTTAATGGATTAAGAAGTATTCTGACAGATGAGCATCAAAAGTTGCTTTCGTTGTTAGAGAAGCACAAAAAATCTTCTAGTTTAATTTGGTAGTGCAGTGGCCGTGATGTACCCGATCGATCACAGCATTCTGCTCTTAATTTCACTATTATTATTTTTATGCCAGAATGTTAGCTATTTCTTTTGCATTTATTCTAGCCCCCTCTATATGGCGAATAGTAAACTCTAGGTCGGCCTGAATCATCAGACTCTTACTCATATTCACAGTTACGCGGAATGATTCATATTTGGGCGAGAGTACGCTTCTCTTCCGGATTTGGATTGAGGAAGGAAAGCCAGCGGTTTGATATCTAACGCTCAAGGGAGCCAACTGACTTTTTAAAGCGTTTTTGAATGCAGAGATAGATCAAAAAAGTAATATTCTTTCAAGTAAAAATTCCCTAAAATCTTTTTTTTCAGTGAATGGCGTAATTTTCATATTTAAATGCATGGACACTGGTAACTTTGAGAAATCGATGAAACGGGTTTAGCTACAATTGACCTTCAGGGGACCAGAGACAGAACCAAAACTGAAAAGCGAGACTAGAATAGGCATTCCAGTTGTTAAACGAATCCAGTTTTGTTTATTTTTACTGTCCTTCTTTTATCTTCCGAATATGGTCGACAAAGATTGTATCTAATGTAAGATTTATATTAGGAAAAGATGTGAGACACACCGCTTCCCTTAGCTGTTTTTGAAACTCCCTTCGCCCTGCTGTCGCTGTGGTAAGCCTCTTTTCCCCAATTCTGTCTAAATACACTCCGCTGGTGGCCTTGAAAAGTAGCATATTTTTATTTCGCAGAGCGGCAGATCAAGAAACCATCCGGAAGACAGTCAAACTAGGGAGCCTTGAAGGGGAACGGACGGAATTAACTCAATTGAAAGGAGGGAGGTATATTGTGTGATAGAGAGCACACGTAGCTGGACCTATGAAAGTACAACTTTTCATTTTACGTCCTGAAACTTATTGGCCTGAAATTTCACACTACCCTTGGAAATCGTCATTAATGATAGCGACAAACAACAAGTAGTAAACGCACAAAGGATGCATCAGCGGCACACCTACCACACCCTCAGTCATTGCAGCTGCTCTTACCTGGTGTGTTGCTAGCTTTTTATCGTTGGCACCTAAGTCTTCAATTACTGTGATTTCACTACCCGTTTTAGGCAATTGTCATGATCATGATTTTCATAATAGCCGGATAACTGACGCGGTATTTAATCACTGGCTCCTTGCGTTACAAACTACTCTGCTCAGTAAAGAGTATGAAGGGGAAGATTACTATGACTGCTGGTAATCTGTGGTCGGTAAACCACCACTCAAACAACTCGTGACCTATGCAACTTCCACACTTTGCAAGGATTGTGACCCCGTCCAATGTGTTCCGTCAAATGGATCGCAACTTTGAAACTTGCGTTGTTTTCCATCACTGCTGCTGCGGGCTCAGCCAGCCGCGTCCAGAGTAGTCTTTTGATGTCTCCAACGCAGCTGCTCATCTCACAGCTGGGTGCCAGATCCGGAAAACAACTTTGAACGTTTCTTGCCGCTTAAAATGGGTATTAGGATAACTAGCACGCATTTCTGCCAATGGCTCTTGTCTGTACTGCATCTTGAGTGGATTTTTCAGGAAGAAGTTAAAAGTTCCTTTTTTGTCCGGTGTTGACTACAGAACTGCTTTCAACTTTTACAACAAAAACACAACATATTGATCGGAAAAAATGTCTGGTTTCAAACATCTTTGGGGCATCTGCGGGAATTTACATGCAATGCTCTAATATTATTCGTTTATTGGTCGTGCTAAAACTGAATGCCAACGGATTTCAGTTCATTCAAAGATTATACAAATTTCAAAGGCAACAAGATTTTAAAATGGGACGTGAGGAAACATATGCGCCAAGTAATTTACAACCCTGAAAAAATGCTTGAAGGCGTCAGCACATTCGCACTGATCACTTTTCGGGTATGACAGAGAAAAGCGTATCTAGACCCGACAAGCCGAAAACGTTTTTTTTTCGTTTGACATTTCGGTCCATGTCTGAGCTCAGTATTGAGGACAAAAACAGGCAGGTCTACAGATGCCCGAGGACAGTACTTACTGCCGAGGGCAGTACTTGCGATTTACTAGACAGCCGTATGTTTATTGGTTGGCAGGCGATGCCCGAATCAACGGTCGCCGCATGTTTGTCGTCGGTGATAGCAAATTCAGTGAAATGAGCTGGCATTCCTACTCGCCAGTGCAGTTCCTAGGAGCAGTGTTTGACTGCTTTTCGCTTTTATGCTTAATTGCTGCCCCAGGCAAATTTTCCCTTCTGCATGCACCAAGGTATGGAGTAGTGGTCGATAGGTAGTATACGGTGGCTCACGAATGCACCTAAAGTTATTACTTTTACTTCTTAGTCTCAGAATTCGACTCAAGTGCGACTTTCCAGCACAGAGCAAGGTGGAGGAAAGTATTTGTGGGTTTCTGAGTACAGTGTACGTTTTCATGAGGCCATGCAGGGCAAATACAGGTGTTGTCAAGCATGCTGCCGAACAAATACACTGAAAGGTCAACCAGCGAACAAAGAACTTAAAGGTCCTCCGATATAAATGCTCTACGGCTGAAGCGCATACAAAGTCTCATACAGAGATTATGAAAAAGTCACACATACATGACAAAGTGGGAATTTACGGGACATAAACAGACTGACGGGAATTTTACATTTAGGAGGCTAGAAATGTTTGTTTACGGAATCGAACGCTGCACCGCCAGCACTCGATACATCTGCGCTTTCCTTTACTAAGCAATTTCCATCATTCTTCTTGCTTTGACCGCAAGTAACAGGGGCTTCAAAAGGAGACTAAAACGCCTTTCCCGGACGCCGGCGGGTTGGCGGTTTGGCTTTCGCTATCAGGTTTTGTGCATTTTTGGCACATACAGTCCGGCAGACGAAAAGGTTCCCTAACCTGCCCGTGTATGTGCAAACGGAATGACCAGCTGCACAGACAAGAATCCCAATAAGAAACAACAGAGACTGCGTGTTTATTGGCTTTCACCTGAGAGGACCGTTAACGACGGTGATTAAATACCACACTCCGACGAGTTTACTTACGGGACCTCCATCAAACAACGAGCGCATTAATAAATCTCTACCGAAGTGTGAAATGCTACATGAAATGTCGCGAGTACTCGAATTAGTTGTAAATGAGTGTACAGTTGGTAGGCTAACTCATGAAATGTCAACCGAAATTCCTAAATGCGTTTTCGTTTCGAAAAGATTAATTAAGTAAGGCTGTAAAAGTAGTCGGCCCAAAATATAATTCAATAAAATTTCAGGTACCTTAGGATGCCGGCTTTAGAATGAATTTGCTTCCCGTTGTATGCAAAAAATACACTCCGCAAAAAATGACTACCTAATTAGCATGCATTTTTCTCATTGATTCCCGATGCCCCTAAAAGTCCAATTATATTTTGTGGAGAACATGCATAAAAGTATTCATTATTTGGCTCATTCGGTAAAAGATTACGTCTTCCTCCAATTTTATATTCGAAGGAAGGGTATAATTCGGTTTTCAAAAACTTTTCCAATTCCCGAATAAATTTGAGTCCGATCTACCGTTACACTTAGATTCAGGGTTTCAACCTACAAGCCGTATATTTTCCGCGTACAGAAAACCACACATTTCTCTACAGTAGTGAGAGATGACCATTTAGGATTCATCAAATTTAGCAGTGGATTTAATCCATATTGTTAATTTTAGAGTCACATTGGTAACTGCAGAGAAATGACGATTTATGAACGGCCATTTCACGGTATTTAAAAGTCCAACAATTAGAAACCTTTTTTAAACCGAAATGTTTCCCTCCTTCAAGTATAAGGTCGGAAGAAGACGTTATTTTCTGCCAAATGAGCACAAGAATGATGATTTTTATGCAGGATTTCAATAAAATATAAACAAAAATTTTTAGAGCATCGAAAATTAGTTAGAAAAATACATTTTAGTTAGGTAGTCATGTTTAACAGAGTGTAGTTTTTGCATGCAGCCAGAAGGAAGATTATTCGAAAGCCGGCCTCATGAGGTAACTGAAATATAATGGGATTATGTTGCATGCTGACTAGTTTTACAACCCTACTTTATTAATATTCTCGAAACGAAAACATATTTCAGAATTTCGGTTGATATTTCATGGGTTATCCCACCTAATGTACTTGGTTTATTTAAGTACTGCGATAGCAATTAGAGAGAGAAATGCTCTGTTTCGCTGATAATAATTGTAATCAGTCCGAACGTCGCGAGCATCGAGGTCCACCGTGCGCCCCACAGCATGGTGGGCTCGGGACGGTATTTTGCTTGTGGATTAGTTTTTACGGATGGTGGACTTACGCAGCATCAGCCGCGTTATCTCCTTCCTCGTCCACCTGGACCCGATTGAAAAGTGGATTCAGAATGAACGGAGGAGGACGACAAATCTAAACAGCTCGCCTGAGTTTACCATACAAGAAATGCTTCCTGCACACTGGATCAAATTTTCACATAACCAAAGGCGACAGCTCGAGTCCGAACGGAGTGGTTGTGCAATAGCGGACTGATAAGATAAGGTTAGAATAACATCTAAGTAAGCATACCAGTCCGTAGACGATGCTACAGATGGCAAGCATTGTTTTATCACCATCGGGGTGATTATCGGGCGGATCGTCAGCAAGGAAATTCGGTACACACTTCTTGCTCGTTTAAGAAATGCTGAAAAATTTGAAGGCGATGCGAGTTAACATCTATGACTACTTTGTGACCGTCAGAAAACAATACTCACATATAAACTAGACTAAGCGGTGGATAGACCCCAGAAAGTGAAAAATGAGCATTTGAGGTAAACATCCGAGAATTAAAGTCATGGATATCTGTTTCATCAGGCGTGACAAGGAATATCAAACAGTTACATGCGCAGGCGTCTTCAGACTTTTCACGGGCAAAGTACAACTTGCAGACGGATTCGCCCAAGCCATATTATAGCCTGTAATGAGGACAACTCGTTGAAAACTACTGATACGGGGTTTAGAAAACCTCAAAAACCGAGGAAGCACAATGAGACGAGTTCAATGTCCCGGACACTCGAAAAACTCGGAAGTATATTGGGGTTTTCTACTGCGTTCTCACCGGCGCCCGGACATTATCTGTCGCCGTCTGGCTCTACGAGGCAAATTTCGACGACAGATGGCGACAAAGAATCATAGGAATACGCTAATGAAACACCTGTCATAGAAGTCTCAGGGAATTGCGCAGTCGCAGGTAGCGATCACAGACGCAAAACGCTGAATTAACAAAGCATTTTATGCTAAATACGTTTGCAGCCGCCAGACGGGAACATAATGCAGAACTGCAGTAGACAAGAAAACAGCATAGTCCTATTCCCATAATTTTTTCAGTGGGAAAAGATACTGCAGCTTTATAGCTGCACATAGTAGGAGCAGTAATTATGTATTCTTTTTGTAGGGTAAGCACATCGAGGGCAGGAGATTCTTCCCTCACGCCGGATGAGGCTTCATAGACAGTTCAGAAATTACCCCAAACTCGTCGGTGGTACAAAGGTGGGGTATCTATGTCGCAAATTTTTGCCACCAAGTTCAGAAAACGGGCCTCATTTCGTAGGGGGGGGGGCTCTGCAGACCTAAGCACGTATTAGAGGGCCAGAAAATCGGGCCCCCTGTCTCCATACTTGACCGGAGGACAAATAAACCACGACATAATGAATAAATTATAAATCAGAAACCAGGAGGCCGTCCTTTAGATGAAATCATCTAAAGTTTCTCAGCTGAGGCAGTTTACGAACTGGAATGCGGGTTTTGCCGAAAGAGCCAGTCCCTGGGTTTTGAATCAGTATGTAAACCGAACCAGTCAGATTTCAGAGTACAGAAACTGGGTAACAATTACGACAGACCAATGCAGGCCAGAAGCACAAACATTCACGACAAATTGAGGCAGTCCTAACCACACTCCAGATCCGTCAAAGCTTCAGGCACTCCGCCCATCGACGGTAGGTTGGGCGTGAATAGATCATTAATAAGTCCTTACAACGGACCGCGCTGTGGGTGCACTGGGCGAAGACGGCACGCGCTGATGAGCCTGCACAGAATCCGCTCGAGTCCATGAACACTGCCATAGATTGGAGGGATGCGGTGGAACGCAGAGACATAGGCCTTTAGGCCGCGTCAACTACTTCGCCCAATCCCCTCATCCCTTGGTTCATAGGTTCAGAATATCGACTGGGGCATTGGAAGGAAGGGAGAGAATGTGTCCGGCAGCACAGAATCCATCTTCACTGCATATCAACACATTCCTCACTATAGTAGATCTGATGGTGTTTGGATCCATCACGATACGCTAACGGTCGTGGCTTGGAAGGCTACCAGCTGACGGGATAAAGCGGTCCTCTTAAAGGAAGGATAACCAGGCCACAGTGTCCCATCCTCAACGCGTCCTTTACGAGATTCTCACGCATGGGAGATTTGGACCGCTTTCGTGAATGCCTGCTGCACGTAGTAGCGTGTAGGTCGTGCGTCGGTCGCGAAGTCAGACTGTTTAACAGTGTCGGCAACTGCGCACAAACCCCCTACGTCCGGTTCGCTGGACCTTATCTTGCCACGGGAGCCGAGTAAGTGTAGAATGAGAAAACGATGTAGATGCTGCGAAAGTCTACCTCGCTGTAAACTAATTCACGCCATTTTCGTCGTCCCATGCCCATTTCGTGGAGCACGCGGTAGAAGTCGTTGCTCGCGGCGGTCGTTCTTTTAATCTGGGATAGAGGATTAAATTTTTTTTAACATCTGAAACAGTTGGCAGGTCTGTGCCAGATTCATTTTGGATCCTTTGTAGGAATACGTTGGGACACATAAGTTTGCCGAAAGAAGCGAAGGAACGAGTCCCAGGAAGCAGTCTTGAAGAAGAAGACACGATCGTGTCCCCTGCTTCACGACATATAAGTTTCCTTATTTGAGCAAAAGGTCTTTACATACACAGTATATATGTTCAAATATCGATCGCTGAGGTGGCTCTGATTTTGTAGTCTGCAGTAGCCCTGAGACTTTATAACTGTACTTCATAATGATATATTTACTGTGTGATCGAATATTTATAAAGGTAACCTGCATTTTGAAGCATAATTTTAGGCTGGAAAAAACACCTGATATTTAAACTCTAGTGAAAACAGAACAGGTTCTCTTGTCACTTCGTACCTTACGACACCTTTTTGGGCTCAAAATCTTACCAAACCTCTGTTCCAATCTCGTCTGAAAAACAATCTATTCTAAGGGACACTTAGGTCGGGCCCTTTTTCAGAAGAGCTTCTACTAAGGCAAATCTTCTTAAATGCTTACCTTCCGATATTACGGAATACTTTGACGTTGCATCGGTCAGGCAAAACTCCCACCTATGTAAATGGAACCTCATTTTGTGCGCACATCAGGGTTTGAATCCCTTTGGTACGCATAGTTTTGAAAAATTTTACAGAGTTGCTCTCTTCTTTTGCATGCTAAACTCCAAGAAAGCGAAGTTTCGTAAAAAGGGGACGAAAAGTGACCGTTTTGAGATGTCGCTTTTCATAGTCGTCGAAAAATTACTAGTAACAATGTACACAGATATGCATTCATCAAGGGGAAACTGGGTATATTTTAGGTCCACAAACCCTAAAAACGTCTCGTCAGACCTCCTAAGATGCTCACAAGCAGTAAAACACGGAGTAAGAAGCGGTACACCTACTATCGATAAATTCGTTTTCCAGGCTGGTACAAATAATGACACGAAAAACTACTTCCAGTAAAGATAAGGGAAGTTGAAATGGCAACTCCTGGCCTAGTTACATTCATTAGCCAATCGCGATCCAGCACAAAATCACAAAGCCCGCAGATCTGCAAGTGCGGTCAACTGGGCAATAAAACTAGTGATTTGCGAGTTTCATGTTCTGCCTGAAATTATCGCACATAGCCGGAGGTAAGGATGGGTACTGTCGATAGATCTGACCCGATCTTTTTGAGGGGGGACGACAGCGTCGGTACTCTACTTTGGCATAGATCTCTCATCCACAGTTCTCATAGGCGGTTTCGCTGAAGTGGAGAACGAAGAATTTAATTACTATGGTAGGGGATATTAGAGTTGGCAATTTCGGTGTACCTTTCGTTTTCAGATGCCCTTACATACAACCCAAATGTATAAGGCCGGTTCTTTTGTCATTTAAGTGAAAACTCCACTGGTTAAACTCTATAGTTCGGCTTCGTCGATGGAGTTAATTTGCGCAAACGAAGTGAAACATGCTTCTAACAGAAGGTTGAGGGTATATGCAAAGTTCAGACGTTTCAGAAGTTCGACGTTTCGAAGTTGGTTAACATGTGCGATAAGCAAGCAGATGTGTCCTTTCTGCTAAGAGGACATGAGAACAGCCGGTAAGCCTATTTAACAAATTTACCTGTAATGGTTTTCAGTTGCCTTATGATGTTAGCATAAAAACCTCCAAGCAGCCGCCTTGAAATCCCAATTGCACTGTGAAGAAAATACCTTCAAAACGGTACCTGAAACTTGTAAATTTTTCAGCTCTGAAGTGCACGGTGTTTAGTCATGGAAACGAAAGGGATGTTAAATTCTTACGCAAGTAAGGTGCACTGATCAATTCTAATTTCAGCTAAGTGAGCGGTTTTATGACCACTAGGAATCAATAATCTCGGAGTCCTGCCGACAAAGGCCGGCTATTTAAGGGCTGTTAGCAGTCGCAAGCCAGAAATACTTCAACTTCGGATACTGACGTACCCCACGTTTGAACCTAGGTCAGCCGAAACTCGCGCATGTTCCTTACCACTGGGTTTGATAAACTGCGGATACTGATGTCGTCAACTAATTGACCAACTAAAGTAATTAAGAAGAAACAGTGGCGGGCGAACGTTGCTTTCGATAACTTCTTGTCAGACCAGTAGAGTTATATGGGACGGGGTACTGTGAGTGAAAAAATCGATAACAGTTAGTTTTTAAAATGCAGGCTAGGCAAGAGCGGAAGGGCGCAGAAAGTTTTATTTGGTTAGTCAACCTTTGACCGCGGTAATCGCAGAGTCTGAACGAGGTTCTTCTGGGCGCATGGGGTCGGTTTTCGTAACCTGATGGCGGCTGCTTCTACTGTTGCTAACAGGCGCTGGCCCAGTAGCTTAGGGTAGCTTGAGGGGATCTTACAAATCACACGAAATGCTTCAGCGGCGTCCACACGATCCCCTGAATCCACCGCGTGCGCTCGCCACTGTGTCTTATAAATATAGCTACGAAGATTTCCACAACTTTAAAGTAATTAAATCAAAATTTGTGGCATTGGAAAGCTTCCAGGTTACCACTCCCTCTGCGGTCTGAAAACCCTTGTACTAATTCGGGGAGCTGTTTTACTTTAACAGTGACGGGTAGGTCGGGCCCCTCTCAGCCGTGTCATGTAGCGGCAGAATATCGGCGAGGCAGGTGTCTGGGCTTTTGGTAAATACTTGTGCTGTCAATGTGGTTAGTCAGAAAACATGTGTATATACTGACGGAATGTCGCAAACTTATAATTACTGTGCAGTTATCCCACTGAAGCTGACAGATCTCTGTTAAGATATTCATATCAACTTTCAAAATTAGACGATAAAAATTCATTCCGAGGAATTTATTCTAAGTCTGCGCACTTATTTCTGAGGTGTTAAAGCTGAAGTGTAAAAACTGGGGACTCTGTGGAGTCCGCCAGTGAGCCAAGTCCCTCGCAGCTTTGTCACGCAGCGACACATTTATTGACAAAACACGTGTCTAGGCTTTTAGCTAGTACCTGTATTGTCGGTATGGTGAACCAAACAACAGTCAAGTCCTTTATTTCTTTTCCTCTCTGTCGTCCCATCCTTAACATTAAGACATTATAGTGCGTATTTTGGGCCGTCAGTTAGCGTCTGTGATCCACGTGAGTCTGCATTATGCAGGGGCCTCTTAGAATATATAAATTATTTTGAAGGAAGCCAATTTTGCCGCTTGCGAATTCATTTACGCTTCACAGCGGCGAGTTACCTGAAAACATTTTAAAGTAATCCATCGGGATAATATATCGGCCTTTTGCTTCAAGGGTAAAATTTGATTTGAAACCTGGGCAGTGATATAGAGAAGGACCCCACTTAACTGTCAGTAGACGGTGGATCGTGTCATATGGGGTTTTATCCTGGCATGCATTTGCAGGCTGTTGCAGAAATTACTCTGCCGACAACGACTGCTTCCCACGACGTCACACCTTAACTCAAAATCCCTTATTTTGTGAAATTCAACTTTTGTTTGTTGTTTAATTACTACTCTAATTTTCGTTGACGCACAATAGCGTAGGATAAGACTTTCCTCCTAAATCCAGACAATTTCATTTTTTCAGCTTACTGTCTAGCTTGCTGCACCATCCTTAAAACTTCCTTTACCATAAATCTCGTATGGCACGATCCACAGTTTACTGACAGCTAAGTGGGGTCCTTCTCTATACCGTTGCCAAAATCTACCTGCAGATATTGATGTTAACAGTTTGACCGTCGAATCCGACGACGTCCGTCACATGCTCTCACGGCAGGGCGGGCGCGGAAATAAGAAATGTGCGAGAGCTAGTTCATGGCAAGAGTAGACCTGTGCATCATCCAGCGCACCGACTTCTCCTCATCCGCCTTGTCCCGGTGTTATGAGAAAGCCAATTGGACTAGAGACTGAATAGAGCTCAGGTGGCTGTCGTGGCGCGAACACGCATTTATGTGTGCCTCTACACTCTTGATTCACGTACAACGCACCAGGACTTCACACAACAATGAAGGGGGATGATTCGGCTCTCAGTTGGGTGGGAGGGCCAAAAACGGCACATTAAAAAGGCGTCGTTACTGCCTGACTCTCAATTCACTAATCGGCCACTCAACACAGGCACGCAGCACTGGGCCGACTGCGAGGTCTGACTCGAATCGTCGGCTAGCAACCTTCCAAGCCACGGCTTTTGGCCCACCATGATAGTCTTCAGCGCGTCGGATTGTTTATAGGGAGAAACATGTCCTGGGAGTCGACCTCACTACCTCTTTCCTTTCACGTGCACCAGCCTGTCAACCAACTGATGTTGGGATTGGAAGATTGAACCGTGCTAAAATAGCCCGTATGCACGTGCCACTCATAGGATTTAGCCCTTGACGCAACACACCAGGATCCCAGCAGATGTAATGAGCGCTCCGTTCTCGCTTGTAACAGAGGGGCCACGCTGGGGGCAGCCGAAGAGCATACTTCCCACGTTTGTGAGAGGTGCCTATTTTGTGCATGCGATGTGTAATATTTAACTTGTTTATGTGTGATTCATGTGCTGATTGGGAAATGTGTGGTGATATGGTCTGGCCTGCGAGGATTTACCGCAGATCTTCATGGAGGCGCATGTGACCGAGTAGGCCTATGCGATGGGCCAATGTGCGTGGGAAGTGCGTACAACTGAGACGGTGGCTAAGGGCGTATGTTAATGCTCCAGTCTCTGTGAGATTGATTCGCAAGTAATCGACCGGGCTTATTATTGATATTACTAGGTAGCTTAAAATTTCCTGCATTTCCGCAGCCAACTCGGCCTTCTATTTGATATGCTTAGGTCCCAGTTTCCTGTTTTTAAAGACGGCATCTATATGGGGTTTTCCATCCTTCACCAGAATGTTTATCTTCCAGTTCTGCGGCATCAGTTTTTATTTTTCCACAGGATGAAGACAGATAAGTGCTTTATGGGGAACTTAGTGCGCTTTCGACACCTGGTTTTCTGCCGATGCATGCGCTTGAGTTCCTGCTGGATACACAGGTCGTGTGTATGGTTGCCCGGTGACGTGTGTCATCGTTCTATTTCTGACCGCTTTTTGTTACCAGTTAAAATCCTGGTCAAGTGTTTGCTGTGGACCAGGATGTGTGGTGGTACGCCTAGGTGTGGGTCCGGCCGTGCCAACACTCGGCGCCCTCTTTTGCTTTCAGTCTTATTGATTTTATCTTGACACCGGACCCAGGTAAAGGAGGAGAGAGAGTACGGTAGATGCCGTGCAGGTCTACTCCCATTATAAACTAATTTACGTCCAAGTCGTCATGTCTTCTTTCAGCCTGCCGCAGTACACACGGTGGACATCGTCGGCAACGACGGTCGAACTCTCCTTTCATAGACTAAATGCACTTGCTTGTTGATTAATTTCGTAGCCAGAAAAAATTATAACGTTCATGCTGACCATAACGTGGCGTCAGTTAATTATGGTCGGCGCCTGAAGTTAAGGAAAGTTCTTGTTTATTCTCCTGCATGTAAAGCTGTTTTTCAGACCCTTTATTGTAAGTGTCGAGTAGACTGTACTCAAGACTGGCGACTCATCCTGCGGGCTCTTTACGGTGTATCTATGACTTGATGCAAATTAGTTCGATTATATCTGACCATCAGAGGCTTCTCTCGAGAGCTTTAGAAATCTTTAACCAATTTTGCGAGATAACTACCGACTAAATTATTGTACCGGCAGCATTATTAAAAAGACAGATACGATGCCACTTGAGTAACAATTTCACGGCCTTGAAAAATTTCAAAATTATAAAATTTCTTTTCAAAATCAAAAGATACCCTTTTGGGTAGAAAATTAAAAGAGTACCTGATTTTCTATTGGATGAATACAGTAAGGTTTCTTTGTGCACAGTCCCTACGAAAAATCGAAAATCAACGGAAAACCTCATATTATATTATATGATTTATTAAAGTCAGAGTCAAAACGCCCAGACACGCGTGTTCCGCTGATGTTCTACCGTTGCTTGACGCAACTGAGAGGTGTTGGACCGATAAGTGGCCCTCCTAAGGCTTCACCATTTGCTTGTCAGTATTGAAAGCATGGCAATGGGTGTTGGGGTTTATATTACCATGAAGCGCATAAGGAAGGCCGGCGAACCTGCCAGACAGCCGAACCCCTCACAGCTGTGTCATATGGCGACAAAACCACTGCTGGTTGCCTGTGAAAGTTGCGTGGTTCTTCCACTGAAGTCGCTAAATCTTAGAACAAACATGACAAGATTTGTGTCAAGGAATTTTCTCTTTGTTCGCATAATCATTTTGAAGGAAATGTAAAAGCTCAAAATATTGGTATATAAGCATTTTGAAGTCTCTGGCGACCGACTGCATTTAACTATTTGTAGGCTTCTCCTCACAAATCACGATGTCTGCTCCCGATAGGTTAAGATAAAACCAAATAAGCCTGTTAGAAATTTGGCCTAGAGGCCTTTAGACTAGCAATGTGGTCGTAAAGGTCGCTACCTGTTCCGCCGCTAACGGGATCAAATAACTTCCTTCCGCGAATTCTAAATATCCTTTCATTTATATAGTATCTTCAAACATTCACTCCGAATATCGTGCCTTTCTTCATCTCTTCGCCATTGACTGCTGAAAGAATGCCGACATGCTTAGAGATGTACACCTTCAATGGCCTGTCCAACTTGAAGACGATTCAAAACGGTTCAGAATCATAACACGGTGAGAGGAGAAAAACCAGGATCCGAAAACAGGGAAAATAAAAACGGAGATTGTCTGCAGGCTGAAATGGCACTTATGTTTATTTATCAGAAAAATAAAAATTGACACGTTTTAAGTTCAGTGCTTCTGGAGATTACTGGGTTTCTCGAAAGCTGGTGAGTAGTTATGCTTTTTTGTGTCTTATAAGAAGAATAGGTCCTCGCTATCAACTGGCTACGTTGTCAACTTAATTCTTTAAGTTGTTAATCGTCTACCGTTTGCGTTTATTCATCCGCTGACAGTTACTGGAACTATTTTCGGTCGGACACGAGAATGAGGCCCCCCCCGGTACTACAGATGGCCCTGCACTAAATTTCAAGGGGCCTCTTATTCCGGTGTTTTAACTTTAACCTTAACTCTGACCCCACAACTAGAGCCGCCCTTGAATTTAGTGCAAAACCAGCCCTAGTTGTGAACAGATGCACTTATTTGAGAATTCCTCCATTCCATTGCAATCTAAAGCTATTTTCGTTTAAGAATAAAAGGGAGCTAGTTTTTGCTACTTCCCCTATCCCCTCTGTTGATCCACAAGAATACACCAGGACTTGCAGAGAAAATGTACTTTGTCGCTGAAAAGAGTAAAAATAAACCATCTTCCCATCGCTTGGTGTTTTTCATGCTGACGGATTCATGCTGCTATTGTTGTCGTGTCTCTCAGGGTCCCTTCGTTTTACTGCGATGTCTCCGTCCTCAGGTTGAATTTTGCCCTTCTGTCGGCACGACGCAAAATAGGTCACAAGGCTTGCTTTTCAAACAGGAATTTATCAGGTCGGTTTTTTCTGTCTGGAAAGAACCCTGCTCCGCAGTATACTCACATTTCGACAGCTGATCAGAGCACCTGGGCGGTGCTTAGTCGGCTGCTATTTTTGAAGCTAGCAGCTCTTTTCGGGAGCATTAGCCGCCACTCAACGCCGCGCCTTTTGGTCCCCTGGTCAAAAACATCTGCGTTTATTGGATGGGTCGATAAGGCTTCATTAAACATGCAAAAAATGACTGTTTTGACATGATGCTTCACTAGTCCATATCGTCTCAGGATTACACTCATGCGTTAAACTAATCACTTCCAGATGCTGAAGTTCTTCTACTCTAAAAATTATAGAAGTTAGTCTACACTGAATAATGCATTTTGGGGTTTCATGTTCAGCTAATAGCTTCTTTTACTGTGACTTGATGTATTTCACCGGTCAGTGGTACAGCATATTCATGCAACAGTTAACGGCTGAGATCAGTATTCTTCTAAGCATGCGGCAATAAGTGAGACCCACGGTCATGCGCCTCCAGGCGGAAGTCTAGCATGAAAGCAGCCTCGGATTTGGAAAATTGACGAATTCAAATTGGGCCTAATGTTTACATTGATTACTCATCATCAGACCTGTGCAGAGCAATAAGCGGCTGGTCTAACTCGTTACATGTTAGTCAAAATTCTGAAGTACGTTTTTGACTAAATAGGATTATTTAGGTGAGGTTGTAAAACTACTTATCGGACAGCATAGTCAAGATATATTTTAACCATGCTAGCATGCCAGTTTTGAATGCTCGTCCTTCTGACCGCCTGTAAAAACCGCAATCAGTAAAAATGGTTTTCACATGTAGTATGGGTGTTTTCCATCGGCTTTTCATGTTTTAATAAATACGGATATTACAGGTTTTTAATTTCTTCAGACCTAGATCGCTAACTTGGAATGAATCAGTCTATTTGAGAGTCATAGGCTAGTACTCGTGCTATCAAGGATGGCATGCCGTGCTATTTTACTACATACTACTGGCTGCCTGTTGATATTTTATCGAACTTACGCGGTAATTCCGCAGTGGCTAATGGAGTTGGCCCAAATATTCATATCAGAATTTACTCTGAGCCTATGAGTCTTAAATGGACTGATTCACTCCGAGTTAGCGAATAATTCCTGTGGAAATTGAGAAGCTGTAATTGCATAATTGGAGTATCTACCAGAAAGCACGCAATGGACGCCGGAGGACCCGCTGATGAGCCGAACCCCTCGCAACTGTGCCATGTGGCGGCAGAATATCAGTGAAACACGTGTCTGGGCTGTTAGCTTGTACCTATCCTGTGTGTTGTGCTACTTCAGTATAAACCCGGATATATCTTATCGAAAAGAATCAGAAAAATTTACTTTCTTGTGCGCATTTGGCATACAATCGCGCCCTCTTCAGATTTTATACTTTAAGGAAGGGCATCTTCCGGTTTATAAAAATTTTCATTTGAGAGATTTTTTAAGACCATGTAGTGCTTATCCATACAACTATGCGTCTGTCCGTTTATCAATACTGTTATAAACTAAGTAACAGGGTTCGCATCCATTGAAATGTTCATTAGTCATTATAATCTTAATTAGTTCTTAATAGCGTTGAGAGATGTATGATTTCACTTATGCGGAAAGTATATGGTATGGAGTTTTGAAACTCCGGGTGCGTTGGGAAGTGCAAGTAGGGTTCAAAATTATCCAGGAATGTAAAAACTTTTAAGGCCTGAAAATACATTTTCTTCGCGTATCAAAACTGCAGAAGACGCACTTTTTGCCAAATGAGCACATGGCTGTATATTTTTGTGTCTGTTTCTCCTAAAATACATGTAAAATTGGAAAAGTATCGAAAATTAATGGGAAAATTCGCACAAATAAAGTAGCCGTCTTTACTGATTGTGTTTTTAATAGACGGCGGGAAAGAAATCCATTTAAAGCCGACATTCTGGCTCGATTGAAGTATCTTTGGATTGTGCCGCACAATAATAAATATTTAAGTCCTACCTGAATAATTCTTTCTAATCAAAACACATTTTTTGATTTCGGCTAAAATCTCATGATATATCAGCTACTTTAAATGACGGTAGGGTATGAGTTCGGATGTGGTTATGCAGCCCCACCTGAAGCAAACAAACCCCAGTCACTTCTAGTACGGGACCGGTAGTAAAAGAGGTTTTTATAGGTGGGGTCAGACGACACACAGACGACGTGGACAAGAAGTCGTGCGCAAGCGAAAAGTTGTTGGGGACGCACGGTTGTACTTTGAGTGGTTGAGAAATAGTTGCACTAATCCCTAACCTTAACCATAACACCTAACCCTAACCCCTAACTCTAACCCTTAAATCCAACCCCAACAGCAAAGTGCCCATCAGACGGGGCTACTAAACCACATTTTCCTGAGTAGGGGAAATCAAAGACAACCAATAAACAGCAATCGTTGGCAGAGAACTTTGCGGGCGTTCAGACATTTTAGAAACGAGGGTCAATTGTAAGCGAGTTCTTTTACAAGCGTGGGTAGGGAGGGAAGGGAGGACCATGGCAGTGACTCATGTTTACGTTTCGGCGCGCTAACACGACATGACAGGCTGTGGGTAAGAACACGAGGGTCCCAGTTTGAGCCAGGACGGCTTGAGGGCGTGACGAAACGTCTTCATTGGGCTCAATTTTGGGTTGGTTAGTTGGATAGTCACCGGTTCTTCCGTAGCAGATATCCACCGGCGCGAGAATTTGGAGTACCCCGACGACACTTTTAAGATAGCTTGAAATGCCTTTTTGACGGTCGTCACAGTGACTTCTGTCAGCCAAGTGGACCATATCTGCGCCAGAGATTAGCTTCTCAATGCTTTGATTTAACTAGGCAGGATGGCGTTTTCCCATCCGCTTGATAGGCGCCTTGTCGTTCGATCAGTTTAACCTTTCCAACAGGTGCGAATAAAGACACAGATGAATATTAACGCACAAACTGTCAGATAATATACTGAAGAAGTCGGAAAAAGAAGCCTATTGTAATGTGTCCGATCGACAGTACAGAGACGGCCCAGAGAAAGGAAGACTACTAGCCGGTTTTGTGTACCAGAAAACCTATGTACAGGAAGAAACTAAGGAAGGGACCTTATTACAAAAATAAACTGGGATTGGGATAATTGTCCACGAGGAGTGACGAAGATCACAGGTATTCGCGAAGACGGCGACGAAGGTTCCTCATTTGAGGAGCGGCGGCTTGCCATTGGGTCGCCGTGGGTTAATCCTCGCCCGTAGTTGTAGCCTCTCCAAGCGTCAAGGTTGAGTCCGTCATTGTGATTGGTCGGGGGTAGTTTTAGGACGAAAAGCTAAGCAAACTTAATCTAGGAATATTCTCTTTAATTCAGGGTTATATTAACTTATTATATGTTAACTTTCTAAAAGAAGCTAACTTGTGACTACTTACCTGTCGTATAAATACAGGAAAACTTGGCGCGCGCCTCTATAGGGGCTAAGGGCCCTCGTTCTAGAACTTTCTACAACATGGTGACGCATGGCCTGGCTTTCTAGAACTTTCTACATTACCCTTGCCTTCAAAACGAAAAAACGAGTGCTTGGGAAAATTATTCGTCAGAAGACGACTTTGCGAGCGTACGTTTGCAGCCGATAAATTCTTTTCAGGCCAGTGCAATTTTATGGGAACCGGGTAAACCCGAATATGTCAGTGATTTGAAAATCGATTAAGACCAGGCGGGGCGCGGAAAGTTGTAGTTAACGTTTGCCCATGGTGAGCGGGGAACCTGAATGAGGTTTTTCTGCTGCTGCTGCTGCTGCTGCTGCTGCTGCTACTGGTTACGTGCGTACAATAGGGCAGTTTAAGCGATGTTCTAGAAGTTCGCTGGTCAGGTTATCTCGAGGCGGCTATATGAGAAGTGCCTCCTATCAAAATCTCCGGTTTTGATGGACCTTCCATATATCTCTGGATAAACTAATTGGGAAAGTCATTTTCTCGCTGAGTGTTTCGTATAAAATCCTTTTCGTCATCCAACGTATCCGGAGTGCATATTCACCTAATTCGGTTGTCATGAGGGCCTAATAAGTTTCCTTTCTGACTTGGGGAACACAACTATCGAACCTTATGTATTGCATTGTCCACATTTTTTTTCGAAATGCATATGGAAGACCTGTTGCCCTCGACGTTTTACTAAGTAGGACGTCCATTTTCTAACGCATCTAAACGCTCTCAACCGTTCATTGGCTGTATTCAACTTTTACTCCCTTACCATAACTTGCCTATATTAATCTACCGACCTGGTAATGAATAATCCAAAGGAAAAGTTTTTCGGACTTGAATTCTGGGTCCTTGCGGCCTTGTCTGCAAAATCTGAAAGTTCGTAACACTCGTTACTGTATACGCGTGAACGGGAGAGGTAGATAGAATATCCATGACAGAACAGAATTACAGAGTACTGTCCCGAAATCAGGTCAGCCCGGCGAGTGCCAATTCAATGCAAATTTGAGTGGTATTAAACGAACCTGACGAAACATGAGTCTGTAGAACCATTTTTATCGGCTTAAGCGTAAGGGCGAACGGAAGCAGGGTTGAGATTTTAAATGTTCTGGCCCTGACTAACAATTCGGATATAGTCTCACCGGTTGCTTTTTTATTTCCTACGTCTCTACACTTTAACCGACAACATTTCATAAATATCCTTTTTGTGAGCATTAGTTCCGGTTGTGATATTCTTCATATCAGCTATGAGTGCAGAATCTCACTAATCCATTGAAACTGTGTAAAAATAAGTAATCTTCAGCATGACTTGTCGTACTTTTGGGGATTTTTAACATAATGATGAATTGAGAACACCTACTCGAAACTCAGTGAATTCAAGTCATCTTTTTCCTCCCCCGTTAGCTTAAGGCCAGGCCTAGAATATTGAAACGCTAGCAGTGTTTTTGATTCATTCAATCATGTTGCCGATCCGAAGATATCTGGACAACGTACTGTAGGGCTTTTTACGATATCTGCAAAACAGCGCAGTAGGAAAAAGTGACAGGCTTTGTTTATATGTTTTGTGTTAACTAGGGTAGTCTGGATTTTTAAAGGCGCATGAATTAATTCTTTCGACCCATTCAGAAAAAAAGCTAGAGCGCGCAGGCGTTTGGCTTCGGTCCCTCACAATCCAACATTTGCTTCAAAAAGTTACTCCAAAACTGCAGAATAATCTAATGAGAGCTTTTATTCAAGGAGAAGGAAAGGAACTTCTTCTGTTTGGAGATCCGGCTTCAAAAGCGCCTCTACTTCATATTACTTTATGTCCGGTATTTGAAGCTCTTGCAAAATAGACGAATTTAAGGGAAAGATCGGTTTTTGCGGACAATTGGAATGTCCTGGACTTAAAGCAAATGTTTTCAGGAGACACTGGTTGCGTTTGCATGGACAGACCTTTGGGACAGGCAACAGGTAGACTGCTCTCTTAAGCCGACTGGTCAGGGATGTATAAATGTTTTCAAATATCAAAAAATAGCTAAGAACGGACTCTATGTCAAGGTCAGGAATCCGTCACAGTCCCCTAGAACCTATAATCTGTTTTTGTCATCGTAATCGTCAAAATATCGCATTTTATATTGTCGTCCTTTGAAATCAGACAGCAAAATTAAATATTAATATTAAAAGGTGAGCAAATTGCAGACAAATAAAATCCCACTTCCTGTGACCTTCAGAAGTAGTTAGGGCAAAATCCCTGCCACCTACGATTTCATTTAAACTAAATGCTTATTACTTATTTAGGAATGACCCTCCCCTTCTACTATTGTCTGCTCGTACTTCTAGAGAAGATAAAACACTACCTTATTTATCTCCCTGTATACCGAGACATCCCAGGAAATAATGTTGAACATATATGACACCTGGGGCTGCTGCAAAGCTTTGGCCCGATAATTGTAGACAATGATGTTTTTAAACCGCGCTTTAGAAATTAATTGTCACTTATTAATCGAAAGAAGATAAAAATTGCTATGTACCGTAAATCTTCCAAGTTTCGGATCGTTATTGATGTTTCCTCCAACAATAGGAAATTATGGCCACAAGCCTTAATGAAATGCAAAATATAAGGAGAATCTGGCAACGTGAACATGCAAATTACAACTTTCGTGGTTTCCAAAGCTTGCTCTTTAAAAAGCAAGTACGTGCCGTTAACACTTGGTTTAAAATATAGCCGATAAATTGGACAGTGGTAACAAGAAACAAAGTTCGCTAATCTAATTTGCAAAATATTCGAAGGGGAAGTGGAAAAACTAAATAAAGGTTTTGGTGCTAATAAAGTGCCTCCAGTTTGTAGAATTTTTCGTGCAAAATAATTAAAAAGCAGAAAATTGCAAATATAAGGATTGACCGATCCCTTGAAAGACTGGTCGAAATTCTGAAATGTGCTTTCGATTGGAAAGAATTACTTTGGTGGCATCGCAATATTGATTGTCATGCGGCATACTTCGATAATACTTCAGAATTAATAAACTGTTGACTTTCACGTGCACATTTTCGCAACCACCTGTGAAAACTGCATTTTGTAAAAGATGAATAATTACGTAGTATGAATTTTTGACACAGATTTTTTACGGCCTTATACATTCCATTGCATTTTGCAAAAACACGCGCACAAAAATTGCTTTCTTGCGTCCTTTTGGTAGCAACTAACCTCATCTTTAATTTAAATACTGAAAGAATTATCATAAGTTTTTAAAAATGTTTTAATCCGAGACTTTTTATGGTCGTGCAATGCCACTTCATACAGCATCGTATCCTTCATGCTTCTTGTAAAGTATACAATATAGTCCGCATCCACTGCAAAATTTTGGTAAATCTGCATGTTATCCTCTTAAAGGCACGGAGGAATACATGGTTTCTCCAGCGTGGAAAGTGTACACCTTGTAGACTGAAATAGCTAAACTCTAATGCAACGGCTGGTCTGGCTCAAAATTATTCAAAAATTGTAAAACTCATTGGAAACCTAAATATGCTCTTTCCTAGAGTAAAAAACGGGGATTACGTAATTTTCTACCAAACGAGTAAAAGAAGGCATATTTATGTGCATTGTATTTAGAAAAAAGTATTTAAATTTATAGGACCATCAAAAACTATGTGAAAATAGCATACTACTTTAGTTGGCATTTTTTACTGGACAAGATTCATACAGGAGTTTGAAAAGAAGTGCATTCAAAGGCCAACATCTTAGCAGGTCAGAAATATCATAGAGTCATGTAGCACCTTCGTTAATGTTACAACCCCACCCCTGTTGTCCTTCCTAATCAAAAATGCATTTCAGAATTTCGGCTGACCTTTCATGAGACTAATCACTCACTGTAACTCCGCCAACTAATATCCGCAGCAGTTGTTTCGTTACTAAACGAATGACATGTGCCAAAATGCCTTTTGAGCCACCTATTCGTTTGGATACCAGAGAGACATATTCAAATTTTCAAGTACTTTACACAAAGAAATAAGCCTTGTGTCAAAATTCAACAACTCGTTTTTTGTTTTATTTTCCACAGATGCTCATGAGCGCACATCTGAAATGCATGCAAGCCCCAAACTAGGCCAGAATGGACATAAATACAAAGTTAAAAAGGCGCCTGCCAGATTTGGGGTCGGTTTCCGGGATGGATAAGGACTAGTCCTGTACCGCATTATAATTAACGGTGATATTTTAGTGAATAGTTTCAGACTTCACTAATTATAAGAATTCCATTGCACGCTGAGAAGCGGCTAGTTGCTCCATGAAATACACCTCCTGGTCAGATGCCTCTTGAAGCAAACTTCGACTTTTGCGTCGTTCTGGCTGTCAGCGGTAATCAAAGAGTGTTTTTTCAAAAGAACATTAGAGGTTTTGTTGGACGAGAAATGAGGAAATCGAAGGTATGCAGTAAAAAAGCGGGGGCTTTTCGTAAAATGTCGTAAAGTCTACTCTATGCCGTGAAAATTAGCGAGCCCACTATTAATGTAATATTCCCTGTGGCATGTCTAATTAGAGATTCTTATACCTTCAATGAGAACCGCATATTCATCTAATCGTTAAATCCAGCAAATCTAATCCTACACAAACTACGGGTTCCTCGATAAACAACCGCCCAGCTTTTCTTTCGGAAGTTTAAAAGACAAGTCGTAACGCAAGCTGAGCTAATGACGAATTAAAGGCCACTACTTAAACACTGCATTTGTGAAATTTATAGGCATTATTGGTAAAATACAGCATACCTTTACTGCGCTATCAAGTGCAGATTAGCAAATACTTAATATCTTATCGAAGTCTTGGAGGGCGCATGCCTATTCAATCCAACTTATAAAGTTATCTCCTCCGTGACCTATATATTTTATTGCTATTCACCTACTATCAAAATAGTAGGCGTAAGAAAAAAGTGTACAAAATGGTATTATCCGTTACACACATTTCTGACGGATTGCAAAGGCCAAAATAGACGACTGGAGGGTGCGCTTTAAATTGACTGACGAAAATAGGAAATCGAATCACTGACTTAACTAGACAACTTGCTCCCGACGTCACAGGCCTTTCAGTGGAGAGGACAATTAGTCTTTTGTACAAAGAGCCGAAGAACAGAAAAAACTGCGTTCTCCTGAATCAGTAATAGGGCAGGTGCATACGGCATTTAAGTCACATCAGTGATTTTTATAACTAACCAGGTGGCCCAGAAAAATGGCTACATTTTACACAATGTTTTATAAACTATCCTCTAAGATATGCACCAACGTTTGGCCTCCAGAAGCTCTTCACGTAGTTTTGAATTTTGCAGTGAATTGTGATTCAGTCGACCCCTTTGACATTTAAGCTCAAAAAAATAGATATGAATATTTTATACTCAATAGGTCGGGCAGTGAATGCCATATGTTTCGTTGTTTGATTAAAAATAGCCGGTATATGCCGACAAAACTCAGAGACTGGCCCTACAGGTAATCAAAAATGTACCACCTACTGCAGTACAAATACCGTAATCTTCGCTTCTTTAAGCAGGAAGTAAACAAAGCCATCATCACATCGTGATGCTGTTCTCCAAACTGATGGCCTCACAGATGACCGTTATTGAACTGTGAGTCATTACAGGGGCAAAAATTCTGTTTATGTGTGGAAGCCAAGTTCGGTTTACTGTTCACTAAGACGTCTCAACTATGTCTTGATGTTATAGGTCAGGTCTATTAACAACTTGTGGAAGCACCTCTTCTGTCGTCGGCTTGGTCTTTGTGCAGAGAACCTATGACTGAATATATCCGCGACTCTGGAACTTAAAGCCAACTGTACCTGGCTTTGAGAAGTTTAAAAGAACGGCTACTAAAGCGAAGACCTACTTATCGGTTGCCCTCAGAAGATTCAAATGATCGGAAAGGTCTAAAGTACGCATTTTAATCAGTTCCCGTTTGTGCATATTAGTGGGCCAAATTAGATTTGAGCATCCGTAATGAAAAGCTAAGCCATATGTACGAAGTAAATCAAAGGGAGTTAGGTATAAAATATGCATTATTTTGACATGCAGTCTGCACTATTGTGTTGCTCAATTTTCACAGCAACTGAAAATTGAATTTTATCGAGAGTTTTAAGGTGTGAAAGTTCCGCTTTTCACTTTCGGTGAAAAACTCGTGTCGTTAGCCCATTCATGTTTTTTGCGCAATCTTAATACGTATGAGGACCATAAATGCAATGAAGCAATCCGGATGATAGGAATGAAATATGTGCAACTGTCGTTGGTTGGAGGTAATTTGCGGATTTTAATTAAGAGTCCATATCACATCCATCAATAAAATATTCTAGCACATTGTCCAAAATGTATATTAATGAAAATAAACTCCAGAAAGGATAAAAGACACGAAACTTTCAATCCCGGACTAATTATAGTAATCGACAAGTCATGCTCTAGATCAAGGCTGAGGAGCCTTAGTATGTAAATCAGGATCCGGCCGCTTATAAATCACTAGATTCAAATGCTCGACAGGGGGCCTCATGGGGCCACGCTCTCTCATCTGCAGTCAGAAGTATCAGACTCCCATGTAAACTGTACTTCACAAGTTCGATTGAGGGGAGGCCTATGCGGACCCCGTCTTGCCCTGAGGTTCATTTTAAAACACCCACAAACGGCCATATACTAAAAAACAATCGAGAGACCTCGTGCCTCAGATGGTGGAGAATTTTATCCGTAACTCTTCGTCCGGGTCCTCACGTTAGTCTTGATTTAGCACTAGAATGCATGATAACAGCAAAAAATCACAACTAATCACTTTAGGCCTATCTGCCGTTGTCAGTATTTCCTAAAATTTTCCTATTACTTGTCTTTATGTGAATGCCCTGGAAAAGTAGAGTGAGCGTGTTCCCGCCTGCAGTGGTATCGGTAAACTGATCTACTTTTAAATCAAAATAGGCTCGAATATTTAATTATAAAAACTTAAGTGAATCATGAGCATTACTTCAAGCCACTATTTACAATCGATTTGGGTCATCTGTCTAAATCGAAATATTGTCTATTCATGATGGAATGACTCCTGAAAAATAGTCTCTCAATGATCATTCCTTTTTATATAATTCTTGTGGGCTTGGACGGGCTCTTGGAACCTTCTGATTGCTTTTTATATACATCTATTTTGTCCAGAGTGACACTCGGGTTCCAACGACTTGAGAAAACCATCTATCCTTCGAGACGGTCTGTCCAGATCTGCGGCTCTCAGCAGGAGCCTACTGTGTTCACGGAGAACTTATCTGCTCTACGGTGTAATGAGATAACGGTTCTAGTGAAATGGCCAGTTTTTACGCTCTTCTAACACGCCACCATTGTCACCGTTAAAGGCAACATTGGCAGAAGTGGGTTGGACGCATACTTTGGACTTCAGCTAGCATCAGGACGCGCGAACGACGATCGCAGCACCTATAGTGCGCAACCCTTATAAATTTTATTGGTGTTTTGGAATGCTGCCTTTGAAGCCGTAAATCCAACTCTGTAGGGGACGATATCGGTGTAATTCAAACGCAGACGCGCGCTCAGTCGGGACTAATTGTATAAACAATGGATATGCCCGGTACCTGGCATGCATTCCTCTTATTTAAAAGAACTCTTTTGGCGACCATTTAGATGTTACGCTTTTCAAATCCAATTTCCTGAAGCAAAACGTACCGGGTAATATGAATTCTTCCGAGGCGGGGATAGTGATAAATCCTCTATTCCATAAGAATTTGAGGAATTTGGATGAAGGCCATATAATTGTGGTCGCCAGCTTAAAAGACAATAGTGAATTTTGATTTGTTTTGAAATTGAATGTCTTGAAAGCCTTGAAAATTAATTGAATTGGCCTAATATGTTTTTATGTGGAATTTCTTACTTTAAAGACCTTAAAAGACAAATCGATATGAAACATACACGCTACCATCTAAATTTTGACGAACGTGCTTGACCACTTTTATAGCCTAGAACCTTCAGGTTTGTTAATGCTAATTAATGTATGTGTAACATAACCCCTATTTTGTCCAGTATGCCATGAAAATCAGCAGGCCACTTTATTCCTTTACTTGCCCCGGGAGAAAACACCGTACTTAGAGACGGAAAAACAGTAGGTTAAGTTTAAATCCAGTTTTCTTTTCAAAATACACGCCTTGATGGCACATGAGCCTATTTTAAGGGTGGGGCCAAACGGAAGTAAACGCAACCATGTCCCCGTACGATGGGCTGTTCGTTTTTTTATTTTTAGCATTTGGCTAATTAGGGTTTTGCCGTACAGGCAGCGTAAACGTGTTTCCTGCGTGCACCAACATGTAGAAACAACCCTGAAATTGGGCAATTCCGCATTATTCGTTTTCGTAGGACTGGGATGGAGCGGTTTATCTTTTTTAAGTTCTAACGCCTCACCCTGCCACTTGACTCCACCCATCTCCGCCCAGGTAGCGGTCCTAACGACTGGGAGTGTTTCGACTGGGCGATGTTTGCAACGAACCCACCCCTGCTATTTGCAATGGATTAAGTTATTAGGTTTGCTAAAAATCAAGAATGGATAACTCCTCGGAATGTGTCATGACTCCGTCTATTTCAGTTTGGCCCGGTACTTAGGAAAGGCCGTGTTCTGACAGGAGAGGTAATTTTGCACTTATACGATACTCTGAGGTACAGTATTTGACGAAGCCGTAACTGTTTGAAAAGTAATTGCAAATAACGGAGTTGCGGCCTTCCTTTTTAGGAAGGATGACTGAGTTTAAACGGGTATTAAAAATATTATCAAAAATAGATACTAACTACAAACCTATTCTTTAGTTTGTGACCGCAGATATGCACAGTGAAATGTGGAAGTTGACGGGAAATTATGTTCCCGCCCAAATAAGGCTGCTCTTCTAAACTATATTGACAAATGTTCTATGTGTTTCGTCACAGATTCTATATTTTGAAATTAAGCTAGAGACTCAGTCAAGTGTAATAAGTATTTGGTCCTACATTCGGATAGACAAAAACAGTGAACACATAAATGAACACTATAAAGAAACTCATAATGATACTATAGTGGGCATTCTAAATACTTAATACATACGACAGTGTTGACGACCTTTATCGATCATTCTCAATGACAAGAAACTGTTAATAAAACAGGCACTGCAAATCATAATGAAAAATTAATGAATAATTAATTTAGGATTAAAAAATCCAGAATTATTAAGTTACTAAGAAACTGACAATAGCATGCAAACATATTGCAGTCGTGTTCGCTCCATCCGGTAACCTTTGCGTAGTCATCTACCGTTTAGTGAAGTCATCTTATAAGGTGAACGACGCCATGTCCTTTCATAAGATAAAAACAATGTCATAAGGACGTCAGCTTATTGTAGAAGTGGTAAATTGTGCTCATTACTGCACTGTAATGACACAGAAGAATGCGCAATAATTTCAGCCTTCATGCCTTCATTTCTAATTACTGCACCGAATAACTGTAGCAAGACACATGAAGGTATGGCTGCTGGTACATTCCCATGCAAGGCGAGCACCAGCTGCACAAATTGCTGTCAGTTCGACCGTTGCGAACGATGATGTTCAACATGTACTCCAGAGCTTGGCGGTCGCAGGACGGCGAATAAGGTCCTAGTGGCGGTGGACGTGCGCTGTATTCACAGCACCTAATTCGACTGGGTCCGGTGGCAAGATAGTTAGGACGACCGGAGGCTGGTATGGACGCAGTGGTTTGTAAGCATAAGCGGTTGGATGTGGTTTGGTAGCTCCAACTGAAGTAAACAAAGTCCAGTCACCTCTAATATGGGACCGGTGGTAATAGGGGTTTTTAAAGGTGGAGCCGGGAAACGCACAGGCGACGACGTCAAGTAGTTGTAGGTAAAAGAAAAGCTCTTGGGAGGGCGTGGTTGTAATTTCAGTGGTTGAGAAATAGTTGCGCTTACTCCTAACCCTTATCCCAACCGCTAACCCTAACCCCTAGCCATAAGCCCTGACCCTAACCCTTAACCCTTACCCCAAAATTATTGTGCCCATCAAGTGGGGCTACCAAACCACATCTTACCGCCAGCAATCGGACCAGCGCACACGGCTACTTGTTTCCCAAGGCCGATTCACGCACTACTGTCCTCAATTATGGAATTAGGCGATCAAGGAGAACACCTACCAAAAAGACAGTTCGGTCGTCGTTTCTGACGGTGTCCACTGTGTGACCCATAGTAGCGCGGACGCAGAGACGGTGTCTTGTGCGTGAATTCATTTGCAATGATAGTAGTGCAACAAACACCTGGTCCAAGCACAAACAACAAAGGGGACGACTCGGATACAAACGGGGCGGGAGTGCCATAGGGGCTACCTTAAGAAGGAGCCATTGTGACCTTACTCTCTCTTATGGCAGAACCAAGTCATCCCATCAGTTGACAGCTCTCCAAGTCACGGTTTTTGGCGTACAGTGATAGTTTAGAAACGGGTAAAATTATTTATAGGGAGTAAGGTGCGCATCTACGCATGCGATACACAGACTGGTCTTCGCGCAGTGCACCGTGATTTGCTTTGGTAGGCACTTTTGCGCCTCCGTCTCAGACTTATGGATGCCTTCTGAAAATGCCAACACCTTCACCCCCTATCGAGACAGTCATGAAGTCCACGGCAACGATCACCACCAAGGGGCACACTCCCGATGCTCCGCCACCCAGCATCATCCCCACCATCACTACCGTAACTCCCTCGACGAATGCGATGACGACCACCATCACCCCATTACCGATGTCCTGCCAGCCACCACAACTGCAACCTTCACCATCATTATCATGGCTTTTCCATCGACAAACCGGGCTCAATCCCAACCTCTTCCCATTTTGGTTGCCTCTTACATCGCGCATAAGCCTGCCCTTTCACTCGCAAATCCGTCGCCCTGAGACTGGCGAACCAGTACCTGGGTCCTCGACAGACACCCATGGCCATCATTACCAGTTCCCGCACCAGCATTATTGCCACACAGTACGAACTCGGCAGCTACCAGCCAATATTACCGCACATTTACATTACATGCCGGCCTGTTCGGTCACTTATGAATCCGTTGCATTCAAACTGACGAACTAGTGTCTGGAGCCTTCACATAAGGCTGACGCACCCGCCTCAGCTGTCCGTAATACTGAGGGACATTTCACTATGGCATGAGCCTATACGGCCATATCTGTACCTACAAAGTCTAGGATAAAACACTGAGGTCCAAACCCCATCAGTAGACCTCGCGCCACCAGTCTATGAACATCTAGACCCCAGGCGTAGACGGGGTATTTTGCCTTATCAAGTAGCACTCCCGAGCCCACTTCCGGTCGTTCTGACTCTGTCTTGTCATCAGGTCTAGTACGGTGATGGGGGGAGGAGCGTAAGGGAGGCTCCGCTCAAGTTTACCAGTACTGGAAATTAGTACGCGCTCGATCCCAACGCGCTCTGGGGCACACGGCGGACATCGTCGTTCGTGATGAACAAATGCATGGTTGCATTGTGGAGCATAGACAATGTCTTGTCATAACACGGTTACGTAGGTAGTACCTTAACTGAATAATTGGGCGAGTGATACCGACATGGTAATTAGCTTGGTCTCCGTTTTCCTTGGTCGCAAACTATAGTACTTGATCGATGTTAAAATAAACAGTGTGTGCATGTTTTTGTAGTTATTCCTGTTAATAATTTATATGCCAGTTGCATACTTGCAATCCTATGATTTCAGCCAATCGCAGTTCGCATCGCAGTCACTCCACTTAACAATGCTCCGGGACACCTCACGGTGTTCCTTAGTACTGTCGCATGCATCTCCTAAAAAAGCATGTTCAGTATCAGTATCAGTATATTTCAGGGAAAGTAGGTGTGTACCTTTGAAATCCCTATTGGTTACATGCAGAGGATATATATGGAGGAAATGGAAAGGAAGTAACATGAAATAAATGCGAGGGGAATAGCAAAAACTGTAGAGATGAACACAGAATGTCATGCGTTAACTGAGTTTAGAGGCACATTAACTTGCTTTGTTGGTCAAAATACAGCGGACAGTTGAGGCACACTTAAGACACGGGAAAAGAAGTAAAATTGTTCAGTCTACAGGCATCGTGGTGAATGCGAACAGCGGTGTGCGACGTGGCCCAGGCTTAATGTTAACCAGATACATTCTTTAAGGAAGACATGGGAACCAATCTAAAATCATCTGAAAAGCAGACAAACCAGAACTACACAGTCTCCATCGTTCTAGTTATTCACTTTCGTGCGGTCCTACTGAATTCACCAAGGACGCTTTTACGTGTCAAATGATGCCGCAAGCCGTACGAGAACTCCAATTAACATCGGGCTACGTATGCCATTAACTGCCGCGGACACAAGAATGCTTTCAGCTTACTACTCTGACTCTTCCAATTTGTCCGGTTTGTTCCATCTTACATCCTGGCCTGTCGATTCGCCACTGGAATTCAACTACTAGCTTGTTAACTTCTTTGAATTCATGTGGTTCAAGCAACTGAGCTGTGAACAGCTGATCGGGTAGAATAATAACACAGTAAGCTTAGCGAAACAATAAAGGCAAGTGCGCGGACCACATGACGGCTGGGGTTGTAGTCCCTCTTCGCTGCTTTTTGCTTATCCAGAAGGTAAGAAATACACACACATCTGGTCTTCTAAAACTATAAAAAATGAAACTTTCGGAGGCAGCATCACACCCGGCCGTGTTAGGGAGATAGAGCGCAACCAGGAGGCCTAGTCGATGTATAGGCAGAGGGGATTTGAAGGTGGGGCGCAGTCACAATCAAGAGGCTTGTTTTGACAATTGCACAGAGCTACTAACACAATTTTCTAACCTTGCATCTGGCGCCTCTTAGTACATGCACCTTCCGGCATCCCCGTTTACAGTCAGCGACCAGTCTGATAAAATGCGAACCCACATTCTGAAATGCGTTTGTGACAGGGAAGGCTTACTGTAATGAGCTCGCAATATTCATTATCGTACGGAATAATCCAAAAGTACTTCACTCATAGATGAAAGCCGGCTTTTAAACGCGTTTTTTTCGCCTGCGTGAAAAATCCGCCCTCTTAAAAATGACTACTCAAATAGCATGGGCGATCTGCACTGATTTTTGGCAGTCCTATAAGTTCAGATGTATTTTATAGAAAACGTACCAAAAATGTACGTTTTTGTACTCACTAGGTAGCAAATTACCCTGAATACAGAGCTGCTTCAGAAAATTTCGCATTCAGACCAATACTTAGCTAGTTGGTCTAGATCATCTCCAGAGCTCTAGTGGCTGAGAGAGTTATTCTGAACCGTCAGGCTCTGTCAGCTGACGTTCGCCGTGGATGGTTGTTTGCAAAATGAGAATCCTGACAGGGCCGTAAAGGAGAGTGCGCAAGCCTTGATTCTGGCATGGTGTAAATATGTCTCAAACGGTGGTGCCAAAGCATGGCAGAAAATCAACTCACGACAAGAAAGGTGTGAACACCAAAAGTGGGCGTGGTTTTCTGGGTTGTCAAATTAGACCTCGTTTTGTGGACTTCGGTTTCCTGGTAGGTCAGGAATTGCACACGAAGGGAAATCACTAATATGTGACAGGGCGTTGTTATGGGGACAGCGTTTTGTAAGTTTAACAAAATGGCCTAATAACCAGCAAATCAGAATGAAAAAAACGAGGTATATATTTGTCAACTACAGTCCGCCTGTTCTATGATGAAAATGTCGGCTGTAGATGACCAAACGCAAACTCAGTGTTTTGCAATAAGGACACCTTTATACCAGGACCATAAAATACGGGAAAGGATGAAGTGTATCGTGAAGACTGTAATTAATGACAAATCATCAGACTAAAGCCTGAGAAGTGGATTACAAGCTCAGTCACTGGACGCAAAGGAAGGGGAATAATGTAAATCTTGTCAAATGAGATGCGACATGAAAGTAAAAGATACGTTGGCGGGCAGCATTACACTAGATTATCGGAGAGGTTGTATGTTACAAAATAGACTTTGGAAGGACACTGTTAGTGAAGGAAGCCTGAGCCCGGAAGGGCCGCTGATCTTTCTGTGAATGCCATGTAAATTTGCAATGAAAATGGTGATGAATTTAGGTGTTTTGACTGGGTGGTTAATGGCAATCAAATCGCCATTGCTGAAGCATAACCCCTCATTGCGCGACCGTACTTTGTTAGTAGGATGCAGTGGATTGCGGAGCATATGATAAAGTCAGGATCACGCCACAAAGCAGACAAGCACCTGGAAGGTTAGCAGGAGTCAGGCTTGACAGGCAACCGCAAAGTCAAAATCAGCTGGCAGACAGTAAATATTTCAGCATATTGGTGATAGTTGCGAGGTCTCCCTGTCAGACTCAAAGTTTGACAAGATCGAAGACAGTTAAAATGGTAAAATCAAGACCTGGAAAAAATCGTTCGGGAGGAATAGTCGCCCCTTGCTCACATAGTTAGGATCAATAAGTGACATACAGTTAGTGACCTAACTCATGAAATTTGTCGAAATTTACGAATGATTGTCATTCACTCGCAAACCAACACCATTTCATGAGTCCGATTTCTAAGTTAATTAAGTACAAGTTTGAAAGAATCAAAAACATAAAAGAAATATTAAAGGCAGTGTTGCGTTGCTTAGAACTGTCGATTTATTTTGAAAAGCGCAATATCCCGAAAACGTCAGAAATGGCTCTAATTAAGTAAAGTTCGCTTTTAGATATATAGAATGCACTCTCATAGCAAAAGCGTAGTAAATATGAAAGTAGACATAAAATAACGTCTAATAACAATGTTTTAGGGATGGTTACATTTAAATATCGTTTAATAAGTAGTGTGATTTCATATATGACGGTTTGTCAGCTGCCTACATTCTGAGTGTAAATTCCAAAAAAGTCTTCCAGTGATTCCTTTTCAATTTTATTTCTTTGAAGTAAATGAGATGGAATTCAACAAGAGAAGCTGCATTTTGCTTGATTTCACCGATGGAGACGTCGTAGGAACAAAAGATTCCGAAAGGTGACATGCCATGAGGCCTGTCGGTACCTAATAAATTTAAATAGAACTGACAGGCGTGATCGTAAACAAACCATTTTGTGTTTATAGAGAGAACTTTACTCCCGTTAAATTAATATATACTCATATTTCGTTTTGGACTACGATGAGTTTCAGATCATCCTCGAAATGTTGCTGAATACTTCATGATTTTCAGCGTTTTCATCCGAACTTCCATAAAGACAGATTCTGAATCACCTGTCTGTTGAGAACTTTAAAATAAGGTTGTTCTTGAAGGAAGTAACCGAATTACTGAGAGTTCAGACGCTCCTTTTCACGAAGATGGTCGTTTGGATCACAGGTGAAGACTCGTTCAAACATCAAACATCATTTTCGAGAAACATTACTGTCCATAACGAAAGTCAGCAACGAATATGCCTTCGATCAATAAGAAAACCTTCCATAATAAGTTGCCTCTTAAACATTTGGTTAAGTACTGCACGCCGTTGACGGATCTCTGTGTATTTTGCATTTTTGCATGGCGAGGCCAAGTAAAATTTTGACACTTTTGGCGGTTTCTTTCGCGTTCCTAATCAATATTAATCTTTTTCTACTGTAAACGCAAGAACATGCCTTCTTCTATGCATTGAGACCATTTTCACTGTTTTTGCTCGCTTTTAGACTCCGTTTTTCGATTTCAAATGCATGGCAGAGCGCCCATATAAATACTGATATTTTGCTGAAACTATTAATGTTTTGCTGGTTCTATTTCTGAATGAACTATGCACAGAAGCTAAAATACCAGAAAAGTAGTTTCATGTCTTCAAAGCTGGAAATGACCATTCCGTGGTGGTCATTTATGTGACATCAGGTAAAATTTTCCAAACGGCAAAACAATTTCAACCCTCTTAAACGAAGGAATCCCTATCTGCGTTATTGCTGCACTTTTGAGCACCAATCTCACAGATCTGCTAATCTGACATTTGGAAATTAATAAAACCACTAGTTTTCTTAAAATAACTTTTCTTAGCAGATTGATTACAATGGTTAACATCGGACATAAAATAAATTTTCAAGTTCAGCTTAATCTGTTTATTAAAACTCTTGCGGGTAAATTGCTATCCTTTCAAGTAAAAAGTTGCTCAAATGCGTAACCGGAGTCTAGGACATGGATTAGCATAGAAAATTGCACGAATATAATCCAACGTCCATTTTTGCTAAAATCTACTGATATTTTACTTCATATAATTACGTAAACACAATTTCTGAACAAGAAAAGAACATATTATTGAAGCATGAGGGTGAGCGAACAAAACGCGCAACGTTAAAGGAGTCCAGAAATTCTTCCATCAGATTCCGTTATCAGATGTCATGGGCTAGGTCACGTACTGTACATGTATGTCTCATGTGCGGTTAAGAGAAGTCTTCTAACCCCAACCTACTTCCAGACGGAGAGGAGCATCTGGATGCCTTCTTGACTCGCAGGTCCTGCTTTCTTCACTAAACTGACTGTGGCTGTAAAAGTCCCCAGCCTGCAGACCTGGTGGACATTCTGACAAGAATTCAAACTGCGACCAACTAGTCACTCTACCCTTCTGAGCGTCAAAAGGTACGGTAGCACTTCAGACTTTTACAAGGTCGATGGATAAATTTTGCGACGACGGCTTTGTGCTGGTCTCTTGGCCCCTAAATACCATGCGAAATAATGCGAATTATCAGACTAGTGAATTTGAACTCCGGGGAGCAGTCCAACTAAAATTCGTGACCAGGCTGAGTGAATGATGGTCACCCTCTCCTCGATATCAGATCCACTAAGACTAACTCGGCTTTTAGCCAAACTGAGTGGCCGATTTGGACTCAATTAAAAGTCCAGTTGTCTTCATACACCCAACAAGCCAACGATAATTATCCCTTTTTCTCACTGCCTGTCATTGTTCTTGAGGCGCGGCAGTTCAGTAATGAGGTTGTTTTTACATCACGTCGCCAAATGAGCAACCTCGTTGGGAAGCAGATTTTTGAGACCAGGGGTTGAAATATAACCTACTGACGATGGAGGTTTAGCTAGGGCTGCATCCATCAAGTTCCTGATCAGTCTCCAGCCCTGCAATCATTAAGGAACGACATTTCCTGGCCCACATTCTACCGCCTCACCTGTTATCTGATGCAGAACCACATGCCTACGCACTGTTGTCACCCAAATTTCAGCTCATATACCAAGAAAAAGTACAGACCCTTTCTGGGGGCATGATGAAACAAGTACATGCGTAAAACACACCGCATCGTCAAGTATTCTGAGGGGTGTAGGCTTACAGTGCCTGGCTGAACTTTAAAACTTCTTGCTTCACGTTTTGCCTCCACAAACACATATATATTGTGAACCGGATTTGACACGCCCAGTTTCGATTAATTGCATGCAGCCAAAATCTGAAAGCCCATTTTGAAAAAAAGGGAATTTATACGGAAGACGAACACAAAGACTGCGCTGGGGATCCTTTGAGCAGCCGAATAGCTTAAGTGGTGTCTTGCGGCCGCTGATGAATAAGATATCTGCCTTTATTATTAGCCACTGTCTATCTTGCAGTCATGATAAGAGTTCTGGCTTAAAAATTAAAGCAACGTGTAATTTGATTCCATACTAAATTCTTACTTATTCTTTCAGTTTGCTTCGAATTTTTGAGTTTGTATGTGGGTGTGAAACAGCGTGCTCCCTGCAAAGGGCCACACGGGAATTGCATTGGACCAACACGGAGACTAGATCAGGATACGGCACTCGATGCACGGCGTGTGAGGTCGCACGCCTAGGTGCGGGCTCAAGTCGCGCCAAGCACCTACGCCCAATTCCCCTTTGATCCTCTTGGTTCTGCCTTGACTCCGGGTTCAGGTGGATGAGGAAGAAGAGGGTGCGTCAGACGCTGTGAAAGTCCGCCATTCCTGTAAAACTACGCGTAAATCACCGTCGTGACATACAGCCTGTTATGGTGCATATGAGTAAGTAGGGCAAATTTGTAAGAACAGTTCTCATTAAAACTCAAGGCGTTTTTAACTAGGATAAAAATGAAGAGCTGGAAATTATCCCGAAGGCCATAAGTAAACAGTTGGAAGACTGTCAAAAGACAGGTTCCTCTCAAGACTAGGACTCGGAATGCAACGGTCCTTGTAATATCTCGAACGTTTTGTTGGGCTGCTTAAATTACGCCACTCAGTGCGCTCCATCACGCCAACTAGTCGCCGGCATGGGCAAGAAAAGAGGAGTTTAGGATTATCCAGCAGGAATGTAACTGTTTTATTCCTATCATAGACACCCAAACATTCTTTGAAATTATCCCCTGTTAACATTTGTGACTTAGAACTCAGGGCTTAGGATCAGACAGCAATGTCCCTCGTTTTATGAGGTCTCTATGGCAACGCACGTGAATGAGCGACCTCATACCTCTGCATTGAGAATATAGTTATAAGATCATGCGTAATGATATCTGGTCATGCGTGAAACACGTACAATAGATGGACTATCTTGTGAAATGTTAGCCATAATTCCGAAATATATTTTCAATTCGGAAAGACTTAAAAACGCGGTTGTACTGTTTGCTATCTTGCAGCATGCTCCTAAGATATTTCAGTCATGTCAGGATGACAGCTTATGAGTAGACTCCTTTTCGATCTTCTGAGAAACCTACACCAGATAAAGAAAGACTACTCGCCCGCTTGTTTTTGATGCAGTATAACTTAAATTACATTTAACAGAAAAGTTGCACTGGAGTATTCTTTACCGTACTCATTTTGTGGCAAACTACCTCATATTCCAACCCTACACTCAGAAAAAGAATGTCTCTCATTTTTTAAAACAACGTTTTAAATTTCCGGAAGGTTTCATGCCTCAACTACTGTTACACTTGCATGCAGGGTTTTCAGTCTATATGCTATAAATATGCCTCCAGGGGGATATCCCACCTTTATCTACGCTGTTAGGAGGGAATCATACAGCAGTCATAAAATTGTGTAATATATGGGTAATTTACAAATAACGTTAACAAACGTGCTGATACGCTGCTGGGTAAATTGTCATTTCACAATCTCAGAAATCTCATTATTAAAAACTTTTTGAAAGTGTAAAATGTTCTTTCTTTGGGCGTAAAATTTTAGGAAAATACAATTTGCATTTTTTCTATCGAAACATAATTGAGTAAACAATGCATCAACAGTGAAAGGGAAGAAATTCATGTTACAAAAGTAGTCATTTCTTACTGAGTGTAGATCTCACAGGCGGTCGAAAAGAAGCCCATTCAAAAGACGGTATCCTGGTGTGACTAAAATATCCAAGGACTATGCTGCAAGTTTACTTATAAAAGAACCCTAATTAAATATTTTTCCATATGGGAGGCCCATTTCAGTATACCGGTTAATATTTTATGAGATACCACATCTACCGCAGGAGAGGGATCTATCTTTGTAATTTATTACGTCCACGCCATTACCATCGTCACGACTCCACCTCGTCAATGTAGCTTGACTGTGAAGTCGTGTTGGATGAAAATTCAGCATATAAGTGTGTGATAAGTTCAGGCTAGCAACAGCTTTAGTTAGGAAAATCGATACAGTGTACTGCGCGAAAAATATTCATCTGTTTTTCAGCCAAATTCTTAGCAGCTCATCCCGGACATTTTTTGTGTTGGGGTGAAACTTATGAAATTTCCATAAATGCCAGATATACTTGAGACTCGGTAGCTTAAACTCACAGTTGCCTCTGAGTCAGCAAACAATAGAAGAACATTTGATGAAGTTGTCAAGCAGATCGGAAAAAAATCTGGAAACTAATCTGGCTTCCCCGAGGCAAAATCTCGGCCATCCAAGATTTACGTTGCAAAAAGCTTGAGCCTCCCGATTGGCGCTTAACACTTCCCTTTCTGCTGCATAGTTTACTAAATATTGTACAATTCGGTAGACACTCCAATTCCTACTATAAGTTGCATACTTTCATTCTAAGTCATAATGTACAAGTTGCTTCTGACGATCGAGTAATGGGCAACGAAAATAAATTTAAATACGTCGCACGAGGAAAAACCGCCTTAGCAACCACTCAAAATGCACTTAATCCTAACCAAAATAAAGAACCAGATCTACGTTAAACTGCTCCTGGTGTTGTTTGAAACGTAGCAAAGTCAACCTAAGTAAACCTAGTTTAACTGCTAATTCAGATATGTTCGATTCTACAAATTAAGCATGTTTTCTTTGTTTAATTCTCGATATCTACCTATTCTTCACGGATATTCGGCAGATGGTGACTCGCAGGAATATCGTTGGTGGACGTCGGGATGGATAAGTGGAGAATTTTAAACGTCAATTTTCTGATTCCCAATGCTAATCGAACCCATATAAAGACACTTGGCATACTTAGACTTCAAGTATACGTTACTTATTTGACAGCCAGTTCAGTAGACCGAAAGACCTTATGCACAAATTCCGCATTTGTGCCCGTATTTTTACTTAATAGGCGATTAAGTAAGTCATAAATGCTTGCGCGGGCAACCTTGAAAGGTCTCCACGCGGTCATATTTGGAAAAAGCAGCTCCTGATAAAATGTCATGGACTGCTACGGGCTAACGGCTGCATGCCCATCAACTTGGGAAACATGTCAATATGGCGTTCAGTGTGGTTCAAAATCAATGGTATGGCTTTCTACAAAAGTAAGGGGACTATATACGGAGTCAGATAAATGCACTGAAGTCGTGCGCATACCACAACTTTGCGGTATAAAGCTCTGTTTAGCGGTTAAAAGAGGTTGGATTTTTATTAGACTTACGAGTGCAATCTGCATTTCAAACGGTGGACATCCTCTCTGTGTGCATCTCAAAATCACCTGGTCTGCATTTTGGGGCTTATTAAGCAAGACTGATATAGGGTAGAAAGAGACTTTCTGCACAAATGAAACCCGATTTTGAGCTTCGTAAGGTATTAGAACGACGACTGTGGGCAACCTAACTGCTCTCTTCCCTTGATTCCTAAAATACAATAACATACATGGCACTAACAGTTTAAATTTACCAATGTGGTCGGATGCTTGTTTAGTTGAGCCCATCCGTCCAATCCCTAGTCCAATAATCTTATTTGTTTATTTATACATGGCTCTCTGTATTGTCGTCTTGCTAGCTACTAAGTAGTGATTTACGCATAAATCTATACCTTCCGTCAAAGAAGACCGTTCGCTATTTTAAGATTTTTCTATAGAACATGTGGAGGGAATTTGAATTGCGAAAATCTCAATGCTGATAAATTCAACCGTTCGACGCCTTGTACGGACGAATGAGACCGCCCTCAAAGCCCCTTTGAAGCAATAGTTTACATAGCTCGATATCTGTCGATAGGTTAGTAATCACGTAATTAAATAAATGACGTCCAGCATGTTTTCCTTGCCCCTTCCTCACACCAGAAGTATATATCTTCATTTTGGAATCGTTTTACAACACTTTCTAAACAATTAATCTCTGGCTGAGGAGAATTGGCAGTTTCATCGTCGTGAACGACGACGTCCGCTGTGTGCGCTACGACAGGGTGGTCTGGGGTACATGGACTTGTGCGTGGATTATCTGTAAGTAGTAGTAGATTTGCACTGAATTAGCCGCACTCTCTTCTCCCCCCTCACCGGAG